>OY744477.1:114753183-114763183 GCA_963556175.1 Tipula confusa
TATGTATTTATGTATTTATGTATTTATGTATTTATGTATTTATGTATTTATGTATTTATGTATTTATGTATTTATGTATTTATGTATTTATGTATTTATGTATTTATGTATTTATGTATTTATGTATTTATGTATTTATGTATTTATGTATTTATGTATTTATGTATTTATGTATTTATGTATTTATGTATTTATGTATTTATGTATTTATGTATTTATGTATTTATGTATTTATGTATTTATGTATTTATGTATTTATGTATTTATGTATTTATGTATTTATGTATTTATGTATTTATGTATTTATGTATTTATGTATTTATGTATTTATGTATTTATGTATTTATGTATTTATGTATTTATGTATTTATGTATTTATGTATTTATGTATTTATGTATTTATGTATTTATGTATTTATGTATTTATGTATTTATGTATTTATGTATTTATGTATTTATGTATTTATGTATTTATGTATTTATGTATTTATGTATTTATGTATTTATGTATTTATGTATTTATGTATTTATGTATTTATGTATTTATGTATTTATGTATTTATGTATTTATGTATTTATGTATTTATGTATTTATGTATTTATGTATTTATGTATTTATGTATTTATGTATTTATGTATTTATGTATTTATGTATTTATGTATTTATGTATTTATGTATTTATGTATTTATGTATTTATGTATTTATGTATTTATGTATTTATGTATTTATGTATTTATGTATTTATGTATTTATGTATTTATGTATTTATGTATTTATGTATTTATGTATTTATGTATTTATGTATTTATGTATTTATGTATTTATGTATTTATGTATTTATGTATTTATGTATTTATGTATTTATGTATTTATGTATTTATGTATTTATGTATTTATGTATTTATGTATTTATGTATTTATGTATTTATGTATTTATGTATTTATGTATTTATGTATTTATGTATTTATGTATTTATGTATTTATGTATTTATGTATTTATGTATTTATGTATTTATGTATTTATGTATTTATGTATTTATGTATTTATGTATTTATGTATTTATGTATTTATGTATTTATGTATTTATGTATTTATGTATTTATGTATTTATGTATTTATGTATTTATGTATTTATGTATTTATGTATTTATGTATTTATGTATTTATGTATTTATGTATTTATGTATTTATGTATTTATGTATTTATGTATTTATGTATTTATGTATTTATGTATTTATGTATTTATGTATTTATGTATTTATGTATTTATGTATTTATGTATTTATTATTTATGTATTTATGTATTTATGTATTTATGTATTTATGTATTTATGTATTTATGTATTTATGTATTTATGTATTTATGTATTTATGTATTTATGTATTTATGTATTTATGTATTTATGTATTTATGTATTTATGTATTTATGTATTTATGTATTTATGTATTTATGTATTTATGTATTTATGTATTTATGTATTTATGTATTTATGTATTTATGTATTTATGTATTTATGTATTTATGTATTTATGTATTTATGTATTTTATGTATTTATGTATTTATGTATTTATGTATTTATGTATTTATGTATTTATGTATTTATGTATTTATGTATTTATGTATTTATGTATTTATGTATTTATGTATTTATGTTTTTATGTATTTATGTATTTATGTATTTATGTATTTATGTATTTATGTATTTATGTATTTATGTATTTATGTATTTATGTATTTATGTATTTATGTATTTATGTATTTATGTATTTATGTATTTATGTATTTATGTATTTATGTATTTATGTATTTATGTATTTATGTATTTATGTTTTTATGTATTTATGTATTTATGTATTTATGTATTTATGTATTTATATATTTATATATTTATATATTTATATATTTATATTACATTAATATATTATTATTATTATGAGACAAATTTATATATTTTCAGGGAAAACTAATCCAGTTTATTACAGTCTACGGCTAAGAGCGGTTATTTCATTAATAGATTTTGCTTTTAGGAAACGTTGGCTGATACACCTGCATGGAGGCACACTACAGTTGATGATACAAAATGAAATAATGCAGAGCAGCTCGTCAAAATTGTGATTGTCTTGTGCTAACATTAGTTGAATATTGGCTTCCGTAAAACCGGGTCAAATCTGTCAGTACTAACATGCCCTTCCTTTCCTTACACCACAAAAAAAAAACACTAACTATCGATCGCTTAGGTGTCTGCAACCGGGTCGAGTCTGTCATAACTAACAAATTCCATCCACTCCATCGGTTTTGTTATATGTAACACGGGTGTACGGTGGTGCTCGGCATTCCGAGAGTTCCTGGTTCGTCCTTGGCCGTACACACTAATCAATCAATCAATCAATCAATCAATCAATAAATAGTTATTCTAAAATATTAGAAAAATAGAAAAAACATTTTTATAAATCAGGAAAAAAAAGTGAAATTCCAAAGCTGGATGATAGTTTATGAAGCTGACTTATTCCTTCATAAATAATTAGTGTAAAATATTAACAACGTGTACACGTGGTTACACTTTAAATATTAAATTAGTAGTACAACAACATTGTATGGAGAACGGCTAGTGGTAAATATAACAAAGCATCAAAATAACGTGTTAGCAGCATCATCAATCCGGTCATCATCATCACAGTAGTAGTAATAAGGTTTTTTGTTGTTGTTTTAATTGTATCTAAGAATAGTTAAGTTTATATATATATATATATAATTTTTCATTTTTTTATTTTTTTTTAAATTTTTTTTCTGCGTTTGATTAATTATATTGGTTTTTTTTATTATTTAAATAATGACGTTTTGAATTTTCAATTGATTTGGAGGATGAGTTGGTAAGTGTTTAATCCCGCTTGCATAGTAAATTGGTCCATGTCTTGTAATTATTTGAGCCCCATATATTTCAGTTCCCCAATACCTTTTCATTCCATTTTGTCTCTCCCTAATGGTCTAGCAGTCATTGTTCCGAACAAGTCGAATCACCTAAAAAATAAATAAAAATAATGTAAATACTCAACCACTACTACTTACCTGGATTCATGATACTTCTGCGCTATTTGTTTACATTTACTCTACTTATAAATGTCAATGGTAGATGAATTACAATGTTTATTTATCTGCCATAAATCAAAATCATTGATCGATGCGACATCTCAGATTAAAATAATGAAAAATAAAGAAGGCGAGATGGCGACGAGCAGTATGTTTTGGAGAGTGAGCGATCGAATATTGGTGCAGCAACAGATCAGTGAATATTACATATAAAATAAATTTAAAAATTAACGTGAATTCTATATTGTATTATTTCTGCGCCAAAATAAAATAAACGTGGGAAATATTTAGCAATTTTCTATAATTGCCCCACCATAATGGTCCTTCGAGCCGGATAGGCAACTAATCACGCATCAACTCGCCATTTTGAGTAAGTTACAGTCAATCAACCTGCCATATTGAGTACATTCAACAATTTTATGTATATATAAACCACGCTATCTACACACTTAATCAACTCACCATATTTTTGACTGGCGACCTTTGAGAAGAACTCCACACGATTTAATGGAATGGTCACGTGTCATTATATTATTCTAGTCATTATAATATCATCTGCCGAGTGAAGTTATTAAGTGAACGATAATCATTTGTGTAGTGAAAATCAAGCAAGTTACACCAAGTGAACAATTGCAAGTTTGTCAATTAATACCAATTTAAACTATCGACATAATCTTTCGCCTAATTACAAAATGGCGTCAGAGTTAGCTGCACTTAAAAAGCAGCGTGCTGCTAACAAGGGTTGATTAACCCAGATCGTAAACTTTCTGGACAATGTTACTGAACGGACATCAACAGAAGAATTTAGAACCCGCTTGGCGAGGGTTGAAAAATTGATGTCCGAGTCTACAGTAATTGAAGAGAAAATATTTCATGTCGATCCCTCAGAAGACTCCGATATGCAATATGAAGAAAGCTACTACACTGCGATTACACAACTGAATACGTTGATCCGCTTTAGGTCAACAAATCCAGGTATAGGCACCAATTTCGATGCATCGTTTAATATGACTCAATCAGGAGGTGGTCATGCAGAAATAAAGTTACCCAAAATAAACATTCCAACATTCACCGGAGAATATACAGAATGGCAATCATTCTTTGATTTATATTGCTCCACCATTCATGAGTCAGCTGCACTAAATCCCGTGCAGAAATTCCAATACCTTAAAGGCCTGCTACGTGGAGAACCTGAAGCCTTGTTGCGTCATATAAGTATCACTGAAGCCAACTATTTAGGCGCGTTGACCAAACTGAAAGATAGGTACAACCGTAAGCGGCCAATAATCTACTCATTTATTCGTACCTTTATCGAGCAACCAGCCGTGCATTCTGAAACTGCCAACAATATTAAAAAACTGATGGATACTTCAGATGAAGTGGTAAGAGGTCTTCAAGCACTCGGAGACAAGGCTGAAATAAGAGATCCATGGTTGATTTACTTGTTGTTGAACAAGCTAGATGATAATTCAAAGGCGCAATGGGCTGAAACGACTTCCGAGATGGAGAATCCCACATTCCCGGAATTTCTCAAACTTCTTGCTCGAAGAATAAATACACTTGAGTCCATTGCCACTCCAGCGAAGAGAACCAATCCAAAATCAACCATAAAAACTCATGTTGCTACAAACAACGACATCAAGTACAAGTGTGCCGTGTGTTCGGAAGCACATTCACTATTTGAGTGTCAACAATTCAATTCATTGGATGTCAACAAAAGAAGAGAATGGGCTAAGACAAGCCATAGATGTTTTAATTGTCTCAGTCTCAGACATCCAGTATTCAAGTGCACTTCACGGCGCCGTTGTACCCAATGCAACCGCAAACATCACAGTTTGTTACATACCAATGAAAACAATGAGGAGTCCACAGTAGCTGCAAATCAAATTCAGCCACCCCAACCATCAGCTGTATCCGGTTGTGCACATAACATGTCATCCCAAACAATTCTGCCAACAGCACTCATCAAAGTGGTAGATTCCTTTGGGCAATTAAGCAGTTGTCGCGCTCTATTAGACTCAGGGTCGCAAGTGAGTTTTATCACGGAAGCGTGTTCACAACGACTTTATTTCCGAAAGAAGAATGCTCGTTTATCCATAAATGGAGTAGGGGAATCCACAGCTGGGTTCACCAAAGGAGTAGTTAATTTTTTAATAAAGGCTGAAGGCAATACAGAACTCCCAATTGAAGCCCTGGTCTTGCCAAAAATCACAACAAAATTACCACCTCACAACTTAAATCACATAAACATGGATATTTGGCAAGGTATCAAGTTGGCCGATCCAACCTTCAATAAATCCAGTCATGTTGATATTTTGATTGGAGCCGATAATTTTTTCAAGCTGTTGCAAGATGTTCAAATAAAAATAAATGAAAACGAGCCCATTCTACAAAAAACTATTTTTGGTTGGGTTGCATCTGGTAAAACGAGCAGCTCACTGAGACCTTCAATTGTTTCAATGATGGCTTGCAGCGATGACCATTCCATTATGGATATTGATCAAACATTACGCCGGTTTTGGGAGGTAGAATCTATAAGTGTCAGCAAAAAACTTCTCTCTCCTGAAGAACAATTTTGTGAAGAAAAATTCATTAAGACGCTGCAGCATACGAAAGACGGGCGATATATAGTAAGTCTACCATTCAAAAGGTCCCCGGAAAGCCTTGGATATTCAATGAACACCGCAATCCAAAGACAGCGAAGCATGGAACGGAGATTTGCCCGCGACCCCGAGTTTCATAAACTATATCAAACATTCATGCTAGAATATCAGGATTTAAACCACATGGAAGAAATTTCTCAAGAGGAGGTAAATGATTCGGGTTTTTACTTACCACATCATGGCGTGTTAAGACAATCGAGTTCAACCACAAAGCTACGAGTTGTTTTCGATGGCTCTGCGAAAAGCACGTCTGGGGTCTCTTTAAATGAGTGCCTAGCAGTTGGTTCCACCGTTCAGTCAACTCTATACAGTATTATCCTTCGCTTTAGAGAACATACCGTAGTTTTTTCAGCAGATGTTGAAAAAATGTACCGCCAGGTGCGGGTTTCAAGAGAGGATACAAACTATCAAAAAATTGTGTGGCGTACAACTCCCTCTCATCCACTTCGTCATTATCGACTATCAACCATCACATATGGACTGGCATCTGCTCCTTTCTTAGCCACGCGTGCAATTCAACAAATAGCAGAAGAAGACCAATCAATATCACCTGAAGCAGCCAATATAATTCGAAGGGATATCTACGTCGACGACCTAATGACAGGAGCAGACAACGAAAGAGATGCCATACAATTGAAGGAGTACATTACACGTATGCTAAAAAAACGCGGATTTATTCTACGAAAATGGTCCTCGAACTCCAAATCACTACTCGAAACCATAGAAAATCATGACCGAACATGAGGTGAAATCACGATGATGTGAAATCACCCATGAGGTGAAATCATGGCCGAACATGAGACTGAGGTGAAAGAAATCGATGACAACACACGCGAAACCGAAAATTCAGTGAGAGTACTTGGTGTCATCTGGAACCCTTCGACAGATACATTCATGTTTTCATCAAATATTCAAGTTGCTCAGAAATTAACAAAAAGAGTAATATTGTCACAAGCTAGCCGTCTCTTCGATCCAGTTGGTTGGTTGGCCCCAGTCGTCGTTTTATTCAAAATATTCCTTCAACAACTGTGGACAGCAAATCTGGATTGGGATGATGTCATACCGGTTCAAAAGGCAGGCGAATGGCTCAAGATTTGTAGTGAAATAAAAAACGTTGGCCAAATCTCAATTCCAAGATGCATCAATTCCTTCAAAAATACCAAAATCCAATTACACGGTTTTTGCGACGCAAGTCAGCAAGCATACGCTGCTGTCGTTTTCTTTATAATGGAATCTATGTCCGGAGAAATATTTTGCAAATTAATCTCAGCCAAGACGAAAGTTGCACCTATTAAGTAGGCAACATTACCTCGGCTGGAACTGTGTGGCGCGGTTCTATTGACCAATTTATTAAACTTGGTAAAAATGGAAACACAAACGCAAATATCTAATGTACATTGCTGGACAGACTCAACAATTGTACTAGACTGGCTCGTAAGTCATCCTAGGCGATGGAGCACCTTTGTGGGCAACCGAACAGCCACAATTTTAAATTCTTGGTCCCGTAATCATTGGAAGCATGTGTCATCAACAGAAAATCCAGCGGATTGTGCCTCACGAGGAATGCTTCCACTCGAATTAAAATCCCACAAGTTATGGTGGAATGGACCTGACTGGTTGTCTCAACCATCCGAATATTGGCCTTGTCAAATAAAGGAGTATGGGCATAATGTTGAAGAGACAAATCAACTGTTCATATTCACAAGTAATATAGAAACTACATGGTTAGACGATTTAATTGCAAAATACTCATCCTTCCGAAAGATCCAGCGAGTTTCATCATACATTTGTCGATTCATTTCAAACCTTAAAAAGCCAAAAGGAATACGAACAGTTGGGAGTTATTTGCACAGAGAAGAACTATTCAGTTCCATTCAAAAGATATATAAACACGAACAAAATAAATCCTATCCGAGCGAACTCGACTCACTAAGTTCAACCAAATCCATCAAAGGAGCCAGTAGTCTTAGTGCTCTTAATCCATTTATCTATGAGGTCTGGATTACGCGAGTAGGAGGGCGACTACAAAATAGTTTTTTCCCATTTTCTGTAAAACATCCAATTATCCTTCATGCAAATTCGAAGGTGACTTCACTACTACTGGAGGAATTACACTTGGACAACAAACATGCCGGAACGTCATTATTATTATCAATATCAAGGCAGCAGGTCTGGATTCCAAGAGGCAGAAATAAAGTAAAGCAAATCATTAGCAAATGTATTGTTTGTGCCAAATTTAAAGCGAAAATACAAACCCAACAAATGGGAAATTTGCCGCGCTGTAGAGTAGAGTTCATACGATTTTAAAAACTGGAATAGATTATGCCGGGCCACTCTTCATTCACCTGATCAAAGGACGCGGTTAGAAAACATACAAGGCATATGTTTGTCTGTTCATATGTTTAAGCACAAAGGCGGTACACCTTGAATTAGTTACCGATATGACTAGTGAAGCATTTCACTAGTCATATCGGTAACTAATTAGTCTAAAGAGATTTATTGCTCGTCGTGGAGTGTGCCAAGAAATTTACTGCGATAATGGTTCAAACTTTATTGGAGCAAACAATCATTTAAAGGAAGAATTCTATAAACTAATTAAAAATTTCAGTAACATTTCAGATGTTTCTTCCAGGCTATATATTACCTGGCACTTTAATCCTCCCAGCGCGCCACACTTCGGAGGTATTTGGGAAGCTGGTATAAAATCGACCAAATTTCATCTAAAGCGAGTAATCGGCAAGACAATCCTAACGATCGAGGAGATGACCACGCTGTTAGCAGAAGTTGAAGCGATCTTGAACTCTCGTCCACTATGCGTATTAAATGCTACCGACATCGATGTTCTAATCACACTTCCTTATCGGTCATGCCGCTACCAAAATACCTGAGCCTGATTTTACCCATCTCAAAATGTCTCACCTATCACGATGGCAAATGGTTCAACAACTCTCGCAGCACTTTTGGAAGAGATGGAATGTGGAATATCTTACATCTCTACAAGAAAGAAAGAAATGGAAAGAGAAACAACCTTCAATTCAAATTGATGATATTGTCATCATCAGAGACAACAATTTGCCAGTCTACCAATGGCTTCTTGGAAAGGTTGTAAAAATGCATCCAGGATCTGACGGCCTCACTAGAGTTGTTACTGTCAAAACTAAAACTGGTGAAATGAAACGACCAGTAACAAAAATCGTTAAACTTCCTGTTGAACCTAATGGTTCAAGCGCGGCGGTATGTTCCGAACAAGTCGAATCACCTAAAAAATAAATAAAAATAATGTAAATACTCAACCACTACTACTTACCTGGATTCATGATACTTCTGCGCTATTTGTTTACATTTACTCTACTTATAAATGTCAATGGTAGATGAATTACAATGTTTATTTATCTGCCATAAATCAAAATCATTGATCGATGCGACATCTCAGATTAAAATAATGAAAAATAAAGAAGGCGAGATGGCAATGGGCAACAGATCAGCAACAGATCAGTGAATATTACATATAAAATAAATTTAAAAATTAAAGTGAATTCTATATTGTATTATTTCTGTGCCAAAATAAAATAAACGTGGGAAATATTTAGCAATTTTCTATAATTGCCCCACCAAACAGTGACTCGTTCTTGGCCGGCTTATTGTTTGAGGTATCAAGGTACCATGGAAGTTGGCCTTTCTTGTGGCTGTAGTGATCTAGCTCTCTTTATGACACCATGGTTGCTCATATTGGTTCACTAAATGATTTGTTATTATGCCCTTTCTGTTGACTCTAGTTGTCTGTAAGGTGGAAGCACAATAACTGCGAACTACGGTTTTTATTTTAATAACTGCGTAGGATTAGAATCGACGTTATAGATAACTTAGAAAGTTCTTTATTGTTGTAACTTCTTTATAGGGTCCTAAAAAATAATGTATCATTGTAATTCAGGGGTCATCAATGGTTGGTGGAGCTTCGATTCGTCTTAGTTTGATTAAATGTTTCTGGTGATTCTGGTTCTCAGTGTCATAAAGTTGTGGATCAAAAGTGGTTTTGCGGAGAATTGTATATTATGCTGTTCTTGCTTTTATTGGAATGAAAATAGGTTTATCGTATGTGACATATTCTAGAAATAAAAATATTTTTAAATCGACACATTCCTAATATCCGAAAGCCATTTAGTTACATCTTTGTTTGTTGAAATCAAAGGTATTGGTCATAAAACGGTTAATTCAATTGATTTGTAATGTTTAATCAACTTT
>OY744477.1:114765683-114796064 GCA_963556175.1 Tipula confusa
CAGCTTTTACCATGTTGCCTCTCATTCTCGTACTGCTTTATCAAAACTTATTCAACTTACGTGAGCTTCTTACAAGAATAAATGTATAAAAAAATTGGAAAAACTTGAAAATAAAACCGAAACTAATTTTAAAAAATTTATCTTTGGAAAATCTGGTTTTTGGCTATAATACACATGTTTTTTGAATTTGCGGAGGGTAGAATACATATAAGCAAAATAAAAAATTGGATTACAATAAATTTGGATTTTTTTTTCTTCTTTCAAAAATTATTTTCCCAAAGAATTTTCATAATTTTTTCTCGTTTTGTTAGATTCCTCTTTGGTTATAAATGAGTTAGAATTGATTTGGTTTTGAAAATTTATAAATGTGGTGGATGGTTTAAGTGTTAAAATTTAAAATTAATACCATTTTGAATTACGATTGTTGTGCACTCGTTACGGGATTATCTTTGGTCATGTTTGATTTATTGGTATATTTAAGATATTTTATGTGACACTACATGTATATCTGTGTATTATATTAGCAAATGTGTCATAATTTAAATAATATATGGGTTTATTGTATCTCATATGTATATGGTCAATGTATTATAGTTTTCTGAAGCAAGATATTGTTAAAAAAAACCATTTTCATTGCTGTGTAGTGATGCTGGTGCACTTACTTTACGATCACCCTACTATAACAACTTTGTACAGTAAAAATCGGGTATCTTTATTTTGTTATTGTGTTAATGGTATTTGTGCATATTGTGTGTTTGTGTGTAAATAAATATCGAGTGCGAATCCAAAATAAAATACAATAATTAATTTCTTTTTGAATTGGCATTGGCACGAGATGGTAATATTAATAATGATAATTTCCATAACTAATTCATATTGTAATTATTATAATTCCTAAATCCTAAAATTAATTGTAATTATTATATTTCCTAAATCCTAACGTATGATAAACATATTATAACTCTGGTTCATAATTAAACTGTATCACAAATATACTGAATTAAAAATAACGATAAATTAAAGAGTGTGCAGTGTAACAATTCATTTTAATACCAATTCATCCAGTGTTACGCAGCAAGAACGATGCGTAAAACACAACAATGGTGGCAGCGGAAAACCCAACAGTGCTTTGATTGATAAAAGTGTATTAATTATAAACTGACGATCGAAGTATTTAATTAAAAAGTGAATATACAAAAAGAATCAAAAACAAAAAAAAAATAAAAATTTAAATATAAATCATAATTCATTTTTATAGAAATGGTTAATACCTTGTGACAATTTAATAGTGTTTGTAAAAATGAACCATATAGTATAATATAATTGCAAAAATAAAATAATAAAAGCCTTCGTAAAAAAAAAAGAAAACTTAAAAAAATAAAAATTTAATATTTATGTTTTAATATAATATGATCGTAATTAAAATAAACGAAAAGTAGTGATATCCTATCCTATAAAGTACATCCTCAATTAAAAAAAAACCCATCGCATATCAGCCATATTTATTATATGTACATTTCATGTAATGTGTATATATTTCCAAGTATACATATTTCAATTATTAACAAGTGTATATCATGCCAAATTCAATTTAATAGACGCATTTATTCATGAGAACTGGTTTCTAACATCGTGGTTCATCAACAATGCATTTTTAAATATTACGGCATTACAAAACAGTACCCAAAACGAATGCATATAAAACAAAGAAATTAAAAAAAAAAAAAAACAATTTTCCGGCGTTACAAAACCGTACGACAACAAACATCAACAAAACAACCAATAAGAGATTGTTATAAACGCATCCAATTTGGATACCATATGATAACCGCACTTTTATCACTTAATATATTAACTATTCTTTTAGAAAATAAAAAAATTTTTTTTTATTATTTATAAGACTTAATACAATTGAGATGATGTCTTGTTGACTATTTTAAATCGACTGCCGATTATTTTTTATTTTAGTCAACTCACAACAACAAAAAAAAATATACATTCATTCATAATATTATTATCAAAATATAATGTTGGCTAATTAGAGTAGGAGGGTTGTTCAATAAATTCTGAATATTTCACAACAAGATCAACAACAATGAACCTGCTGAATCAATTGGAAATATCACATTCTTCATAATCATCGTGTTAAAAGGTAGTTAAATTTTAAAAATTTAATATTTCATTCATATTTTTATTCATATGAATTCGATATCCAGAATTGTTTTATTCAGTAGTTTTTATGTCAAAGGCCAAAGAAGCGGATTTTTTAAAATTGCGTGGTCGTGGAATTATAAAAAAAGTGTGCCTGATTCAAGTAGTGATTCAAGCTTAATTGGTGAACATGGTGAAGATTCCGAATTAGAGTTATTAAATACGTCGGAAAAATCTTTAGATAATCCTTCTTTAAATTCTTCTAAGTATATAATGGCAGAATTAGATATTCATTTAGCTCTTAAAATTATTCCGGAATTTGATGGTTCTTCGGAAAACTTACATAGATTTTTGTCGTGTTGTGATATTGTGCACAGTTCATTAAAAACTAGTGAAATAAAATCATTTTTAAATATCGTAAGAATAAAGCTTGTAGGAAAAGCTTATGAAATTGTAAAATTCGAAGAATATAACAATTGGAAAAGTCTCAAATCTGAATTAACAGCTCAATTTACCTCCAAACGCTCCCTTGAGTCGATTCAAGTTGAGCTTAATTCAATAAGACAGAAACCGTCCGAAGATGTAAAGACATTTTCGAATCGTGTTGAAACCTTACTATATCATTTAAATGAGGCATGTTTGTCAGAACCAGATATTGAATCAATAAAAGATATTAAAAACCTTAACAGCCGAATGGCGCTGCGTTTGATCCAAGAAGGATTAGCGGATCCTATAAAATTACTAGTTAAAGCTTGCAGATTTCCAACGTTGAAAGAAGCAATAACAAAAGCATTGGAAGAAGAAGCAATTCTTAAACATGCCACAGCAAACAATATATGTTACAATTCAAAATCATTTTCACAACAATCAAAATCAATTGCATCCAATTTTATATTAAAATGTCAACTATGCAACAAAATTGGACACAAAGCGTCCACATGCTATAAATTGCAATCTTTTGAAAATTCAAAACAAGATAAGTCTCGTTCAAACCCTATAAATAACAATTATACAGACAATTCTCAAAAGTTTAATCATTTGGTTTGCGCATATTGTCATATTAAAGGACATCATATTCAAAATTGTAGGAAGAAACAGTACAATGACAATAAACGCCTGAACGAACAAAGGATAAATGCATCGTTTTCATCAAATTCGGAAAACTTAAGAGGATTCGAAGGGTTCGGTACACCTCGACGAATCCGAAATCATCAAAGTCATCCGTAAAGTACCCAAATCATAGTAGTTCTATTATTGATAACGAACCTAAATCTTGTGAGCTCATTTTTCAAAACTCTAATCTTGAATTGATAACACCGATGTTATCAAATAGCATAAAACAAAATAATATTGCTAACTTGCAAATTTCCAGAACCAATTCTAACTCTAACATGTTTTTAAAATTAACTTTAAGTCATCATCCAGACAACATCTTATATTTTTTAGTAGATTCTGGCGCTGACGTAAGTTTGATCAAAATAGAAAATTTAGACCCAGATTCTTTATATTATCCTGATGCTAAGTGCCATATTACTGGAATATCTAAAGATAACTTCCAAACAATAGGATGTTTTAATTTGGAATTATTCTTTCCAGATTCTCGTTCATTTAAACAAGTTGTGCAGGTAGTTCCAAATTCATTCCCAATAGAATATTCTGGTATTCTAGGAAAAGATTTTTTAAAATTCTATAATTGCAAATTAGATTTTACTTCACAAAGTATTCAATTAATTATTAATGATAATTTGATCACATATAAACTTTCAGAACCTCCTAAAAATCCATTTCAAATTACTATTCCAGCTCGTACAGAAAAATCGGTAAAAATTGAAACATCACTACCCAACGAGTCAGAACAAATTTGTTACTCGTCAGAAATTTTTCCTGGAGTATTTATTGCAAATAATATTTTGAAAGTCCAAAATGGATGCACATTCGTAAGTATTATAAACTCAAATGAATACGACGTTAAACTGAACTCCAACCTTAAATTGAAATCAGAGCCGTTAGAAAATTTCCATATCTTTAAATTAAATTCTAGCAATCCTAACATTCAAAATCGATTATCAATCCTAGAATCTAAAATCAATCTTAACCATTTAAATAGTGAGGAGCATGACTCAATCTTATCTATCTGCAGATCGTTCAATGACATATTTTTCCTTGATGGGGACAAATTATTTGTAACAGATGCAACCTCACATCAAATTAAAACATTAGACAATTCTAATCATATTTTCTGTAAACCATATAGGTTACCACACTCTATAAAAGATGAAATTAATAAGCAAGTCTCTAACATGAAATTAAATGGTATTGTCGAAGATTCCAAATCTCCATGGAATTTTCCCTTGTTATGTGTCCCGAAAAAAACAAATACTAACGAAAAAAAGTGGCGTATTGTAATTGACTATAGGAAGTTGAATGATATTACAATTCCTGAGATTTTTCCGTTACCAAACATAACAGATATTTTAGATAGGTTGGGGCGTTCACATTACTTCTCGACCATCGACCTTGCGCATGGATATCATCAGATACCTATTGATGCAAAAGACCGTGAAAAAACCGCATTCAGCACGGAAACTGGACATTATCAGTTTACTCGAATGAGTATGGGGCTGCGTAATGCTCCAAGTACGTTTCAGAGATTGATGAATAATGTTCTGTGTGTACTCAACGGGTTAAAATGCCTAGTTTACTTGGACGACGTTGTCATTTTCGGAAGAAGTCTATTTGAACACAACCAAAGATTATGTGAAGTTTTATCATGTTTACAAAAATATAATTTAAAAGTGAATCCCGAAAAATGTCAATTTCTTAGAAAAGAAATTTATTATTTAGGACACTTAATTACACAAACAGGAATTAAACCTGATCTAAAAAAAATTGAAGTAATCAAATTCTATCCAACACCGAAGACATCTCGCGATATTAAATCGTTCTTGGGGCTTGTTGGATATTATCGAAAATTTTGTCCTAATTTTTCTAAAATTGCTAAACCACTTACAAATTTGTTAAAACAAAATACGAAATTTATATGGGATGCTTTTTGTGAAGAGGCTTTCAGAAAAATGAAAGAATTTCTCATGAATCTTCCAGTGTTGCAATTCCCGGATTTTTCAAAAGAGTTTGTTCTTACCTGTGATGCAAGTGACATTGCAATAGGTTCAGTTTTGTCTCAAGAGACTAACGGTGCTGATCTACCTATTGCATATGCCAGCAGAGTATTGAACAATGCGGAAAAACATTACTCAGCAATAGAAAAAGAGCTGTTAGCTATAGTATGGGCAACTGATCACTACCGACCATACTTGTATGGAAATCATTTTAAAATTGTAAGTGATCACAAACCGTTGATATGGCTGTGTAACGTTAAAAACCATTCCTCAAGGTTAACTAGATGGCGAATAAAGTTGGATGAGTACGATTACAAAATTGTGCATAAGCCAGGCAAATTTAACAGTAACGCGGATGTATTAAGCCGAATTGTAACTGGAAATCCTGAATGTCACGTAGTAACCCGATCCAAAACCAATCTGTCTACAGCAAAATTACCACAAGACGCTACATTGGTTCCAGTAGATCTAACAACAATACAATCATCATCAAATACTAATCCTAATTTATCAAATTCTTGTGTAGATTCGATAACTTCCATAACTCACAAGTTAGATACAATCACAGCACTTCCTAATTCTACTATTCCATCTGCGGTCGATCAGCCAAACGATATAGTCTCATTAAAGAATGAAGAAGATATCAATACAATCATTAGAGAATATTATGATGGTCCCTTAGGCGCACATCAGGGAGTATACAGAACGTTCAAAAGACTTAGAAATTACTATTATTTTCCAAAAATGTTTGCCAGGATTGAAAATTACATACGAAATTGCGCACTTTGCCAAAAAAATAAGATTGGTGCAAACAAGCACATTCCAATGAAGATTACAAGTACTTCTAGAAAAGCTTTTGAAAAGATTTTTCTTGATATCGTCGGACCACTAACACCTTCCTATAAAAATAATAAATATATTCTCACAATGCAATGCGACTTAACAAAATTTTCACTAGCAATACCTTTACCTAACCAAGAGGCGGAAACGGTTGCTAATGCTTTTGTTGAACATTTTATATGTACATTTGGTTCTCCCTTATCGATATTAACAGATCAGGGTTCAAATTTTATGGGAAAAGTATTTCAACAAATATGCAAAATGTTAAAAATTCAAAAATTGAATACTAGTGCGTACCATCCGCAATCAAATGGAGCACTCGAGCGAAGTCATAAAACGTTAGTAGAATATCTTAGAAGCTACGTTCAAAATGATCCACTAGATTGGGATTCATGGCTTCGATACGCAATGTTTTCATATAATACCACTCCACATACAAGCACGGAATTCATGCCATATGAATTGGTTTTTGGCTATAAACCAAATATACCGAATTCAATTTCTAAAAATGTGGATCTTCTTTATAACTACAACGAGTATTATAGTGATCTTAAATTTAAGATGCAAAATTCTTTTAAAATAGCACATGATAAGCTTTTAGAATGCAAGGAAAAGTCGAAGCAATATTATGATCAAAAATCTGCCAAAAAAACATTCAATATTGGAAATCAGGTTTATTTAAAAAGTGAAGCAAGGACTTCGAAGCTCGAATCACTATGGTTGGGTCCATATTCGGTAATAGAAATAGTTTCTCCTGAAAATACTAAAATTCGAAATGGCCGGCATGAGAAAATTATTCATAATCGTTTGAAGATGTGTAGCATTTAAAAAAAATATGAATGGAATGAATAAAATTTTAAAATTTATATTAAATACATTTTTTTTTTTAATAAATTTTTTTGAAAATTTATGTTATTATTTATACATACAAAATTATTGAAAATAATGGAATTAAATAAAATTTTTAAAATTTTTATTTGAATAAAATTTTAATATTTATGTGCATATAGATTTTTTTAAATTTTGAAATTTAAGTTATTATATAAAATTATTGAAACAAATGTAATTGAATAAAATTTTGAAATTAAATAAAATTTATAAAAATTTAGGTAATTTAATAAAATTTAAAATAAATAAATATCTAATGTTAAGTATGCAATTGTACCAGGCAAATACACAGTATGAATACCAAAACGACATTTATGCACTCAAAAGATAACCAGAGGATATCTTTTGTTTAAAACAGGGAGGATTGTAGTGATGCTGGTGCACTTACTTTACGATCACCCTACTATAACAACTTTGTACAGTAAAAATCGGGTATCTTTAATTTGTTATTGTGTTAATGGTATTTGTGCATATTGTGTGTTTGTGTGTAAATAAATATCGAGTGCGAATCCAAAATAAAAGACAATAATTAATTTCTTTTTGGATTGGCATTGGCACGAGATGGTAATATTAATAATGATAATTTCCATAACTAATTCATATTGTAATTTTTTTTTTTTTTTTTTTTTATTATTTATTATTTAAATTATTTTAGTTGGCTGGAGCATTCCTGCTTATATCACCAATTTTTTTGACGTACATTTCACCATCTGCGCATTGCATAGCTCCATGTCACCCTGTACCACGATGACATGGAAGATGGATCGGCCCATGAGTTCTGCACACCAATAGGGGGTCATAGTTGTGTTTATCAATATCACCGATCGTAATCTTTTTGAGAAAAATTCCCTTTTGCATCCTGCCCCTGTTGGGATTCGAACACGGTACCTCCCGCTCCAAGCGGCACAGCGCTAACCACTGAGCCACTCGCTCGGTAAATATTGTAATTATTATAATTCCTAAATCCTAACGTATGATAAACATATTATAACTCTGGTTCATAATTAAACTGTATCACAAATATACTGAATTAAAAATAACGATAAATTAAAGAGTGTGCAGTGTAACAATTCATTTTAATACCAATTCATCCAGTGTTACGCAGCAAGAACGATGCGTAAAACACAACAGCTGGCTAAATATTTAAATTCGGAATCCATTTTAAAAACAAAAAAGCACACGGTATGTAATATGTATAGCGACCAAATCTAATCGTAACAAAAATAATCAATAACATATACAAAGTACAAGGAAATATATATATATATATATATATATATATATATATATATATATATATATTTTTTTTTTACTTTTTAAATTATTTCTTTATTCAGAAAAAAAGAATGATATAAAGCAGGGGTGGCAAAACTTTCAAGTCTTGCGGGCGACTTTTGACTAAATTAAATCTGGAGGTCTACCAGAGAAACTAAATTTAATTGTTAACTGTATTTCATTTATTTGTTTAAATTCAAGACAAAATTAGAAAGTTTTATATCTCTTATAATACAAGAATTTTAAAAATATTAAATATAAGTTTATTTACTACTGCTACTACTTGCACCTGATACGTGGCACTGCATCTTATCAGCAAGTTCTTCATATTTTGGATCATATGAGCTTATGGCGATTCGCAAGCATGATGCCAAATGATCATCCGTTAAACAAGATCGATGTTTTGTCTTAATGCCATTCATTGAAGAAAAAGCTGATTCGCAAAGATAGGTGGATCCAAAAAATGCGGACATATATCCAGCCACTCTCTGCAAAATTGGATATTTTTCTTCTGAAAGAAGATTCCAAAACTTGTCTTCGGTTGTAGCTCTTGATTTGATGAATATGTCGCATTTCAATGCTATTATCTCATTTTCTAAGCAAGCTGAATTTGAGTCCAGAAATTCATTAATCTGAGTAGCGATCTCCTCAGTTTTAATACAATCGTTAAACGGAAATGACATGAACGTAGCAATATTTTCAATTTTAGTAAAATCAGCAAAACATGTTGTAAATCCATTTAAAAGGGTACTGATTTGATTAGCATATTCATTGTAAAGAATTCCTGGCTCATCATTGGATTCTTCTTTCATATTTTGGAAATGTTTTAAATCACCCAGTTCTAGTTGACGAAAAAACATGGACAGCTTTTCTTTAAACGTTTTTACTGCCGTTATCATATCGAGAATAGATTTATGTTTCCCCTGTAGCTGTAAGTTTAATTTATTTAAGTGCTCTGTCATATCGCAAAGAAAAGCAAGAGCCATCAGCCAACTTTTATCCTCCAATTCGGGATATAATTCTTCTCTTCCAGTCAAAAACTGCTTTATTTCCGGCAACAGATCTCTAAATCGTTTTAAAAATTTTGCACGACTAAGCCATCTTACATCCGTATGTAATAATAATTCGGTATTTTCAATTTCACATTGTTCCAGCAATGTCCGAAACTGACGTCGTTGTAGACTTCTTGAACGTATCGAATTTACTATTTTAAATGCAATATTCATTACATAATTAGAGTTTAACACTTTTGAACACAAGGTTTGTTGATGGATAATGCAATGGTACGAATGAAAACTCGGAATTTTTTCATCTTTCTTGCAAAGCGTTACGAATCCCACATGTTTTCCAATTATAGACGGAGCTCCATCGGTGGTAATTGATACCAATTTGTGAATCGGGAAATCAGTGCGGCTTATAAATGATTCGAATAAATTGTAAATGTCTTGACCTCTTGTGTGTCCTTTCATTGGTAGAATAGTCAATAATTCTTCTGTGGTAGACATATCTTCGAAAACCATTCGAATGAAAATGCAGAGTTGTGGAGTGTCTGTGATATCTGTAGATTCATCAAATTGCAAAGAGAGAAAGCAGCATTTTTGAATATCTGGCTGTAAAATATCTTCCAAATTTTTACTTATATCCACCGTTCTTTGCATGATAGTATTGCGCGTCAATGACATATTGCTAATAGATTCCAGAATTTCAGATTTATTTTTAAAATCTTTGAATAACACTTCACCAGCTTTTACAAATGCCTCTTTCCATATTTCGCCATCTCCAAAAGGTTTTTTATGTTTGATTAAAATATTAGCTACCTTAAATGATGCTACGGTAGCTGTTTTAGACTTTGAGCTAAATTTAGTAAAAAAAAGTTTGTTGTGCAACTAATTGTGACTTTAACTGTTTCACTTTCTCTTTCCGTACCTCAGAGTTTAATGGAAAGTCAATTTCATAATTATGGTGCACTGTTCGAAAATGTCGTTCAACGTTAGCTTTTTTAGGTAGTGCTACGTTTGAATTACAAATAAGACAAAGACACTTATCTTTCATCATGATGAAAAAAAATTCCTGTTCCCATTCAGCATGATAGTGGTACGTTTTAGTTTTTTTGCTCGGTTGTGTCATTGTGGCTATGAAAAAATACATATATTTAGAATTATTAACAAACAAAAAAACCCAAAAATTTGCGATTATTATACTTACTTTATTTTTTAAGATGAAAATAATTAAAGTTGCAATAAATTCCTTATCAAAATTAATCTTATTCACTACTCAGATAATGAAAACGTTCGGACAACTTTCTTTAACACAAAATTATTGAAATTTATATTCTATTATTTAAAACTTCAACACTTCAAACTTTATATTTAGAAACAGACAAGGAATTTTTTGTTTTGCAGCTATGTGGTTTATTTTTGTTACATGAAAATTAAAACATTATCAATACTCGTAAATAAATTACATTCAAAATTGCATATGTATGGATGCGTTCCTAATAAAAACACATGTTCAAATAAAATGGATAATCCCCTTTTACTATAAAAATTTAACTGCAATTTGAATTAAAAAAATCGCATGTAAAAAATTTGTATGAAAAAGTCGAAAGAAATAAGAACAGCATTAAAAGAGAAATGAAAAATGTTTATTTCTTTATTTTATTAGACATTTGTTACCATATAAATCTGAACTGTTTTTTAAATATGTTTATAAAGAGATTACGTAACAGTCAAAAAGTTTTTTAAATATGCATTTTCTCATATTGCTCGCGGGCGACTTTCGATAGTTAATCGGTCGACCAGTCGACCGCGGTCGACGCTTTTGACAGTCCTGATATAAAGTATACTAATTAATATAAAAACAGAAACAACTTATATAGTCTCCTTATTTAAACATAAATGTATCGGAGTTACGATTCTTATAATAGAGGATATAATAAAAATATTAAAGAATAAATAAAAAAATAAATAAAAATATAAAATAAAAATACATTGAATTTTTTGTTCAACTATTAAAACTAAAATATTAAAATAGAAGGTTTTATAATTGTATATAAGAAACACACAAAAACAGATTATTATACAAGTGCTGATTAAATAGTTCAAATATATATAGTAACCACAGTTAAACCAACACATCAAATAAAATTTCTATATCATTAAATGAAAAAAGCCAAGCTTTTAGACGACAACCAAATTCTTTTATATTATTGATTTTAACAATGTCGAGTGGTAAATGATTAAAAAATTTAGGAGCAGTATACGTAAAAAATTTACGGAAATGTTCTTTTTAGGAAACGGAATAAACATTCTATTCTTGTTGCCCAATACATAAGGCTTAATAGAACCATTAATAACCCGATTTCCACTCATTAAATAAAATGTCTTTAGTATTTGAAATACATATAAATATCGCAATGGTAGAATTTTCATTTCTTCAAAAATCGGAAAAGACGGTGTAATCCTAGGCAAAAATTTCATAACTTTGATAATACATTTTTGAATTGATATTAATTGATTGATTGATTGATTGATTTTGAATGTACTGCCAAGCATTAAGCAGGATATCCCGGAAAGCGCCGGGCCCACAGTACACCCGGTTTTACATATACTTGGAAGGATATGGAAGGATACTAGTTAAGTTATTGAGATCGACCCGGTTACAGACACCTTGGCGGCCAATAGTTAGTAAATTTTTGTGGGTTCGGGAAAGGAAAAGTATGATAGTTATGACTTAATTGGTCCGATTTCCCGGTATCCAATATTCAAACTACTGTTAGTGTAAGACAATCACATTTTTGTTGTACTGCTCTGCATCTCTTATCAGCAACTCTCTTAGCCATAGGCTGAAATTATAATTTAATTAATTATAATATTATAAAATTATAATTCTGCAATCCATATGCTGTAATAAATTGGATTAGTTTCCCTTTAAATTCGTTCCGTTGCGTTGTTGCTAAAAATTACAGAAATAAGAATATACAGAAAGAATATACAGAATATAAAAATATAAAATATAAAGACATCGAAATTAATCAAACAACATCGGCACCCGTACGCAAATTAAATGCAGCGATTCTTGATTCGACACTCACCATTTCACGGACCCCAAGATCTTCGTTAAATCATGTAATTTGTAAGAGAAGCAGGCATCCACCATCCTCGGGATGATAGCCTTCAACAACGGCATACGGATATTCTTTTGGGTTTAACACAAAATCTTCAGAGCTTTTCTGGTACAGACACAATTCATACAATTTCACTCCATTAAATAAAGGATCAATTTTAAACATATAAATTTTAATTTAAACCCTAAAAGCGTTCACTCAAATATTACGCACAGGCTAAAACACTCTACACTCCGACAAAACTAAATGAACCCAAGAATTACAAATTTTAGCCCAAAAACTAAAAATTAGAGTAAACATTTTATCCATAATATTCATTATATTTTGCATATATAATTAAAGTATTGTTATTTATTTTAACCATTTTAAGATAAAATATCATATATTGATTAGCAAAACGTTTGCGAACTACACTTTGCCAATTTATCCGGTGCACTGCCCGAAAATTCCACAAATAGAACCCTATCAAAACAATTAAACATTCGAACTCGATCGAACCCACCGTTTTATAGCAATTACCCTAGTGATACATGTACATACATATATATACATATTTCATCGATGTATTTAAAGAAAATTAAAACAAAATGTCGCAACAAAAAACACCAAGGATCATAAATTTCTAAAAATAAAATAAATAACCAACACAACTGTGCAAATACAAGTCACGAAAGGATAATTTCAAAACTTTTTTAACATTTTAATATCAAAAGACCTAGAATCAACACGTGTTTTATACACATACTATCACAGAAAACACACTATATCAGAAGTAAAGACACGGACAAAATATCACGGGCAACAACACCCCCTCCACAAAATCCACAATTTCCAAATCCATCCAGTGAGCAACTCCAATTCAATCAACAAAAAGTTACAATAAAGCTTGAATGTGACAGACTTCCCCCATGGAACCCGTCCCATCGCCACTCGTTCTCCTTCACAGTCACACGCATACAAAATACACTTCACTTATATAAAAACACCAAAACAATCCACCCATTGTTAATGGTGATGGAACAATCGTTTCCCCAGCCGCCCCCACCACCTCCTGCGCGACTACCGATCGAATGCCATACCCTTCCCAATCCTGCTTCCCTGTTCTGCTGCTCTACAAATACACGCGCACATGCAGCTACACAATTCAACAAGAACAAAACATTCATTTGTTTAATATAGATGACGCGCCCAAAATCGCCCCACTGCTATCTAAATCCATACAGCAATCCCCCATACCTCTCCAATTCGGAAATGCCGGCCAATTGCAACTCGATGACAAATACATTCCAATTTAGAAGAACAATTCTTTGACTCACACACACAACCCCACCCCACAGGAAACAATGAACCCCCTCACTACACAGTGCAAAGTACAAAACTCCATTGAGTCCTGGCTTCCAAAAAAAAATTAGACTGACGGTGGTTGGACCGACAGTACAAGATGTTGTCCTGAGGTGTTCCACTTTTACGAAAGGTAAATTCTAACATTCGATTAAAAACTATCGAGGACAACATTTTCTTGCCGTACCCCAGAGCCAGTTATAAAAATTTCTGATAGCTTGTTCTCAAGTTTGGTTGGCTAGTTGCATGCGCAAACGCAGCTCCTCACACTTATGATTATCAACCGCTTTGAAATTCAAATCAGCCCCTCTCACCCTGGGCCCAAGAAGGAAACCAACACCAACCGCCGAGATCATCCTCATACTGTAAAGCAATGTACAGCCCTGAGACACACGATCTCCACTGTTTAGCCATCCAGTTTCCTGAAAACGAGCTCCAAGCGATACTCCTTCATGGTTAATAGAGTGCCATCAAACGCCCCTGGTCCTCTTAGCTACTGCACCTTCCACTCACCGATCATAAACTGCGTGTGTGTTAACATAAGTGGGGGTCGGCTAAATTTAGTAGCGGCATCCATCTCCCCTGCTGATACATTAAACATTGAGGCTTTCTATGGATGCGAGTAGTCAGCCCAGCGATCCAATCCTCGTCCAGCCACCTCCCACGATAAGCTGCGGATGCTGTGGTGGAGATCCAAGGGATCGCTGAGACGACCACCCGCCTCCACTAAAAGCTCACTGTTAAAATAATCAACAAAAGGAAATGTGGGTACCGCCAAAACTCAACTCGAATCCCTTTTTTGCGTGTTAACTGACCCGCAGTTCAAGACCGATACGCGAAAAGCGAAGCCGCTAAGAAAATCAGGCGAGTCAGTCTGCTCTACATCAGTCATGAAAGAGCATCGCCCCGAATGCTATACGTGCATTCGGGGGAAAATGTGGAGACCCTGTATTCCAATGCTATACACCACTCCACAACGGAGACGACCTCGGTAATCTTGGGGCTGGTTTCTCCTGGGCCCCAGGTGAAACAGGCCGACTCCGACCCCAAAGCAGCTGATAATGGTGTGTGCAGTCGTGATAAGCTACGTTTACACATTCAGTCAGCCAACCTGTCAATCATTTGTGTTCATCTGCCCATTGATGTAAGCCACCCAAAGATAAAAACTAATTTTACAATAATTTGAATAATGTGATGGGATCCAAAATTAGGATTGGTGTCTTAAATGCACTGTTCAACAATTGTCTAATGCTGTCGATCCCAAAATCAACGAGTTCAAACCAAAACACATGATCGCTGGTTCTAGAAACCAAAACGCAGCAGAGCCCCGTACTCCACACTGTGCAATGAAGAATCCCACTACTCCCCGTAAAACCAACTATGTGTATGAATCAGAAAACCCCTCCCCCACACTAAAATACATCTATCACCAAATCACCATTGGCCAACATTTCCAAATTGGAAAAACACAAAAAAACTGCTCCACGAATCTAAACAACAATACGAAATGACTCTAAGCGCATCATCCACTCTGAACAAATGACCCTTTGCTCTTGCTAAACTATGCAACTACACATGCACATGAATTCGCAGAACAACAGAAAAAAAACAAAATTTAAAAACATATAGCATGCGATCGGCGATCGCACAAGAAATAACGAAAACTAACCGAAAAAACAACCGTGTTAGCGCCTTCATACAAATAAAGCACTCTACAGACTACATGCATGTGACTGTGAAGAAAAACGAACGACAATATCGTCACCTCAGTATTTAAATAATTTAAGTTCATTTTTTGTCATTCTTAAGTTAACACTGCCATCTTACCTACAAAATCGTGACCTACATTTTTGAATTGATATTAATGACTTTAAATTAGTGATATAAATTCCGCCCCAACATGATAACCCATACTGTAGATGAGAGTCCACTAATGCAAAATACAGTGATCTCCAGAATTCTGAACTACAAATCTTACGTAGAAAATACATAATCCTCAACGTATTACACAGTTTATTCTTCAAATGAGAAACGTGATTCTTAAAGTTCAGTTGGTAGTCTAAATGAAGACCCAAATACTTAAAAGAACTTACAACTTCAATTGATATACAAAAACGATCACAAACAGTCTCCTTACACGATAGAGAGTGACATTTCATCGGAGTTGTATCGTGAATTTTAGAACTCAAATTGTAATGCATCAATTTCGATTTCGAGCTTATAATCATGTCATGAACATAGAACCATTTTTTAACTAGACCGATATCATGTTTGATGCAATTTTCAAGCGTACTTGTATCTTGACTAGAATAGAGGAACGCCATATCATCAGCAAATGCAATAATATTTCCTTTAAAATTTAAACTAAAAATTGAATTACAATAAATCAAAAATAGGAGTGGCCCCAGTACGGAACCTTGTGGAACACCCACATTAACTAATCTCGCATCGCTGTAAGAGTTATTTGCGCAAACCATTTGCACTCTATTATCTAGATATGATTGAAATAGATTTAAAGCAGATCCTCTTACACCAATATGACCGAGTTTACTTAACAATAGTTTGTGATTGACAGTATCAAAAGCCTTTGAAATGTCAATAAAAAGAGACGCAGTCTCCAAACCACTATTTAGAGAATGCTGCAAAGGTGTTAAAAATGAAATAAGCGCCTTTTCTGTGGATGAGTTTTTAATAAAGCCGTACTGTCTCTCATCAAGAAATTTGATCTTATTGATGTATTTCAACAATCTGACTTTAATAAGCTTTTCCAATACTTTCGAGAAAGAGCTTAGGAGAGTGATTGGACGATAGTTGTTGATGTCTTTACGTGAACCCTTTTTAAATAAAGGTTTAACAACACCTATTTTTAATTTGTTAGGAAAAATTCCACTTGACAAACACAAATTAAAGACGAAAGTGAGTACGTGCGCAATGCTAAAAATTAATCGCTTTAAAGTAATACTAGAAATCCCATCATCACCAAAAGAAGTTGTATTTTTTAAATCATTATGGGTATGCGAGGACCGGTGCTATACATATTCTCCTCCTTAATTCCACGAATGCATTTTCTTGTTCCTCCTTCCATTCGAACGGTTTGTTTTTCCTTGTTAATTCATGCAAACTCTTTGCGATGTTTGCAAATCCCGGTACAAATCGTCTATAGTATGTGCACAAACCAAGGAAACTCCTCACTTTATGTAAATTTTTAGGTCTCGGCCACGTCTTAACCGCTGCAATCTTTTCTCCGCACCGATGTTCCATTTGCTGTTACCTCGTGTCCTAAATATTTGACCTCTGTTCTGAATAGACTGCACTTCTTTGGACTTAATTTTAGACCTGCGGATTGTATTCTATCCAATACCTCCGCTAAATTTTGTAAGTGCTCCTCAAAATCTTTTCCCATTACAATGATGTCGTCTAAATACACTAGACACGTCTTCCAGTGTAACCCCTTTAGAACTCGCTCCATTAACCGTTCAAAAGTTGCAGGGGCGTTACATAGGCCAAATGGCATAACGTTGAACTGCCATAGTCCGTTTCCAACATTATACGCAGTTTTCTCGCGATCTTCTTCCTGTACTTTCACCTGCCAGTATCCGCTTTGCAAATCCAATGTGGAAAACATCGTAGCACCCGACAATGTATCCAATGTATCGTCGATTCTGGGCAAGGGATAACTATCATTTTTGGTAACAGCATTGAGCTTCCGATAATCAATGCAAAATCGCAAACTTCCATCCTTCTTTTCCACCTACACTACCGGTGAGCTCCACGGACTGTTCGATGATTCAATTACTCCTGCCTTCTGCATGTCCGTCACCATTTGATTGACTTCCTGTTGTTTCGCCAATGGTAATCGTCTAGGTGGTTGACGAATTGGCATCTCTGTTCCTGTATTAATCCGGTGTTTTACCATCTTGGTTCTTCCATTATTTTCGGGTGTAGTGCAGAAAATGGACATATACCGATCGAGTAACTGCTGTGCAGAGTTTTTCTACGCCAAGGCTAGATCATTGGTCCATTTCTGCATGAGATTATCAACATTTTCTTTCTGCTTGTCCTCATTGGATTCTCTAACAGGACTTTTCTGCTCACATTTGATTGTTGTTAATACCTCTTCACATATACCGATGATGGTTCCTTTCTTGATGGTTTTCGTCTTATCCGATAAATTAAGAGTCCTAATTGGAACTCGATAATCACTGTCCGATTTAACTAAGTCTTTGCCTATGATTATTTCCCTGGCTCCTCTTTCGTCTTCTATGGCTTCTATAACCCACAACCTGGGTGACCCAAAACCTCCCTCCAATCGTCCCCATATAATTGTCTCCGAGTTCGGTGGCAACTTCTCCCGATGATCAACTATCACTCGTCTTGCTAATTCCTCTGTACCGTTTAACTGAAGTGGCAACTCGATATTACCTTGGTATAATATTCCTTGTCCTACATCCATCATAAAACCATTCTTTCTCATGAAATCCATTCCCAAGATGACCTCATCCACTATATCTGCCACTAGCACTTCATGTTGATAATGAGTTTTCCCTATTCGTATATCAACGAGTTTTTTACCCTTTATAACTGCACTATCTCCCGTCACTGTTTGTAATTTCAGGCCATACACTGGTTGTACACCTCCTTTAACTACGTCGGCACAAACAATGGTGCGCGCTGCTCCTGTATCTAGAGTGATAATACAGCTCTTTCCATCAACATCACCTCGAACTGTTAAATTGTCACTGCCCGGCGCCAATCCGGAAACAGGGATGAAGATTATGGGGCAATCGGTTGTGAGAGTCAGCTTCTGCCCCTTTAAGCTGACTCGTGGTTTAACGACTCGGTCGTTACTTGGACCTCTTGATTGGTCACTATTTGACCTCCCTCAGGCCATCGTACCATTGGAGATGGTGATCTTTCACGTTTCCGTTTATTTTTATAGCAGTCTCGTGAGATGTGACCCGATCTATCACATATCCAGCATTTTATTTTTCCACCATTCGAAATTCTACGGGCCGACTGCTCCATATTACTGCTGGTACTTATTTCTACCCGACGTATCTTATTGATTCTTGGTCCAATGAGAGTTTGTGCCGTCTCATTCATTAACGCACAAGCAATGGTTTCCGCGAAAGTAGCCTTTGGTGATAATATCACTGCTCTGCGTGTGTCTTGGTCTCGTATACCATCAATAAATTCGTCCATTTTAATTCTTTCCATGAAATCGGAAGCAGTATTTGCATGTGCTAGATGTGCTAGCCTCTCGACGGCCGATGCAAATTCTTGTAAAGTTTCTCCAACCTTCTGTGACCGTCCTTTCAATTCCATTCGATAAATTTCCCGCTTATGGTCACTTCCATATTTCCGTTCCAACGCCTTCATTATTTCACCATATTCTTTGCGATCGTTTTCTGGAATTGTTTGTAATATCTCGGCTGCTTCTCCCTTAAGTGCCACTATTAACGCTGTAACTTTATGCGCTTCGTCCCAGTGATTTTGTGTGGACGCCATTTCAAATTGAAGCTTAAAAATTGCGAATGATGTGGTGCCGTCAAACGTTGGTGGCTTCAATTTAAAAGTGTTTACTGGTTGGATTACTTGCGCTGATGTTTCATTGAGTTTCATTACACTGACCTCCTTTTCGAGACGAAAAAATTGTTGTTCGACACATTCAATTTTGTTGTCCAACTTTTGATCAACATGTTTAATATCCGTTTTAACTTCTAGAATTTTCGTTGTAAATTCGTCTTTCACTTTCTCTACTTCGCCTTGGAAAGTACTAGCTAATTCGAGAAGTTTTTCTTCCATTTTATTTTGTCCTTCTACTACGAGTATTTCTAGTCGTTTAATTTGATCTTCTTGAATTTTCTCTTGTCGTTTAATTTGTTCTTCTTGAAATTTCTCTTGTCGTTTAATTTGTTCTGTCATCATCTGTTGCATGACTGCCATCAACTGCGCAATATCGAAATTTCCAGATGGTGCTTCGATGCGTAACTTCGGCGTTTCTATTTCAAACTCATGACTTTCTAGATCTAAACCATCACGCTCCATTGCTTCACGCAATCGTAACATCAACTCGTCTTTACGGCCTTCTGTCTCTAAACCACGCTTCTCCAACTCTTTCTTTAATCCTGGAACTTTTAACTTGTAGAGTTTCATTTTTGTTTTATTTATTTATTTTTTTTTTATTCACGATCCCGCCGCTGTCACCAATTGCTACGTTCTTGCCTTGTCACTTAAGGTTCGTATCTCTGGATTGTGAATAACTACCCGAACACCACTGTTCACTACCAAATTTCACAAAGACTACACAAGTTCCACTTTAGACACTGTTCACGTTCACAGACAATAATTGCCTCAATAAAACACAATTATTCACAACTTAGTTATTTTACCAATTCTTTATTTCACAAAAATCACTTAACTAAAATCACTTACTATCACTTTCTATCACTTTTTATTTTAACCGCTTGTTATCGCTTTCGTAGTTCAAGTACAACTATTTCTCGCATACAACATCGATTCGCTTATATACACAAATTAAAATATCTCGAACTTTCTACTTCTATCGAGATGTCACTACTACATTTAATTTGCTCAATTTTTAGTACTACCAGTACTATCGATACCTAATAGATGTCTCTAGGGTTAAGCCTAGAGAAATCTTCATATATTTACACTTATGCTATCGCACACTAGGTGGTACCGTGACAATATTCTAGATTTCTTCATCTTGATCAATTTTGTCGCCAATCATAAGAGGTGAAAAAGTGCAAAAAAGTCATCATCTCTCGGGCACACATTTTTAAATGAAATTTTTTTAGGTGATTCGGTATCAAATTTTTTAAATGGCCTTTTTACGAAATTTAAAAGTTATTTAAATTCTAAGTTATTGTGAATATCAGAAGTGAAACTTTGAATCTCTTCTAACATAAGTTTTAAAATTTGAGAATTGACAGCATTTTGAATATATAGTACATCTTTTTTGTTTAAATTATTTAAATGGGTGATCGAGGTGCGAATAATATTTCTAAAACATGTTGCCATATTCCAAATTGTAAGTTAATTTTTATTAAAATTTGTCAAATTTATTTTTACTTTTTTTTGACTGATTAAAGCAGGATATCTCGGAAACCGCCGGACTAACATCGAGGCTAGTAATTTTACGGCGAAATTCTTAAATCGGGACCAACATCGTCATCATGGTAACGTTTGACAAAATATCTAGATAGACTGGCGCACCAGTTCCACTCTGTTACTCTCGAAAGTGAACGAGACTTCACCGCTGTCTGCATAGTCTTTCCTGCCACAAAATGAGAAATGCTAGATGAATTTTTTTAATAATTTTCCGACTTCTGCATTTATTCCTAAGAAGATTGTGCCGTTGTCGGAATTATTAGCTTTAGATAAACAAGCTTTGTTAAACGACCCTTGGTTAAATGGACGGCCCTATCCAGTACGATTTTTAAGTCAGTCCGCATTCGTATGTTTAATTGGTAAAATTGTTTCCCGTTTGACACTTTCCTTCAACTTGAATACAAGCACTTCACTGCACAACTCCATTCTTGGTAACGATGTTTGTTTAATTGGTGCTACCTTGCTTTTTCGAGATACTAATTGTATAAACACTGCTTCAGATGTCGTAATTTGAAAGTAAATAATCGCTACGAACGCTAATTCTTTATAGCGTAGATGAAGAGCCAATGAACCTTGGTATCGTATTATTTTCGACTGCGTCCAAATTAGTCTGAACCCTTTCCCAGTACTAACTGCTCTTCAGATAAGATCGGTTCAAATTGCCGGAGATAAGAATTTCTCTTTGCATTAAAATAGCAAATACGCAAAAACTCTACACCGCCTCTGTGATGAAGGCAAGTGGGCATACACAGCGGCTTTGATTGCAAAATCACCAAACGGCATTGATCCAAGACATTGGATAACCCTAGTCGTCAACAAATAATCGGTTTGTTTGAGAGAAAGTCAGTGACACCATGTCTATCGAAGCAAAATCCTTCAAATTACGCTACCCAAGGAAAACCTGTAGGAGAAATCTGGTGAAATCAATCAATTATAACCTATCAAAGGGAAAAGTAAATTAGCCTAATCAACCACCGATTCCAAACTCAACTGAAGAATTTCAAATCGCCGCATAAACTATTACAAACTCAAGGCCAGAGAGCAACGAACAGCACGATGCCATTCTATTTTTCAGTTGCAAATATTTTAGGTATTTTGGACTTCAAAGGGTAATTAAATGTCCTAAATGCAAATGCGATTGGTTTTTCAATTTTATCATTTATTTGTAAAAAAAACACAGCACCTAAATTGTACTACGATGTTTCCGTCGTCAGTATAAAGGGATTAGAAAAAATCGAGGTAGGTTAAGATTTGATATATATATATATATATATATATATATATATATATATATATATATATATATATATATAAATATATATATATATATATATAAATATATAGATACATATTTATATATATATATATATATATATATATATATATATATATATATATCTGGTTCGGCCTATTACTTGCCTGGATAATGCCTTAGAAATTCGGGTTTCCTCTTAAAGAACTAACACTTGTCTATTGAACTAACATTTGTTTTTTCATTGAACTTTCGAAAGTCGATTATCACTCTCATTTTTTCGTTCCTGAAGCATCAGTTTCTTTTCGAATTAATAATACGTTAGTGGTTTCAAGTTACGGCCAAAGCAGTTATTTTAGGTAATGGCTAAACACTTCATCTGAACTGTCTTTTGTACCGGATTCTCCAGCTCTAGGATAAACTGAATGGAAATCATTCCACAGTACCATTGATAATAGCCTGACCCGGGACCCAAACTTACTCTCTTACTCAGAATCAACAAACACTCCCATAGACCAATTCACAAACCATATTCAACCAGCAATAAACTTCTCTTAATCTCTAATCTCTAATAAAAACAGTTCCAATAGTTTAGACATCCTTTCTGCAGTGTTTAGATTGATCACTTAGACACCCTTTCAATCACACCAACAAATTAATCAAAGCCAAAATACTATACAACTCAGAAAAACTAAACACACTTTGGCCTGGAAGTTAGCCAACATATCAAAAACCAAGCCAATAGAAAGCCACCACTCAAACCGAAAAATTAAATAGCGCTTTTATGTGCCAACAAAGCAAACTAACCTGCGGAACAGCTCACCAAATGTTTCCTCATACGACAGATCCTAAAACCAAGCCACAAGCTTACAATACAATTAAAGAATTAGAATCTTCTTCAACCAAACCCACCTTTGGCGAAGGCACCATGCGTATCTAGTAGCAATACTAAATGCATACATAAACCCTTGGGTTTTGTTATACAGTTTTATCCAAACGCATACAACACCACATTATAAACTTTATCATAATATAGGACTTTACCATTTCAAAAAAACATAAAAAAAAATGTCAACATAAAAAATTGAAAGACATTTTTTTTACTACTCTACCAGTATTCCTCGACATTTTCATCTTCATTTTGTTTAAATATATTCTAGAGTAACGAACTCATTAATATTCAATTTGAAAAAATGCATAAATGGAAGAATATAATACGAACTATAAAAAAAAATGGTAAAGCAACAGAACGCAACTGTGACGACAGTATTTTTCACGATGATGGAAATCCATTTACTTGTGTTTTGTTCTAGTTCTTATGCTGTACAACTTATAATTTATTGGCTGGTCTGTGGATTAACACTTTTGGTAAGAATTTGTTATGACTATATAGTTGAATGAAGATTAAAGATGACTAATTTTTTTTAAGTAGCCAACAGTTTTGGAAGGTTGTCTAAATGCATAATCTACGGTTCTTTTTCATAAAAATGTATATTTTCGGATTTTATGCTATTACTGTTTTTAGAATTAACATCTCTTTGTGGTTTTCTAGATAATACTCTATTAGGTTTCTACTACATTTGTTATGTAAAGTTTGGTTGAGATTTTGTAGTAGTACTTATTCAGAGTTAAAGTGCTGAGATTTAAGATTGTGAAATTATATATTGAACAACAGTCAAATTCTAAAAACGGTTTGCCATGCTTACATCCGATAACAAAGAAAAATAAGAAAATAAAGTAAAACCATAAAGCAAGTGGTCTCTGCAAAGAATTCCATGAGAACCTAAATGCATTATATAGGCACATTGCGAAATTAAGTCCTTTTCACCAAGCATTCAGCTAATTATGGAGGATATGAAAAAGTTACAGCAAAAGCATAGACAATCTGTACAAAAAAAGCCAACTGATGGAGTGTACGATCAAGCATTAAGCAAGATTTGCTGGAAAGCAATTGACCCATCGTATACCAACTTTTACATGTACTTCTAATGATAGGAAAGGATAGTAAGATATAATAATATAATAATATAATAATATAATAATATAATAATATAATAATATAATAATATAATAATATAATAATATAATAATATAATAATATAATAATATAATAATATAATAATATAATAATATAATAATATAATAATATAATAATATAATAATATAATAATATAATAATATAATAATATAATAATATAATAATATAATAATATAATAATATAATAATATAATAATATAATAATATAATAATATAATAATATAATAATATAATAATATAATAATATAATAATATAATAATATAATAATATAATAATATAATAATATAATAATATAATAATATAATAATATAATAATATAATAATATAATAATATAATAATATAATAATATAATAATATAATAATATAATAATATAATAATATAATAATATAATAATATAATAATATAATAATATAATAATATAATAATATAATAATATAATAATATAATAATATAATAATATAATAATATAATAATATAATAATATAATAATATAATAATATAATAATATAATAATATAATAATATAATAATATAATAATATAATAATATAATAATATAATAATATAATAATATAATAATATAATAATATAATAATATAATAATATAATAATATAATAATATAATAATATAATAATATAATAATATAATAATATAATAATATAATAATATAATAATATAATAATATAATAATATAATAATATAATAATATAATAATATAATAATATAATAATATAATAATATAATAATATAATAATATAATAATATAATAATATAATAATATAATAATATAATAATATAATAATATAATAATATAATAATATAATAATATAATAATATAATAATATAATAATATAATAATATAATAATATAATAATATAATAATATAATAATATAATAATATAATAATATAATAATATAATAATATAATAATATAATAATATAATAATATAATAATATAATAATATAATAATATAATAATATAATAATATAATAATATAATAATATAATAATATAATAATATAATAATATAATAATATAATAATATAATAATATAATAATATAATAATATAATAATATAATAATATAATAATATAATAATATAATAATATAATAATATAATAATATAATAATATAATAATATAATAATATAATAATATAATAATATAATAATATAATAATATAATAATATAATAATATAATAATATAATAATATAATAATATAATAATATAATAATATAATAATATAATAATATAATAATATAATAATATAATAATATAATAATATAATAATATAATAATATAATAATATAATAATATAATAATATAATAATATAATAATATAATAATATAATAATATAATAATATAATAATATAATAATATAATAATATAATAATATAATAATATAATAATATAATAATATAATAATATAATAATATAATAATATAATAATATAATAATATAATAATATAATAATATAATAATATAATAATATAATAATATAATAATATAATAATATAATAATATAATAATATAATAATATAATAATATAATAATATAATAATATAATAATATAATAATATAATAATATAATAATATAATAATATAATAATATAATAATATAATAATATAATAATATAATAATATAATAATATAATAATATAATAATATAATAATATAATAATATAATAATATAATAATATAATAATATAATAATATAATAATATAATAATATAATAATATAATAATATAATAATATAATAATATAATAATATAATAATATAATAATATAATAATATAATAATATAATAATATAATAATATAATAATATAATAATATAATAATATAATAATATAATAATATAATAATATAATAATATAATAATATAATAATATAATAATATAATAATATAATAATATAATAATATAATAATATAATAATATAATAATATAATAATATAATAATATAATAATATAATAATATAATAATATAATAATATAATAATATAATAATATAATAATATAATAATATAATAATATAATAATATAATAATATAATAATATAATAATATAATAATATAATAATATAATAATATAATAATATAATAATATAATAATATAATAATATAATAATATAATAATATAATAATATAATAATATAATAATATAATAATATAATAATATAATAATATAATAATATAATAATATAATAATATAATAATATAATAATATAATAATATAATAATATAATAATATAATAATATAATAATATAATAATATAATAATATAATAATATAATAATATAATAATATAATAATATAATAATATAATAATATAATAATATAATAATATAATAATATAATAATATAATAATATAATAATATAATAATATAATAATATAATAATATAATAATATAATAATATAATAATATAATAATATAATAATATAATAATATAATAATATAATAATATAATAATATAATAATATAATAATATAATAATATAATAATATAATAATATAATAATATAATAATATAATAATATAATAATATAATAATATAATAATATAATAATATAATAATATAATAATATAATAATATAATAATATAATAATATAATAATATAATAATATAATAATATAATAATATAATAATATAATAATATAATAATATAATAATATAATAATATAATAATATAATAATATAATAATATAATAATATAATAATATAATAATATAATAATATAATAATATAATAATATAATAATATAATAATATAATAATATAATAATATAATAATATAATAATATAATAATATAATAATATAATAATATAATAATATAATAATATAATAATATAATAATATAATAATATAATAATATAATAATATAATAATATAATAATATAATAATATAATAATATAATAATATAATAATATAATAATATAATAATATAATAATATAATAATATAATAATATAATAATATAATAATATAATAATATAATAATATAATAATATAATAATATAATAATATAATAATATAATAATATAATAATATAATAATATAATAATATAATAATATAATAATATAATAATATAATAATATAATAATATAATAATATAATAATATAATAATATAATAATATAATAATATAATAATATAATAATATAATAATATAATAATATAATAATATAATAATATAATAATATAATAATATAATAATATAATAATATAATAATATAATAATATAATAATATAATAATATAATAATATAATAATATAATAATATAATAATATAATAATATAATAATATAATAATATAATAATATAATAATATAATAATATAATAATATAATAATATAATAATATAATAATATAATAATATAATAATATAATAATATAATAATATAATAATATAATAATATAATAATATAATAATATAATAATATAATAATATAATAATATAATAATATAATAATATAATAATATAATAATATAATAATATAATAATATAATAATATAATAATATAATAATATAATAATATAATAATATAATAATATAATAATATAATAATATAATAATATAATAATATAATAATATAATAATATAATAATATAATAATATAATAATATAATAATATAATAATATAATAATATAATAATATAATAATATAATAATATAATAATATAATAATATAATAATATAATAATATAATAATATAATAATATAATAATATAATAATATAATAATATAATAATATAATAATATAATAATATAATAATATAATAATATAATAATATAATAATATAATAATATAATAATATAATAATATAATAATATAATAATATAATAATATAATAATATAATAATATAATAATATAATAATATAATAATATAATAATATAATAATATAATAATATAATAATATAATAATATAATAATATAATAATATAATAATATAATAATATAATAATATAATAATATAATAATATAATAATATAATAATATAATAATATAATAATATAATAATATAATAATATAATAATATAATAATATAATAATATAATAATATAATAATATAATAATATAATAATATAATAATATAATAATATAATAATATAATAATATAATAATATAATAATATAATAATATAATAATATAATAATATAATAATATAATAATATAATAATATAATAATATAATAATATAATAATAATAATATAATAATATAATAATATAATAATATAATAATATAATAATATAATAATATAATAATATAATAATATAATAATATAATAATATAATAATATAATAATATAATAATATAATAATATAATAATATAATAATATAATAATATAATAATATAATAATATAATAATATAATAATATAATAATATAATAATATAATAATATAATAATATAATAATATAATAATATAATAATATAATAATATAATAATATAATAATATAATAATATAATAATATAATAATATAATAATATAATAATATAATAATATAATAATATAATAATATAATAATATAATAATATAATAATATAATAATATAATAATATAATAATATAATAATATAATAATATAATAATATAATAATATAATAATATAATAATATAATAATATAATAATATAATAATATAATAATATAATAATATAATAATATAATAATATAATAATATAATAATATAATAATATAATAATATAATAATATAATAATATAATAATATAATAATATAATAATATAATAATATAATAATATAATAATATAATAATTATAATAATATAATAATATAATAATATAATAATATAATAATATAATAATATAATAATATAATAATATAATAATATAATAATATAATAATATAATAATATAATAATATAATAATATAATAATATAATAATATAATAATATAATAATATAATAATATAATAATATAATAATATAATAATATAATAATATAATAATATAATATATAATAATATAATAATATAATAATATAATAATATAATAATATAATAATATAATAATATAATAATATAATAATATAATAATATAATAATATAATAATATAATAATATAATAATATAATAATATAATAATATAATAATATAATAATATAATAATATAATAATATAATAATATAATAATATAATAATATAATAATATAATAATATAATAATATAATAATATAATAATATAATAATATAATAATATAATAATATAATAATATAATAATATAATAATATAATAATATAATAATATAATAATATAATAATATAATAATATATAATATAATAATATAATAATATAATAATATAATAATATAATAATATAATAATATAATAATATAATAATATAATAATATAATAATATAATAATATAATAATATAATAATATAATAATATAATATAAATAATATAATAATATAATAATATAATAATATAATAATATAATAATATAATAATATAATAATATAATAATATAATAATATAATAATATAATAATATAATAATATAATAATATAATAATATAATAATATAATAATATAATAATATAATAATATAATAATATAATAATATAATAATATAATAATATAATAATATAATAATATAATAATATAATAATATAATAATATAATAATATAATAATATAATAATATAATAATATAATAATATAATAATATAATAATATAATAATATAATAATATAATAATATAATAATATAATAATATAATAATATAATAATATAATAATATAATAATATAATAATATAATAATATAATAATATAATAATATAATAATATAATAATATAATAATATAATAATATAATAATATAATAATATAATAATATAATAATATAATAATATAATAATATATAATATAATAATATAATAATATAATAATATAATAATATAATAATATAATAATATAATAATATAATAATATAATAATATAATAATATAATAATATAATAATATAATAATATAATAATATAATAATATAATAATATAATAATATAATAATATAATAATATAATAATATAATAATATAATAATATAATAATATAATAATATAATAATATAATAATATAATAATATATAATAATATAATAATATAATAATATAATAATATAATAATATAATAATATAATAATATAATAATATAATAATATAATAATATAATAATATAATAATATAATAAT
>OY744477.1:114796264-114866264 GCA_963556175.1 Tipula confusa
AATATAATAATATAATAATATAATAATATAATAATATAATAATATAATAATTAATAATATAATAATATATAATATAATAATATAATAATATAATAATATAATAATATAATAATATAATAATATAATAATATAATAATATAATAATATAATAATATAATAATATAATAATATAATAATATAATAATATAATAATATAATAATATAATAATATAATAATATAATAATATAATAATATAATAATATAATAATATAATAATATAATAATATAATAATATAATAATATAATAATATAATAATATAATAATATAATAATATAATAATATAATAATATAATAATATAATAATATAATAATATAATAATATAATAATATAATAATATAATAATATAATAATATAATAATATAATAATATAATAATATAATAATATAATAATATAATAATATAATAATATAATAATATAATAATATAATAATATAATAATATAATAATATAATAATATAATAATATAATAATATAATAATATAATAATATAATAATATAATAATATAATAATATAATAATATAATAATATAATAATATAATAATATAATAATATAATAATATAATAATATAATAATATAATAATATAATAATATAAATAATATAATAATATAATAATATAATAATATAATAATATAATAATATAATAATATAATAATATAATAATATAATAATATAATAATATAATAATATAATAATATAATAATATAATAATATAATAATATAATAATATAATAATATAATAATATAATAATATAATAATATAATATAATAATATAATAATATAATAATATAATAATATAATAATATAATAATATAATATATAATAATATAATAATATAATAATATAATAATATAATAATATAATAATATAATAATATAATAATATAATAATATAATAATATAATAATATAATAATATAATAATATAATAATATAATAATATAATAATATAATAATATAATAATATAATAATATAATAATATAATAATATAATAATATAATAATATAATAATATAATAATATAATAATATAATAATATAATAATATAATAATATAATAATATAATAATATAATAATATAATAATATAATAATATAATAATATAATAATATAATAATATAATAATATAATAATATAATAATATAATAATATAATAATATAATAATATAATAATATAATAATATAATAATATAAATAATATAATAATATAATAATATAATAATATAATAATATAATAATATAATAATATAATAATATAATAATATAATAATATAATAATATAATAATATAATAATATAATAATATAATAATATAATAATATAATAATATAATAATATAATAATATAATAATATAATAATATAATAATATAATAATATAATAATATAATAATATAATAATATAATAATATAATAATATAATAATATAATAATATAATAATATAATAATATAATAATATAATAATATAATAATATAATAATATAATAATATAATAATATAATAATATAATAATATAATAATATAATAATATAATAATATAATAATATAATAATATAATAATATAATAATATAATAATATAATAATATAATAATATAATAATATAATAATATAATAATATAATAATATAATAATATAATAATATAATAATATAATAATATAATAATATAATAATATAATAATATAATAATATAATAATATAATAATATAATAATATAATAATATAATAATATAATAATATAATAATATAATAATATAATAATATAATAATATAATAATATAATAATATAATAATATAATAATATAATAATATAATAATATAATAATATAATAATATAATAATATAATAATATAATAATATAATAATATAATAATATAATAATATAATAATATAATAATATAATAATATAATAATATAATAATATAATAATATAATAATATAATAATATAATAATATAATAATATAATAATATAATAATATAATAATATAATAATATAATAATATAATAATATAATAATATAATAATATAATAATATAATAATATAATAATATAATAATATAATAATATAATAATATAATAATATAATAATATAATAATATAATAATATAATAATATAATAATATAATAATATAATAATATAATAATATAATAATATAATAATATAATAATATAATAATATAATAATATAATAATATAATAATATAATAATATAATAATATAATAATATAATAATATAATAATATAATAATATAATAATATAATAATATAATAATATAATAATATAATAATATAATAATATAATAATATAATAATATAATAATATAATAATATAATAATATAATAATATAATAATATAATAATATAATAATATAATAATATAATAATATAATAATATAATAATATAATAATATAATAATATAATAATATAATAATATAATAATATAATAATATAATAATATAATAATATAATAATATAATAATATAATAATATAATAATATAATAATATAATAATATAATAATATAATAATATAATAATATAATAATATAATAATATAATAATATAATAATATAATAATATAATAATATAATAATATAATAATATAATAATATAATAATATAATAATATAATAATATAATAATATAATAATATAATAATATAATAATATAATAATATAATAATATAATAATATAATAATATAATAATATAATAATATAATAATATAATAATATAATAATATAATAATATAATAATATAATAATATAATAATATAATAATATAATAATATAATAATATAATAATATAATAATATAATAATATAATAATATAATAATATAATAATATAATAATATAATAATATAATAATATAATAATATAATAATATAATAATATAATAATATAATAATATAATAATATAATAATATAATAATATAATAATATAATAATATAATAATATAATAATATAATAATATAATAATATAATAATATAATAATATAATAATATAATAATATAATAATATAATAATATAATAATATAATAATATAATAATATAATAATATAATAATATAATAATATAATAATATAATAATATAATAATATAATAATATAATAATATAATAATATAATAATATAATAATATAATAATATAATAATATAATAATATAATAATATAATAATATAATAATATAATAATATAATAATATAATAATATAATAATATAATAATATAATAATATAATAATATAATAATATAATAATATAATAATATAATAATATAATAATATAATAATATAATAATATAATAATATAATAATATAATAATATAATAATATAATAATATAATAATATAATAATATAATAATATAATAATATAATAATATAATAATATAATAATATAATAATATAATAATATAATAATATAATAATATAATAATATAATAATATAATAATATAATAATATAATAATATAATAATATAATAATATAATAATATAATAATATAATAATATAATAATATAATAATATAATAATATAATAATATAATAATATAATAATATAATAATATAATAATATAATAATATAATAATATAATAATATAATAATATAATAATATAATAATATAATAATATAATAATATAATAATATAATAATATAATAATATAATAATATAATAATATAATAATATAATAATATAATAATATAATAATATAATAATATAATAATATAATAATATAATAATATAATAATATAATAATATAATAATATAATAATATAATAATATAATAATATAATAATATAATAATATAATAATATAATAATATAATAATATAATAATATAATAATATAATAATATAATAATATAATAATATAATAATATAATAATATAATAATATAATAATATAATAATATAATAATATAATAATATAATAATATAATAATATAATAATATAATAATATAATAATATAATAATATAATAATATAATAATATAATAATATAATAATATAATAATATAATAATATAATAATATAATAATATAATAATATAATAATATAATAATATAATAATATAATAATATAATAATATAATAATATAATAATATAATAATATAATAATATAATAATATAATAATATAATAATATAATAATATAATAATATAATAATATAATAATATAATAATATAATAATATAATAATATAATAATATAATAATATAATAATATAATAATATAATAATATAATAATATAATAATATAATAATATAATAATATAATAATATAATAATATAATAATATAATAATATAATAATATAATAATATAATAATATAATAATATAATAATATAATAATATAATAATATAATAATATAATAATATAATAATATAATAATATAATAATATAATAATATAATAATATAATAATATAATAATATAATAATATAATAATATAATAATATAATAATATAATAATATAATAATATAATAATATAATAATATAATAATATAATAATATAATAATATAATAATATAATAATATAATAATATAATAATATAATAATATAATAATATAATAATATAATAATATAATAATATAATAATATAATAATATAATAATATAATAATATAATAATATAATAATATAATAATATAATAATATAATAATATAATAATATAATAATATAATAATATAATAATATAATAATATAATAATATAATAATATAATAATATAATAATATAATAATATAATAATATAATAATATAATAATATAATAATATAATAATATAATAATATAATAATATAATAATATAATAATATAATAATATAATAATATAATAATATAATAATATAATAATATAATAATATAATAATATAATAATATAATAATATAATAATATAATAATATAATAATATAATAATATAATAATATAATAATATAATAATATAATAATATAATAATATAATAATATAATAATATAATAATATAATAATATAATAATATAATAATATAATAATATAATAATATAATAATATAATAATATAATAATATAATAATATAATAATATAATAATATAATAATATAATAATATAATAATATAATAATATAATAATATAATAATATAATAATATAATAATATAATAATATAATAATATAATAATATAATAATATAATAATATAATAATATAATAATATAATAATATAATAATATAATAATATAATAATATAATAATATAATAATATAATAATATAATAATATAATAATATAATAATATAATAATATAATAATATAATAATATAATAATATAATAATATAATAATATAATAATATAATAATATAATAATATAATAATATAATAATATAATAATATAATAATATAATAATATAATAATATAATAATATAATAATATAATAATATAATAATATAATAATATAATAATATAATAATATAATAATATAATAATATAATAATATAATAATATAATAATATAATAATATAATAATATAATAATATAATAATATAATAATATAATAATATAATAATATAATAATATAATAATATAATAATATAATAATATAATAATATAATAATATAATAATATAATAATATAATAATATAATAATATAATAATATAATAATATAATAATATAATAATATAATAATATAATAATATAATAATATAATAATATAATAATATAATAATATAATAATATAATAATATAATAATATAATAATATAATAATATAATAATATAATAATATAATAATATAATAATATAATAATATAATAATATAATAATATAATAATATAATAATATAATAATATAATAATATAATAATATAATAATATAATAATATAATAATATAATAATATAATAATATAATAATATAATAATATAATAATATAATAATATAATAATATAATAATATAATAATATAATAATATAATAATATAATAATATAATAATATAATAATATAATAATATAATAATATAATAATATAATAATATAATAATATAATAATATAATAATATAATAATATAATAATATAATAATATAATAATATAATAATATAATAATATAATAATATAATAATATAATAATATAATAATATAATAATATAATAATATAATAATATAATAATATAATAATATAATAATATAATAATATAATAATATAATAATATAATAATATAATAATATAATAATATAATAATATAATAATATAATAATATAATAATATAATAATATAATAATATAATAATATAATAATATAATAATATAATAATATAATAATATAATAATATAATAATATAATAATATAATAATATAATAATATAATAATATAATAATATAATAATATAATAATATAATAATATAATAATATAATAATATAATAATATAATAATATAATAATATAATAATATAATAATATAATAATATAATAATATAATAATATAATAATATAATAATATAATAATATAATAATATAATAATATAATAATATAATAATATAATAATATAATAATATAATAATATAATAATATAATAATATAATAATATAATAATATAATAATATAATAATATAATAATATAATAATATAATAATATAATAATATAATAATATAATAATATAATAATATAATAATATAATAATATAATAATATAATAATATAATAATATAATAATATAATAATATAATAATATAATAATATAATAATATAATAATATAATAATATAATAATATAATAATATAATAATATAATAATATAATAATATAATAATATAATAATATAATAATATAATAATATAATAATATAATAATATAATAATATAATAATATAATAATATAATAATATAATAATATAATAATATAATAATATAATAATATAATAATATAATAATATAATAATATAATAATATAATAATATAATAATATAATAATATAATAATATAATAATATAATAATATAATAATATAATAATATAATAATATAATAATATAATAATATAATAATATAATAATATAATAATATAATAATATAATAATATAATAATATAATAATATAATAATATAATAATATAATAATATAATAATATAATAATATAATAATATAATAATATAATAATATAATAATATAATAATATAATAATATAATAATATAATAATATAATAATATAATAATATAATAATATAATAATATAATAATATAATAATATAATAATATAATAATATAATAATATAATAATATAATAATATAATAATATAATAATATAATAATATAATAATATAATAATATAATAATATAATAATATAATAATATAATAATATAATAATATAATAATATAATAATATAATAATATAATAATATAATAATATAATAATATAATAATATAATAATATAATAATATAATAATATAATAATATAATAATATAATAATATAATAATATAATAATATAATAATATAATAATATAATAATATAATAATATAATAATATAATAATATAATAATATAATAATATAATAATATAATAATATAATAATATAATAATATAATAATATAATAATATAATAATATAATAATATAATAATATAATAATATAATAATATAATAATATAATAATATAATAATATAATAATATAATAATATAATAATATAATAATATAATAATATAATAATATAATAATATAATAATATAATAATATAATAATATAATAATATAATAATATAATAATATAATAATATAATAATATAATAATATAATAATATAATAATATAATAATATAATAATATAATAATATAATAATATAATAATATAATAATATAATAATATAATAATATAATAATATAATAATATAATAATATAATAATATAATAATATAATAATATAATAATATAATAATATAATAATATAATAATATAATAATATAATAATATAATAATATAATAATATAATAATATAATAATATAATAATATAATAATATAATAATATAATAATATAATAATATAATAATATAATAATATAATAATATAATAATATAATAATATAATAATATAATAATATAATAATATAATAATATAATAATATAATAATATAATAATATAATAATATAATAATATAATAATATAATAATATAATAATATAATAATATAATAATATAATAATATAATAATATAATAATATAATAATATAATAATATAATAATATAATAATATAATAATATAATAATATAATAATATAATAATATAATAATATAATAATATAATAATATAATAATATAATAATATAATAATATAATAATATAATAATATAATAATATAATAATATAATAATATAATAATATAATAATATAATAATATAATAATATAATAATATAATAATATAATAATATAATAATATAATAATATAATAATATAATAATATAATAATATAATAATATAATAATATAATAATATAATAATATAATAATATAATAATATAATAATATAATAATATAATAATATAATAATATAATAATATAATAATATAATAATATAATAATATAATAATATAATAATATAATAATATAATAATATAATAATATAATAATATAATAATATAATAATATAATAATATAATAATATAATAATATAATAATATAATAATATAATAATATAATAATATAATAATATAATAATATAATAATATAATAATATAATAATATAATAATATAATAATATAATAATATAATAATATAATAATATAATAATATAATAATATAATAATATAATAATATAATAATATAATAATATAATAATATAATAATATAATAATATAATAATATAATAATATAATAATATAATAATATAATAATATAATAATATAATAATATAATAATATAATAATATAATAATATAATAATATAATAATATAATAATATAATAATATAATAATATAATAATATAATAATATAATAATATAATAATATAATAATATAATAATATAATAATATAATAATATAATAATATAATAATATAATAATATAATAATATAATAATATAATAATATAATAATATAATAATATAATAATATAATAATATAATAATATAATAATATAATAATATAATAATATAATAATATAATAATATAATAATATAATAATATAATAATATAATAATATAATAATATAATAATATAATAATATAATAATATAATAATATAATAATATAATAATATAATAATATAATAATATAATAATATAATAATATAATAATATAATAATATAATAATATAATAATATAATAATATAATAATATAATAATATAATAATATAATAATATAATAATATAATAATATAATAATATAATAATATAATAATATAATAATATAATAATATAATAATATAATAATATAATAATATAATAATATAATAATATAATAATATAATAATATAATAATATAATAATATAATAATATAATAATATAATAATATAATAATATAATAATATAATAATATAATAATATAATAATATAATAATATAATAATATAATAATATAATAATATAATAATATAATAATATAATAATATAATAATATAATAATATAATAATATAATAATATAATAATATAATAATATAATAATATAATAATATAATAATATAATAATATAATAATATAATAATATAATAATATAATAATATAATAATATAATAATATAATAATATAATAATATAATAATATAATAATATAATAATATAATAATATAATAATATAATAATATAATAATATAATAATATAATAATATAATAATATAATAATATAATAATATAAAAATATAATAATATAATAATATAATAATATAATAATATAATAATATAATAATATAATAATATAATAATATAATAATATAATAATATAATAATATAATAATATAATAATATAATCCCGTGTGGGGTTTGTTTTTTCCCCCATCGGGTGCCTCCCTGGGTGGCGGATAGAGGAAATCCCGCCAGATATGGCAGGTACCGGGGAAATCAAATTCTCGGGTGGACCAAAAAATCTAGCAAACCCAAGCTAAGGTGGCACTACATACGCCGCTTAGTCGTTATTACGTCGAACTCTGACCTTGGCGACAGTCAGTTTAAACCCATAGCCTTCCTATGACAATGCAGAGCTATGTCATAGGTCACCGTTATTTCTCGTGCTACTCGTGGGATCAAAATGTGGATAGTAAATATGGATTAATGAGAGTGATGCTTCTTCAACAGCATCAAAACCAGAGTCTAGAATAACTTCTAGATTAGAATCTAGTTCAGTAATCAAAGAGATAAGGCTGGTAAAAGTGGTCGACGGTTAGGTTTGTAGTGGATCGGGTATCGATTGAGTATCAATTTTGCAAATTAATTTGGAGGGCTCCAAGAGTCAGATGGATATAGACCTGGTACAGAAGGAGAAAAAGTCAGGCAAAAGGAGACTCACATCTCTGGAATGCAGGAGCGACTCAGAAAATGAGACGAAAAGAGTGATCGTGAAAATGAGAAAAGAGAAGGACGAATTCCGAACAGGCCAACGAGCAGGCCGTCACGCAAGGGAGTCAAGTGGCTGAGCGACATCAAACTATCCGACCGGTCCCAAAAAGAAGTAGGAACGCGGTGCAGACAGAAGAATCGGAATCGGAAGACGGTGATCCATGTGGAGGAAACCGAAATCAGGCAAATTAGAAAAACAGCCCTGCTAAAACTGGGTCGTTGCAAAAATCCGACCAAGCTGCAAGAAATCATACGGACAGCAGTAGGTCAGGATGGCGAGGTCCAAGGTTTGATACCCCGTCTGAAGATATAGGTGCTGAACCAGGACAGTCTCATGACGATTGAGGAGGTTAACATGGCACTCGGACGTGACTTGGAAGAGGAGCTTCCAGGGGATATTAAAGTATCCCTTTTCATGTTTGATAGGCGTGAGCAAAAAAAAGCTGTCTATTGAACTAAATGAACGAGCCCCCTTAAAGTTGCTAGAAAAGGGGAGGATGAAGATCGGTTAGGTTTTCGGTAGGGTTAAGAGGAGGCTGGAAGTTCTAAAATGCTTCAGATGCCTTGGATATGGACACATCAGAGGAAACTACAAAGGCCGCAGCAGTAGTTGTTGGAAGTGCAGTAAAGGCAGACATAAGGCGGTAGAATGCAATCCCGCACCAAGGTGTTCTCTATGTGCTGAGAGGCCTGGCGGGAATCTTAATCACGTACAGGGGTCAGGTGCCTGCGAAATCATTAGGAAGGCTATGCAGGTTAAGCAGAGAGACCACCGTGGATGGAAGTACTTCAAGGAAATATGAACGAATGCAGGGCTGCAGATGACCTTTTAACACAGTTAGTGTATGAAAAGGAAGCTCAGATAGTGCTCATTAGTGAGCAATACCGGGACAAGAATCCAAGAAACTGGTTTCCAGACCGCCTGGGTACTGCTTCAATATGGGTGGTTGACGTTCGTTCTATTTGCATAGACGATCATGGCGCAGGTAATGGCTATGTTTGGTTTAGAATCCGAGGCGCTACCATCTTTAGTGTATACCTCTCACCAAATGACGCAATCGGGGACTTCCGTTCTAAGCTTAATGAACTTGAGGACGTACTTCGTGATACAGCGGTACCCGGAGAAATGGTGGTAGCCGGCGACTTTAATACGCGCGCATTGGAATGGGATATGCCACAGCAGGACTGCAGAGGGAAGCTGGTTATGGAGATGTCAGTGAGACTCGATCTAAACGTGTTGAACAGGGGCTTAGTCCCGACATATAGAAGACCCGGTTTTGGGGTTTATATTTTTCTGAACTTTATCAAATCAAATTACAAATTAAATAAAAAATATTTTACCATGCAAATTAAATGAAATTACCGTTATGCAAAGCAAAAAATCTCATTAAACTTAAGACTGCGTTTGACGTACTCGGCTCTATTTTAGTGATGATCTATGGAAGAAAATTGAGGAACGCTGTCAATTGAGTTAAAAATGTACTTTAAACACAGAAACACAGAATCAACGGTTTGCAAAATAGCAAACCGTTGATCAACTCAACAATGGTAGAGCCAAAACGCTGCCAAATTTAATTATTCCGCAACTATATAGACAGCGATTTAAATTTTACGAATATTTTCACTGTAAAACCGAATAACTCTAATTAATTCAATCTTTTCTAGTTTTGTTTGGCACGGGAGGGGGCTCATTTGATTATACGTGCTGCCCCCTATTTCGAATATACACATTGATTATCTCGCATCAACGACGAATATTTTTTTTATCCAACTCATTCTAGCATAATTTATGATACAATACTTGTGTATACCAGTGCAATCAATCGCACCACGAACTATCAAACTATACCAACTTTATCGTATACTCATTGTAGTACACATATATGAAGTTGTAATTAATTACAAATCATTGTATTTCTAACACTAATTGATTCAATTATTTTGCATCAAAAAGACAAAATAGAAAAAAAAATTTATTCGATTTCGTAAACGAACTTTTTGTCGCCATTTTCCTTCCTCCCCCATAAAAGATACGGGCAAAAAAATCATTACGAGATAAGTCAAATTTTCACTAGCCACACTCCCCTCACACAATCACCGATGGAAGAGACAAATGATCGAACAAAAATGTTTTTGATTTTGTACCAAAATGATTAATTGATATTTTGTCGTAATTTCAATGGTCTTTCTTCCTTTATTTTTTTGTTGGCACTTTTAGATTTTTACCGTTTTTCAATTTAACACAAAAAAAAAAATTGATAAGAAATACTATTATATGTACGAGGAGGAGAAAGAGAAACAAAAAAAAACGATTGAAAAATTGAAAACTTGAACAAGAATATTATAGAAACTATCATTAGACTATTTTTTTTTGTCTATTTACGTAAGACTAAAAGTTTTTAAATTAAATTTTTTTAAAATATTCAAAACACATCATAATCTCATCATTGAGAACACAAAAACAAATTTTTTTTCTAAATGAAAAAAAAAACAAATCTTAGTTTCTGAAAACTTTATTTGATTTTTCAATTTTCCAAGAAAATATTTTATTTATTTTTTTGTGCGATGGCCTAACTGTTTTTCTTATAGTGTAAGCTTACATTAGCTTTTGGAAGTTTTGTTTATGTTTTTTTAAGGTTTTTTAACCGTCTCTTTTTATATTTTTGCTATGATACGCATTTTAGAATTGCGTGAATTTCTTGTAACTACAATGACGTATTCTTTTGCCAGTTTAACGGTTATTTCATTTAATTTTGGTGTTAAATAATTGTTGAATCTGTACAATATTTTGTCAGTTTTGAAATCTATATCAATTAGACTTTGGGCAGCACTTTTTCGTCTAAGAAAGTCAAAATACACATGTTAAAACTAATGAAAAGTTAACCTGTTGAAAAAGCACACCATCAAAACAAACAGAAGCTGGGAACAATACTGATCTAATGTATAAGTTTCAAAAATAATAATCTTACCAAAACGAATCAAAGTGAAAAATTGAGCAACAAATATTTTCTACTTTTAGAAACTGTAACAATGTACCATTTTTACATTTTTAGAATTTTATTTTGTTACACTGTTATACACTCTTAACTTGCAAAATATAGTTACTGGTTTTTGTAAATTAAAGAAAATTTAAAAATTTTGTTTAGAAAAATTGAAAATTTTATTTTGGAGTTCTCTTCTAGGTTTTTGATTAAACGATCAAGATTTATTTTTTGAGTTTGAATTTTATTTTGATGAAGTGAAAATTTGTTTTTCTAGCCTACTGAAAACCAAGGAATTGCACTTATAATTTGGTTGACTAAAATTGCTGAATTAAAAAATATATATCTCTGTTATGGATTGACAACAGATGACGCCACAGTACTCCCTCTCCAGTGATAGTGAAATTGGAATGAATGGGACAGAAAAGAGGATCTGAATCAGACAAAAATAGTGGATTAATGGCAGAAGATAAAAAAATGAGAATATTTATTTACGGAAACGTAAGGGAATTTGTGTTGTTCGTCCAGAACGGGTGGTAGTTAGATTGTTACTATAATTAAAATCTGGAACTAAATTTAAAGAAACTTTGTTTTTAGGATTAATTGGTACAGAAACTTCTCCAGAAATGGGGAATTCAGAGGTTTGAAAATTTTCGAAATCGGAGAAATACGACTTGAGACGGTCAATAGAAACTTTCGAAGTTTTGCCGTTAGTACATATAACGAAATATTTTGATTACTGGATAAGAGCCCGTATAAGGAGGTTGTAAAGATTTGTCTATTGAATCAGTTCGAAGAAAAACATGCGATGCTTGAAGTAAGGCCTTGTTAATAAATATTTTATCGTTACAATGCTTCGAAGTCGGAATTGGACGAATCTCATCAAAGTGTATTTTGAGATTTTTGACAAATTCAGATTGTGGAACTGAATCCTTATGAATGGTCAAAAATTGTCCTGGAAGGCGAAGTGTACTACCGTAAACTAATTCGGCAGGTGTGGTTAGAAGATCCTGTTTAAAAGTAGAACGTAGCCTAGGTAGAACTGAAGACAGAATTTGAATCCAATCTGGGCGATTGTGACACATTAAAGCTGATTTAAGAGTTCTATGCCAACGATCAATAATGGCATTGCATTTACGATTGTAGCTTGTGGTTTTACGATGATCGAAACCCAAAAATTTAGATAGTTCGCAAAAAGGTGGGATTCGAATTGTGAACCCTGATCAGTGACTATGTAAATAGGAACTCCAAAACGTGCGATCCAACCAGAATACACTGCAAACGCGAGGCTGTAATGTCTGGAACCGGTATAGCTTCAGCCCATCGAGTAAAACGATCAATCAGAGTGACACAATAGCTCTGACCGTTAGAAATCTTTGAGACGATAATTCGAAAGTGTTAAAAGGGGATTTGATATGTTTTGTGACATTGGCTTTTTGGCAAGATAAGCAGTTGCGTGCCATCACTCTGGTATCTTTTTTGATACCAGTCCAAACCACATTTTCGGATAGAATCTTTACAGAAGATTTAATGCCAGGGAGTGACAAACTATGAAGGGAGTTAAACACTGACTATCTGATAAATTTAAGAATGAATGGTTTCGGATGTTTAGAAGTCACAGTAGATAAATTTATCCGAGTTGTCATTATTAATTAATAAGTCTTTAAGTTCGTCATCCGTATTTTGTGCTTCAGCAATCTTCCCGTAATCAATACTTTCAGGAATGGAAATTTTATGAAATCGGGATAGGGTGTCAGCGACAACATTATCGATACCCGAAACATGCTGTATATCAGTCGTAACGCATTTGAGTTTCATTAAGTCGGACGGAAAAGAACCTCAATGGTTGCCACGAACCAGGCAAATACTGTTGCACAACAGCCCCGATCGCATCTACCGCATCGGACGCATCTACCATATAAATTGTCAGTTTAGCAGTAGAAGAAGGGTGTATAAGTAGAGCAGCTTCGGATAACTTGGATTTGCAACGTTCAAAGGCTTCGATGGATTCCTCGGACCAATTAATAGGGACCTTACTGTTTTTTTTTGTAATTTTTAAGAAAACCATTAAGTAAAATTTGGTCTTTGGCAGCACCAGGAATAAATCGGCAGTAAAAGTTAATCATCCTAAAAAACGTTTAAGTTGGGAAGTTAGATTAGGTCTTTCAAAATTGATAATAGCCTCAACGCGTTCTTTTAATGGGAGAATGTCACCAGGGATGACTGTATGACCGAGAAAATCAACCTGAGATTGAGCGAAAACGCATTTCTCAGGGGTGATAATAATGCCGTACTCGGTTAGTTTGGTGAAAATAATATGAAGATGGGAAATGTGTTCATCGAAATTTTTAGACGCTATTAGAATGTCGTCTAAATAGCAAAAGCAGAACGAGAGTCCAGATAACACTCGATGCATTAGCCGTTGGAAAAATTAAACCGCGTTAAGCAGGCCAAAAGACATCCTGGTAAATTAAAAAAGATCGAATGGAGTTATAATGGCTGTTTTGGGTATGCCTGCTGGTTCTACGGGAATTTGATGGTAAGCTCTTACCAAATCGAGAGTACTGAACATATTACAATCAGCTAACTGATGAGTAAAATCCTGGAGGTAAGAAATCGGATACCTATCGGGAATAGTAACATTATTCAATGCTCGATAGTCTCCGCAAGGTCTCCAAATACCATTCTTTTTTTTAACCATGTGGAGAGGGCTTGCCCAGGCAGAATTGCTAAGTCTGCAAATGCCCTGTTCCATCATGGATTGAAACTTATCTTTAGCTAATTTAAGTTTATCCGCGGGTAAGCGGTAGGCTTTGTAAAGTGGGTGGACCGTTAGTGTCCAATCGATGGGTCACATCATGTTTTACTGCATGAACATTTACATTATCTTTGGTAAGTTCAGAGAATTTGGAAACAAGATGAAAAATTTCCGGCAGTAACTGTGGCTGGTCGATCTTGGTCAGTAAAATATGGGGACAATTCGATATTTTGCTAATAGAAAATAGAGAGGTTAATGGATCAGTGATCCTTTTTATTTGAATATCAACCAACAGACCTGTATGTTTCAAGAAATCAACCCCTATAATAGGCGAGGAAACATCAGCGTTAACAAAAGTTAATTTGAAAACCCTTTCTAGTCCAAAATCCAAGTTAATCAAACTAGTACCAAAAGCTTTCACTTTGGTACCATTGGCCGCGAAAAGATTAAAATTCGAGTCTGTGGAAGAGATTTTAAAAATAACATATCCATACGTTGATGATTTAAAAGTTTTTTGGATTCAATGGCTGTGAAGGTTGCAAAAATGTACTAAATTGTACGCAAAAAGCTAATCATTTAAGAGCCTTAACTCCGAATTTGGAATGATAGGATCAAAGATTATTATTCTTACCATTTGAATTAGAGCGGAATCTCCTGTTCCTACTACTGGAACGATTAGGAGACCGAGAACTTATATTTATACTGTCGATTAAACGATTCATTTCAGTTAAGATTTCATTTTTGAAATCTAACATCTTTTGATCGAAATTAGTAGAGGGACCATTAATAGAACAACTTGCTTTTTCCACTGCATTGATTTGTAAGTTGCTCATAATCTCCATGACATTGTCAGCTCTTTCGGCTAACGTGTTGAGCGGAAAATTGTTTTCAAAAGCAGCTAATACAAGTTGAACTTGCTGTGGGTGTCTTTTGAGCCAAAGTTCTTTGATGGATTCCTTATTAAAATTTTTTCCAGCATTGTAACGGAAATTAGACAGAAGTTGGGAGGATTTCATGTCCGTGTAAAACATTATTAAGTTTTGTTTTAACTGACTCGCTAAGACCCTTAATAATCTCTGTTTTAAAGATAGAGTACAGGGTGGTTCCTTTATCCCGAATAATCAAATCTCGTAATTACTATAAATAAAAAAGGGTTATTAAAAAAGGGTTCTGTGCAAATTTGACGTAGGACTGCTATGAAGGTAAGACTATTACAATATTAAATGAGTAATTTCGAAAGTTTCACTAAAATAATTGTTTTTTTCCTCTATTTCTAGAAAAATGTGCTGAATGTAATGAGCTGGTGCAAAGTTTTATCGAACAACTAAAAAATGCTGCAAAATATAAAGATTTTGATGAAATAACATACAATAGTTAGATTCCTGGTCAAAATATATTACAACTAGAAATAATCACATCTTAAATTGATGAGATTACAGAGAAATTGACAGGATCTCCGAAATTCTGCGTAGCAGCACTTCGCAAACATGACTACATAACCAAGGAGCAGTCAAGTTATTTAAAGTCAGTAAAAACTAATTTACAAGAAGGAGAATATGTTGTAATATTAAATTTTTCCGAAAAATATAAATTTGTTGCACAAAATGAAGTACAGCACATTACTTTACACGACAAGCAACGCTATTTCCAATCGTAGCTTACTATAAATCAGCAACATGTTCAACAAGCATAATATCCTATGCAGTAATCTCACAAGAAACAACACATGACATTGTAGCTGTCTATGGTTTTCAAAACAATTTTCTTACATTATTTTGTTTTTTGGGGGTGAGTAGAGGAGGCAGAAGAGACGTCACACCATTCATGAACAACGTCAAGCAATGACACATGCGAGGTTAGTACATATTTGGTTGACCGCTTGGGAACATCTAAGAAGAAAAGTACAAAAACATAGAATGAGAACCTCCCGCCCCCCGGTATGCCAGTATACCTTATCCAGCAGCCTTGGAAACTGGCTAGGATTCAATGGCTCAATCATTCATTAATCTGAAAACAAAAATGATTACAGAAACGAATACTATTACAAATAACAACACAAACAGGACACCAACACAAATATCGACCCTTGGCTATCGAACACAGACACGAATCGGAAACTGGAACATCAGAACTCTTACAGAAACATCAAGACTAGTAGTGCACAAGTAAAGAAGGAAATGAAACTTTATAACATCGATCGGCCTCAGTGAAGTCAGATGGAAAAGCAGTGGAGAAATAAACAAGAGCAATGAACATTATATAGAGACCATAATATATAGAGATTATAATTATATAATTAGGTAGAGACGACACACATGAACAAGAAGGCGTGTGGGCATATTAACAACAAATAAAGCAAAGAAAAGCCATTGATGGAATGGCTACCAGTTACACAACTATCATTCAGTGCTATGTATGACCCAACTATGTATACAAACTATGTTTGCAGAAATACAACAAAGATGAGTTCTACGAGCAGTTACAAGTTATAAATTACGTCAAAATCATACAAGGAGATTTCAATGCTAAAATTGGTACAGGTAACATTAACCTAACCACCATCATGGGAAGAAATGCATTAGACTCTGTGCAAAATAACAATGGAGAAAGACTTGTCGACTTCTGTAGCACAAACCAATTGATCATAGGCGGCAGTAGGTTTCCACACAAAAATATACATAAATACACATGGACATCACCGGATGGCAGAACTAAAAAATCAGATAGATCACGTAATGATCAATAAGAAATTCCTCACATCACTACAAGATGTAAGGACAATGAGGGGCACAGATGTACACAGCGATTATTAACTGGTAATAGCACAATTCAAGATCAAGCCAGCAGCTGTGAAACATTTGAAGACAAATAGGAGGAAATTTAGCACAAATAGATTGAGAGACACTGAAACAAGAAACACTTTTAATGAAACGCTCCAACTCAATTTCGAGTCTGAAGCCACTCGTATAGAAGAAAGATGGAACCAAACAGAAGAAGCCTACATCAAGACTGCCACGGACGTACTCGGCTACAGAGAATACAATCGGAAACCTTGGATCAGTGATGATACATGGCAGAAACTTGAGGAACGCCGTCAATTTAAGTTGCAAATGTGCCAACATAACACGGAAGAAGTGAAAAAGATGGCAAGGAATGATCGAAGAAAATATACAGAAAGCATTCTCAAAGCTGCTGAAGAGGCAGCAGCAATCCAAAATATGCGAGCACTACACCAGTGTGTAAGAAAGGTCACTGGTAAAATTACAAATATACCACCTATAAGGGACGCTAATGGTCAAGTACTAACAACAGATGAAGCACAGTTAAAGAGATGGAAGGAATATTTCGAAGAAGACGTCGTCGCCGACCCCGAAAATCTCCAGTCATTAATTGACATCAATAACGAAACTAGCAACACCCATCCACCAATAGAACGGGAAGTTAAAGATGTCATTAATAGACTGAAGAACAATAAGGCCGCTGGAACAGACAATATAACCGCCGAAATATTCAAAGGAGATTCATCTACAACTGCCAGCATATTAACACCAATAATCCAAGAAGTCTGGAATTCTGGGAGAATTCCACTGAAATGGAAAGAAGGCTTGATAATTACGATACCCAAGAAAGGTGACCTAAGAGAATGTAGGAACTGGCGAGGTATCTCCCTCCTCAACACAACAATAAAAATACTCGCAATGATCATCCCTGACAGAATCTCACCTATGATCAATGCAAAATTAAGAAACGAACAAGCTGGATTTAGACCAGGAAGAAGTGGCACTGATCACATAAACACAATCCGTATCATCATTGAGCAATCCAATGAATTGAATTCACCATTGTATATGCTCTTCGTCGATTTCGAACGCGCATTCGATACGATAAACAGGAACGCAATGTGGCAGACACTTTGTGAAATGGGCATCCCAAAGAAATTAATTGAACTCATACAAGAAATGTATCGGGATGCTGGGAACCGAGATCAATACAAAGGCAAACAAAGTGAAATATACTACAACACTCGAGGAGTAAGGCAAGGTTGCGTACTGTCACCAATGCTGTTCCTAATCGTATTAGACACTGTCTAATACGATTACTAGACAGTAATCGTCTAATGCGGAAACTAGATAACAAGTCCCCTAATGGCATTCAATGGAGGTTAACTGGTAAACTCAATGATTTGGACTATGCAGACGACATATGTTTGCTCACACACAAACACTCCGACATGCAGCAGCTATCAGATCTAGCTAATGAAGTTGGTCTCAAAAATAATATCAAGAAAACGAAGGCGATGAGACTCAACACAAATATAACGACATCGATGCACATCAACAATATACAAATTTAGACGTAAATGAATTCGTATACCTTGGTTGCATAGTAACGAAAACAGGAGGAACAGAAGAAGACATACACAAACGTATAAATAAAGCCAGATATACATTCAACATGCTACACAAAGTCTGGAATACTTCTGTCATGTCGCGCAAGACCAAGATACGAATGTTCAACTCATGTGTGAAATCGGTACTTCTGTATGGGTGTGAGACATGGAAGCATACGGGAAAAATCATACAGAAGCTACAGGTGTTCGTAAACAAATGCTTTCGACGAACACTTGAGTGCTTTTGGCCAAACACGATTAGTAACATCAATCTGCACGTAACAACATGTCAGTCAGACATTGAGAGCGAAATAAAGCGACGAAAATTGAGATGGATTGGCAACACACTGAGGAAGGCATCGAGTGAACAAGGATGTCATTAGACTGGAATCCACAAGGAAAAAGAAAGGTTGGAAGGCCAGCAATGACATGGAAGAGAACGATGCTAGCAGAAGCAAAACACTTAGGAAAATTATAGGCGGAAATTAAAGCAATAGCCCCAAATAGAGTAAGATGGTTCAGAATAGTAGACGCCCTATGGTCTTAAACTGGAGATAAAGGTAAAAAAATGTCTCTTTTTTTTTTTTTTTGTGAACTTTAATTTCAAGAACTTTGTTGCAAATCAGTCGTGTAATAAATAATAATCATAAATAAAATTTACATTTTAATTATTGACATCTTCTGGTGCTAGTAGCTAAACTAATTCAAATTCTGCTTTATTGGGGTTTTAAAATATTTGTAAGAAGTTAATTCTTTCTAATTTCTTTGCAATTTAAACAAATTTTACTAGAAATGAAAAATGTAATGTGTACATTAATTTTTTAACTGTCTAACGAGCCCAAACAAGACGTTTCTCACATTTTAAATTTGGAACCTGCTAATGGGCAATCTGTGCTACATAACTGTTTGATGTTAGAAGCTTTGCTTAATTGCATTTTAAAATCAATAATGGAAAAAAATGTTTTCTCCTTTTTTAGTTTAAACCACTTTTTCTGTGAAAAAAACTAAAAAAATGATCATTATTCAACTTTAAAGACAACTTTGAACATTCAGCTTTAAAATGGTACACAGAACGAAAAAAGGCGTTGTTATTAACTGAAAAGCTATCTAAAATTAACAAAAAATATAGTAAAAACTCAGCTTACTATGCGTTTTGTAAATATACGAATTTTTGCAATGTGAAATTACCAAGCAGCTAAGTAAAATTAAATTATAAATAATTGATAAAATTAACATGAGTAATTAGTAAATTAAACTAATTTGAAAGCAGAAAATAAAAAGCGCAAAGTAAAAACTAACAAAGCAATTTAGTAGAATTAACTATATTTTTAGTTAATTTGTATAAACATTATTTGTAAAATTAGCATTATGTTTTACAGTAGAATTAACTATACTTCAAAGTGAAAAAATCTCAGCATTTTAGTAAGATGAACACTAGTCCTTTTAGTAGAAGTAACTAAATGTATAGTTGAATCAACAAATTGGCCAATAGTAAAATTAAGTATATATATATATATATATATATATATATATATATATAATATTCTTCAAAGGTATATACAAATAAATAAACAAAAACACTTTGACTTTATATTTTGAAACTCTATCAGATACATTTATTTATTGTTTTATTTATACATGTTTCTTATGTAACTCAATAAATTTTTAAAAACTCATTTCATATTTAATAAATTTAAATAAATATTTGTTTACTATTTTTAATTTTAATACATTTAATTAAATAAAAAGACCAATCAAGTGTATGCACTTGTACATAAGTTTAAATTCATAAGTTTAGATATCATTTTATGAAAAATATTTTAAATAACTATTATATAGTATACTATATACTATATATTTAATATACATGTAAATATTTAAATAAAAAAATTAGATTAGGTACATTTTCAGTTTAAAATTAAACTAACTTATATACAATACTCAAATATAAAATGTAAAGAAATTAAATAAATGTTTTTAATTATCTATCCTATTTTATAAATCAATTATTAATGTTACAACGGATGGTACTTGTTTATCATAAATAGTCTTAATTTCAAAAAAATAATTTTAAATGAATATCCAAACATTGGAGCAGGGCTTCGGGTATTCTAATTTAAAAATTTGGTACATTTTAAATAGAACATCTAAAGCTTCCAAAAAGCTACCACATATATACCGTATCCATCTAAGAGAATCATAAATTGGGGCTTCGCAGTTTTAGGCCCAATAACAACTAAAATTGGTTGAAGTGATTTTTTCTCTTTTAGACAATTTTTTTGGAGTTCGTCGATTGCTACCGTCATATCATTTATTGAATCTACTTTAGTCAAAAACCATTTTTGACTGTCTTTTATTGAGTATTTAACTAGTTCTTTTTTTTATCAACAGAAATGTTGCTAATTGATGGTGGTAGAATGCCACTTATCAAACCCCCCAACTCCATGTTGTATGAATCTGTAAATATATAATTAAAATAACTATTAATTTGTTATATAATAAATAAAGTACATTATTTTTTATTTATTTATTTATTTATTTCATCAATCATGTAAAAATACAATAGTTTGACTACTCACACACTACTATGGTAAAAATAATAATAAGGAACATTAAATATAAATTTATGTAAATTATATACAAAAATAAAAACATTCGAATTATAATAAACGTTTTTTGAACAACTCTCTCGAAATATGAAAATCAAAGAAATTAAAACTCTTGTTAAACTCGATTAGAACTTTTAACAATGGTTCTGTACTGTGAAAATTATTTGAACAAAACGGAATACGGAGAGAACCCGGCCGCAATCTTAAATTTCTCTGTGGAACATAAATGCTAAACTTCTCAAGCAATTCCGGGCAATCAATCCTTGAACACAAAACATCCCGACCAAACACGGCACAGGCTATTTCACGTCTACGATCTAGACTTTGTAAATTTATTAATGAAAGGCGGTTTATGTACGGTTCACGAACATATATATGTCGATTCAGGGACGGTAAACGTCGTAATGCATAAATCAGGAATTGTTTTTGAATGCTTTCAATTCTGACAGCATGAATCCGATAGAAAGGATGCCATATGACCGAAGCATACTCCAAAATTGGCTTGACATAGGTAACATAAAGAGATTTTAACGTGTAGGGGTCATGAAACTCTCGGCTGTGTCTCTTAATTAATCCCAACATTGAAAACGCCCTACTTATTATGTAATCAATGTGTTTATTAAATGTAAGATTACATGAAAAAATTATTCCAAGATCTAAAATATCGTACACTCGACTTATTTGTACATCCATCAAGACATATGGTGACACAATACAAGATGTCCGAGTTCTTGAGAAAGATACAACTTTACATTTATTAGGATTCAGAGACAGCTTATTCACCACACACCAATTACAAAATATGTCAAGTTCTCGCTGCAAACGCTCAGTGTCAATAAAAGAATTAATATTGGCATAAATTTTCAAATCATCCGCATATAAAAGACATCTACAAAAATTAAAACACTGAACTACGTCATTAATAAATATTATGAAAAGCATTGGACCTAAGTGACTCCCTTGTGGAACACCCGACGGTACGTTATATACAAATGAAACATCGCCCAAAATTCTTACGTATTGCTTTCGTAAACTTAGATAAGAAGCAATCCAAGCCACCGGAATAAAATCGGAACCGAAGACCATCAACTTATGTAAGAGAATATTATGATTTAGCTTGTCGAACGCTTTCGAAAAATCGGTGTAAATGACGTCAACCTGCTCACGGCTTCCCACAGCATTAAATAAATGGAAAAACTCATAAGATTAGTAATTGTAGATCTACCCGCCAAAAAACCATGTTGGTACACACTAATTTTGTTTTTCAAATGGAACTCAATTCTTGATTTAACTAAAGATTCGAAAAGCTTCGGAATCACGGATAGAATTGAAATTCCCCTATAACAGGTAATGTCGCTTCTTCTACCTGATTTAAATATTGGTATAACAAATGACAATTTCCAAATCTGAGGAAAGGAAGCAGTAGAAAGACTTAAATTAAACAGATGTAGCAATGGCCAACACACAGAATAGGCACATTTAGCCAATATAAATGGAGTAATGCCATCGGGACCTGCACTCTTGTCAGTTTTTAGACTTTTTAAGCCATTAAGTACTTCATGAAACGTGAATTGGATCAAGGCAGAAGACTGCAAATCTACCGAGCTTAAATTTATATTCGTGCCGTCGTCATCGAAAGAACTATGAAAAAAATTAGCAAAGGTATCGCAAATTACTTGAGAGCCAGTAATAGGTGAATTAAAATAGTTCATTACACGCGGATAGCCCTGAGATTTCCTTTTCGTGTTAATGAATGAAAAAAACCGTTTAGGATTGGAACAAATTTCATTCTCAATCTGTAAAATATACATTCTATATAAAAAATCATTTAAAAATTTAAACTCTTTACATAAATCGCTATACTTTTGTTTGGTATTAATGTCATTAGTTCGTTTATAAGCCTTAAATGCTTTAGCCTTGCGATTAGCAATATTTTTTAAACGGAAATTAAACCATGGTTCAGTATAAACGGAATTAACGAGTTTTTTTGGTACAAATAAATCAAAACCAGTATTCAAAATTTTATAAAATTCAGACACGGCATCCGAGATATTCAGATTGCGAAACAGTGTTGTCCAATCAACGTTTAGCAGAAAACTAGTCAAAGAAGCCACATTGGCTTTTACAAAATCATATTTGAATTCAATATTATTACTATAATCGCAAGAAACAAAATCAAAAAAATAAAACTTAATCAAAAGTGGTGTGTGATAAATACTAGAATGACCAGCTAAATCAAGACAAGCTTCGATTTCAACGTCGTATAAAGAAGAAAAAACTAGATCTAAAATTCGACCATGATCATTAAAAACAGTGTTAAACTGACGAGTCCCAAAAATTCCAAAGTTATCCAACACCTGATTCGATAGAACATCCATAGTTGAACCATAAAAATTGTCGTCCGCCCATTTCCATGTAATTTTTGGTAAATTGAAATCGCCTACAAATAAAATATGATCCTTCGCATTCATCATCGGTAATATCTCGTCTTTAATGAAGTCCATAAACCCGTTGTAGACATCTGCAATGCTGCCAAAAGGAATATACACAGCGATTAAAAATAGCCAAAACTCGCCACATTTGATTTTATATATTTAAATAATTTAATAAAGACTTTAACGTTTTTGTGTTATTAAAGAATATTGAAATTTTCTAACCTGTATATAATTTGACCGTTTGGTGATGTCTATAAAATAGTTTTTATATTCCTCATGCCGTATATTATATTTAAATATATCTTCCATCTTCTGAAGAAATCTGTCTTACTTAGATTATATGTTTGGACTATTTGGATACATATTTTTAAAGTCTATGTTTACCTGCAAATACATAATAAAAAATAATATATATATATATATATATATATATATATATATATATATATATATATATAAATATATATATATATATATATTTATATATATATATATATATATATATATATATATATATATATATATATATATATATATATATATATATATATAATAATATAATCATTTTATAAAATATATTTATATCATACCAATTGTGGTCCTAATGGATGTTTATAAAGCGGGCAATCTTCAAATAAAGCTTTCAAATTTTTGTCATCATTTTTTAAAATTTCACCAGTTCGATATTTTGAAGTTTTACTTCATTTTTCAAGTACCGCTGATTGGGGACTTCGCATGTACAATAACTCTGTTTTAATTTTTTTGTATTCATTTAAATTTTCTGTAAAAAAATTAAAATATTATATTAAAAATTGTTTTTTTTTTTAAATTATATTACATATTGATAGCGCGTTAATTCGAGGTGGTCGTTTTTTGTTCGAGTAAGTGCTCTCATGGAAACATCCATTTAAACATTTTGAGTTTCCGGATTTGGTATTTGAATTTATTATATAAAATACCAAGCGGTAATGACCACTGTGTAAAAAGTATGTATTCTGAATATATTTATATTATAATTTATTATTATAAATATTATTATAAATATTATCATAATTTAAATTAACTAAAATTTTAAAGAAGGAGTTTAATAATCCTGTTATTTTATATTTTATACTACACCGCAATGTTATCTAATTTAATTATGAAATCATAAAATTAATAATATTTATTAATTTTTAATTTTAAGAAATAATAAATAAAGAATAAAAATATCAAACACTTACCATTTATTTAATTAAATAAATCACAAATCGTAAATTTAATTTTTTCTATATATTTTAGACTTGAACATAAAATCATGGAGTAAGTTTTATCATGACTAACAAAACTATAAAAATTTAAAAAACAAAAAAATCCCCAATGGCTATAATAGTTACTTTGATTATTTGAAAATTTCGATTACCAGCTAAGTTTTTTTTTACTATAGAAGTTGTAAAATTGTATTTTCACGTATACCTTTATAATTGTATCCATAGTTGTTTTGTTAACTTACCAAATTATTTTAGTTCATATAAATCATGGACCATAGTAATTTTGATTGATAAATTCTGTAAAATTTATTTTACCGAAATAAACTATTGAATAAATATAAGATATTTGTATTTTATTTATTCACCGAATCTAAATACATAACGTCACAAAAAAAAATTCATTCAACCATTATTAATTTTTATCTATTAAATAAATGCTTCGTTTTTAACATATATTCATTCTGGTTTGATTTTTATAATCATTTTATTTATTATTAAGCTACTATTATAAGTATATCTTAATAATTTTTTTTTTTATCTTAAATAAACGAATTTATAAACTGGTGAGGCTTTTGAGTTATTTGGCTTTTTTAATTTGTTAACAGTATACAGTTTCACAAGTCTAATACTAAATCATAAAGTTATATTACAGTTAAATTGTATCCTACCCTTTAATTATAGATGAGAATATATTATTAATCCTTCACTCATAATTACATAGTAAATAACATTTTATCATAATCTATTAAACATTTTACCAAAAACTATTATAAGAAGCTTTTTAATTTACCTGTGTAAATTTGACTTGTGAATTTAAACGCATAAGATAACTATTTTAAATTTACTTATTTCGATTTGTGCAATTAAAAGGTATTTGCTAACTTAATTTAGCATACGATATGTAAAGTTTAGTTTAAGAAATGTAACACAATATTCGGTTTTTACCGATTATCTTTCAAGAAAAAATGTCATTGGGGAAAACATTGTAAAATAGTACTTGTCTAGTCGTGTTAAATTTACAAAGCGTATTATCTTATTTTTACTTAGCATTTATTAGTTAACTTGAAAGAGCATTGCGTTAACTTTACAAATTCTTGCCTACTAATTAATATGAGAAATGTTTAACTATTTTGCTTAGTTAATTTAATATACGAAAGCTAAATTCTAGTTTTAGATATGTAATATAATCATGTCTCAAAGCTAACTTGACTAATTTTAAAGTTTAATATTTTACTAAAATATGAAAATTATGTTGTATTAATAATTTTTACTTTACTTAGCAATTTGCGAGCAAAGTAATCACATTTTTTTTAACGTGTATCTCAACACTTTAAAGATATTGGTGGCTAGACACAATATAAAAAATTCAAAAGATGCCAAAGTTAACTAACCTACGTACTAATTTTTAGCCGCAGAATCCAAATCTGCAATAAAAAATTGGGATTCCAATTTTAATTTCAAAGTTACCCCCGCCCCACCTACAAAAAGGGGGTGGGAGTACTAATTATATATATATATATATATATATATATATATATATATATATATATATATATATATATATATATATATATATAAATATACTTATATATACCTATATTATATAAAAGCAATCGTATTACCATTAAAAATATAAAAAATATTAGCAACAACAAGTAATTTTTATTGTCTTTATAAAGCACATAAAACAAAACAAAAATCTAGCAACGGAAAAATAATTTTCTTCATTTCAATTTTATTGTTTTCCATTTCCATATAAAAACTAAAATTAGTTTTTTTTTTTAGTATGATACTATGGCTACACTTTTTTTATATTTACCACCGAGTTTGAAGACGATTTTTAAAATAGAATTCTACAATAAAGACGAAAACTTATATAAGACAAAAACAATATCAGATACACCACATTGTGGCAAACTTCTTTTGCGTTTCTTAACTAATTCACATCTTTAACATACATATTTACAATGAATATATTATAATGTGTATACAAATATGAAAAAAATATAAAGTTGCGGTCCAGCAAAAGGAAAAGAAAAATTATTTTCTTTCATACAGCTATAAGTGAAAAATAGATTAAGCTTGAATGGTTTTGATGTTAATTATTTAGTACAGCTTTATACGAGTATTCACAACATTACAGTCAGTTAACTTTCTCTTTATCTAGTCGTTATATATATATATATATATATATATATATATATATATATATATATATATATATATATATATAAATCGTTGTATATCGCCTTTCTGCGGTGTGTCTCATCAACACCACACTATCTAGTATCTACTTGTTTTTAAGACTATAATCGAGTACATAATTTTACGACATTAAATAAAGTTAAAAAGAAATATTTGAATAAACATTTTAAGCGCAGAAGATCACATTTTTTATATTAATTACGTTAATTTTATGTTGGACCGGGTGGGTATACGTTTAAAAATATAGTAACATTTTACTGTTTCAGTTTAGCTATATAAGCTTAACTGGAAACCACCTTGTCAAGTTATCATTAATTTCAACTACATAATTATGATAATTACTAGACTAATGCCCAAGTGACGGCTCGACACAAATATTAAATGAAATAATGAAATTATGAACGGTTATTTCATTTAATTTTCGTGCTAAATAATTTTTTTACAAATCTTTTACATGTATATTTGTGTATATGTACACTTAGGTATTACATTTCGTGTTAGATTTTGGATGTAGGATCCTCTATGTCTAAGACGTAATATTTATAATAAGTATATCCGTAGTAACAGAAAATATCTCTCTTATATGAAACTACAAAAAAAAAAAAAAGCCATGGGATTTAAAACGGTAAATTTTGAATTACATTTTGTTATTATTTACAGTGATATTTGAATTTTGAAGTGTAAACTAATTAGATAAACAATATACTGGATATCCCAAAATTATCGCAGGATTTGAATTTGTCGCCATTTGGCGTCAATTATTGGCAACTCTCAGCTGTCAAAAACAATTTGACAGCTGAGAGTTTAGGGCTAGTAAAAATTGAACGTTACACGATACAACAACATGTGTTTTCATTATTGAACAATATCTCACAAATAATGAAATTTTGGCGGCCACAGTTCGCAAACACACTGGTCATCGTTCAAATGTCAATATCGAAGCAGTGCGTGAGAGTGTCAATGAAAATTCCAAAACATCAATTCGGCGACGTGGATAATAATTGCAAATTTCAAGAAGCTTTCTACAACATATACTTAGAAAGGATCTGTTTCTCAATGTTTACAAAATTTAAATAACAAAACAACTATGACCATAAGCACAGCGAAGGATTCTGATTTTCAAGCCAAATCCTTGATGGCTTTGTTAACTGCCAAAATTGCTGTGTTGGGTTCGATAAACCTTATGTCACTGTTTGCTGCGGGTTTTGAGCCGGACCAAAGATTTTTATTGGACCTCCTTTTTTTAAAAAAATGAAGCTGGTCAAGCAGTGACTGTTACTGATGCTCGATATCACGACATGATAACACAGATCTCTCTACCGAAATTGTTTGATATTGACGTGGCCGATATGTGGTTTCAACAAAACCATGCCACATGCCATACAGTCCATGCAAGAATTCAATTACTGCAACCACCCGCGCATTACAGGATGAAATTAAAAGCTGCATCAACGAAATTCAGCCACATTTATGCGGAAAGGTCATGGAAAATTTCGACAAAAGAGTGCGTATGTACCAGCAAAGCCGTGGAAGCCATTTGTCCGATGTGTTATTCCATAAGTAACTCTGTTCTCTGTACCTTATGATTCAATAAAAAAATAACAATCTAAAGACTAGAAATGTGTTTTCTATTTAATTCAAATCTTGCGTTATCTATATTGTAAATCTTTATCTATAGTAATAGTGTACAACTGATATAACTTCAAATAATAAAATTTATAATACAGAAATTTAAATTATAGCCGGTTTACATTCAACAAATTTTGAAGAAGAAGTTGATCTTGAAATCAATTTAGTAAAATTGAAATACAAACAAAAATTGCAATAACGTTTGGTTTTTATTTGTGTGAGTAACCAAAACATAGTATACTATACTAATTTTATATATGTATTGTGATCTTTTTATATTTTTGCTACAAAAAGATAAAAATTTAATCTTGTAAAAAACAAGATCATCTTTTTTATAACAGTTCTTGGGTTTGGATCTCGGGTTTCATCATTTTATTTTTACAAGAAGAAATTTTTTTTTGGTTTTGCTTGCATAATTTTTGAATCTAGTGTCTCGGTTTTTTTCAAGATGAAAAATTTGTTGAATGTAAATCGGCTATTATTATACATACAAGTAGTTGTGGTAGTCCAAAATAAACAATTATTTTAGTATCCACATACGTCATACGTTACGTCATACAATACGTCACACGATACGTCACACGATGCAACCGCATCGTGGTAGTGATGAATTTCACCTTGATGCAATTCAATAAAACAAAACGAAAAATGCAGTCTGTAGTTGAACGTAGACAAGAGCACAAAATTAAAATAAATTATTATATTAAAATTAATCATTAAAATAAAAAATTATAAAGTTTTAAATTAAACTATTCCTTTTATTTTAACCCTCGTATATTGTGTTAAATAAAATTAAATAACCAAACACAATAAGTGGTGACCCCGACGAGTGAATAAACCCGATGAGTGAATAAACCCGACGTGTGAATAAACCCGACTAGTGAATAAACTCGATGTGTGAATAAAATATATCATGTGTACTACACATGAAATCACATCAAATTAATTAAGAAAGTCCAAGTAAAAGATCGCCGGTCTAACCATACTGTGGGAAACACAGCACACAAACAACGTGTAGTTTTGTGAATATAATAAAAAAAAACTTATAAACGCGGGACACAAAAACAACAGCAAAACCTGTAAACGATAAAACAATATAGTATTGCAACGTGGTTTTTCGTAACGCTTGTTTCAACTGTGATCAATCAACCACATGTAACAAAACGTGTATCATCTATATATATATATAACCGTTCCGGCCATCAGCGTCATAATCAATTGTATATGCATATATGGGAATTATTACAAGAAAAAAACAAAGGAAGTGCATACAGAAATTTGGAAATTACACCAGGAACATTCAACAGGATTCATCAACAAACTAATATATTAACCTTTTATATTAATCTAAGTTTATTTGTAGATAATTAGTTGCATCCTGGTGAAAATTATCAGGAAAAGTATCAAAAAAAAAAAAAAAAAAAAACAGAGTTTGACACGGATAGACTCAATCGGTGAGAAATATTTAATATTTTTATTTGCATACAACTGTATAAAATCTATACATCCGATTTTTTTCTATATAAATTTATTCATTTTTTTTCTACCAAAAACTTTTAAAAACTCTCGTTCGCACATATCAGAATAATCATAAAGTTTATAACCATTTAAAAAAAAATAATAATAATACAGTTATTTTTACACTAAATTACGCGCTCGTTATTCTTTGAATTGTTGACAATTATGAGCATACCCGATAATAAACCACAGGAAATCGAATCAACGGCCATTCCATTTCCAAGCTTTTGGGAACAAATGCCGGTTCGAACAACTTGAAGCCTGGTTTACTATCAAAAAGATAACTATGAACACGACAAAACACCACCACGCGATTTCTGCACTACCGGTAGACATAGTAGCATCTGTTTCTCACGTAATAAGATCACCATTAGACATTAGCGACAAATATGAAAAATTACGCAAGGAGGTCATTAAATCGAAAACTTTGTCTGAAACACAGCGTATCGAACAGGTGCTTGGAACCACTGGTATGGGGAACCAATCACCATCGCAATTTTTCCGGGGGTTCGAGCAAACCGCAGGAACGACTAAGGCAATAGGTGAAGATTTATTGAAGACAATATGGCTAAAATATTTACCTGATAATGTTAAAGCCATAATAGTATTACGTAGAGATACTGATTCGATGAATGATTTGATCTCATTAGCCGACAAAATTTGGGAAATTAATTTCCCATCGTCATCTTCTATATGTAGTAATGCTGTAAAAACTCTGAAATTGAATACAGAAATTACTTTAGAAAGCCTACAACGCTCGATTGACGAAGTAAGAACTCAATTTAGTCGTAATAGAGACAGTTCTCGTAGTAGGCCTTGGTTTCGCGCGTAACTCAAATCATCGTCGACCTTTTTTTAAAACTAGATCGACCAGTAGAGAAAGATATTGTTATTATCATAGAAGGTTTGGTACAAGTGCCAAGAAGTGTAGGCCCCCATGTGCATTTAAACGGCCCAGCTCATCTTCAAAACGTAAATCGGAAAACTAGGTCATCCTACTGTCCTTGCGACAGCAGCTAGGATGCAACCAAATCGTCGCCTAGTAGTCTCATGTCGATCTACAAATCTAAATTTTTTAATTGATACCGGAGCAGAAGTATCGGTTATTCCTTTCAAATATTTCCCAAACAATCATAAAGATAAGGATAGCCTGTTGGTTGCTGCTAACGGTACACCCATAACTACTTACGGCACACGCTTATTATGTTTAAATTTAGGGTTACGTCGCGATTTCAAACATATGTTTATTATCGGATCAGTCACCAGGCCTATTATAGGTGCTGATTTCCTGGTCAAATTCGGCTTAATTGTAGATTTAAAAAAGAGGTGCCTCGTCGATAAAGACACAAATCTCAAAATAACAACAAGAGATCTAGGATTATGCATTTCGGAAATTGTGTCACCAAGATTGGTCAAAATAAATGGAAATTTCGGCCAACTTCTTCGCCAGTATCCTAATTTAACACAGGAATCTCGATATGACCTTCCAGTTAAACATACTATAGTACATCGGATTGTGACACAAGGTCAATTACCTTTTTGCCATCCCAGACGATTGAATTCTGAAAAACATAAAATAACGAAACATGAGATAGAACATATGATGCAACTTAAGTTGTGCAGACCGAGTTCTTCTAGCGTAGCATCATCCCCTCTTCATTTAGTGCCAAAACGAGATAGTGGTTGGCGTCCGTGCGGAGACTACCGTAGATTAAATTCGGTACCCATAGCAGATCGGTACCCTCTCCCTCACATACATAGTTTTTCTATGTATCTCCAAGTACGTACAATTTTTTCACAAATTGATTTAGTATGCGCTTACCACCACATACCTGTCGCTACAGAAGACATATAAAAGACCGCGATTACCGTCCTTTTCGGGGGAATTTATGAGAATGCCTTACGGTCTGAAAAATGCAGCGCAGACATTTCAGCGTCTTATGAATGAAGTCACGAAAGGTATGGATTTTGTTTACGTATATATCGATGATATACTGGTGGCTAGCAGAAACGAGATCGAACATTTGAACCATTTAAAACACATTTTTGAAAGACTAACTAGCTATGGGTTAACTATAAAGACATCCAAATGTGAATTTGGTGTAGCTTCCTTAAATTTCCTTAGTCACGAAATCACCAAAGATGGTATCAGGCCATCTCCAGATCTAATCGTGGCTATCCTTGATTTCCCTGAACCAACGTCTATTAGGCAGATGCAGCGTTTTGTAGGAATGGTTAATTATTACCATCGTTTCATTCGACATTTAGCCAAACATTTAGCACCGAAACACGAAGATCTAATGGACTCCTGATTGCAAAGCAGCTTTTGTGAAAACAAAAAAATGCCCTTGCTCAGGTTACATTACTTGCTCATCCGCTGGAGAACGCACCAATTAGGATTACGACTGATGCATCGGGTATAGCAATAGGCGGAGTATTAGAGCAACTTATTAGTAAACGTTGGCATCCTATAGGATTCTTTTCCAGGAAATTATCCCCTCCCGAAACAAAATATTCTACCTTTGACCGAGAACTTCTCGCAATTCACTGTGCTATCAAGCATTTTCGATATTTCGTCGAAGGTAGATTCTTTTACATCCTAACCGACCATAAACCTTTGACTAGCATCAAAATCAGAACGAAATCCTCGCCAGAGCCGGCAACTAGATTATATCACACAATTTAGTACGGACATTAGGTATATAAAGGGTGAAAGCAACACCGTAGCAGATGCTTTATCTCGTTCAGATGAATATCAAGCTTCTGTTATAATTCATACAGCCCTCGATTTGCAACATCTCGTTAACTTGCAAACAGCCGGCGACGGGCTCAAATCTTTAATTCAACCGTCAGCAGGCGTTACTAGTAGCAAGCGTAAACTAGAAGAAATACTCGACCCAAATACATCCTTAGCAATTTGGTGCGAAACTTCGCTAGGAAACAATCGACCTTATATACCTCGCGACTTACGTCAAACAATTTTTTCAAAAATACATGGTCTATCGTATCAAGGCATTCGAGCTAGTCGAAAGCTTATTGCATCAAAATATTTCTGGCCAAATATAAACATCGATGTCGAATTTTGGGCAAAAACATGTGTCGCTTGCCAAAAATCTAAGGTAAATCGCCATACTCGATCCGAGTACGGCCACTTTAAAATTCCTTCCGGCAGATTCGAACACATCCATATAGATCTTGTTGGGCCATTACCACCATCCGACGGTTACAATTATATCCTAACAATAGTGGATAGATTCACACGATGGCCAGAAGCCATTCCGTTAACGGATATGAGAACAACTACCATAGTACGGGAATTCGTGGGCTAGTACATCTCAAGGTTTCGCGTTCCACTTGAGATAACGACTGATCAAGGCGGTCAGTTCGAGAGCAAACTTTTTCAGGAGCTAACAAAATTGTTAGGTTCTCACAGGATACGAACAACGACATACCATCTTCAAGCAAATGGTATGGTGGAACGATTCCACCGCCAATTGAAATCTTCTCTATATGCTCTATCGAACACCCTAAATTGGAATACTGAACTCCCATTCATTCTCCTTGGTATTCGAACGTCGATCAAAACTGATCTCGGATGTACTCCAGCAGATCTTGCCTACGGACAATCACTCAAGATCCCTGGAGAACTAGTACTACATTCTGAAAATACGACATCGACCGATCCTGCTTCACTGGCTGGTAAACTACAACAGTCGATGCGTAACGTCGTACCCAAGGATACCCGGAGCAAACTTCAAAACAATGTATTTATTCCCAAAGACTTGACGAACTGCAACAATGTTTTCGTTCGCGTGGACAAGGTCAAGATCGGTTTTACCCCACCATATGAAGGTTCTTATCGAGTGATAAGAAAGCTCCGGAAATATTTTATTATCGATATGAAAGGTAAATTCATGTCGATCTCAATTGACCGACTAAAACCCACCTACTTGACAGACGAAATAAAACCAACGTTATCAACAAACAAAATAAAGAAAAACGTACATTTTCAAAATATTCGGAGGTGATTTATATTTAATATATCTTATATACTGCGAAGGGAGTTATGTGGTAGTCCAAAATAAACAATTATTTTAGTATCCACATACGTCATACGATAAGTCATACAATAAGTCACACGATACGTCATACGATGCAACCGCATCGTGGTAGTGATGAATTTCACCTTGATGCAATTTAATAAAACAAAACAAAAATTGAGTCTGTAGTTGAGCGTGGACAAGAGCACACTATTAAAATAATTTATTATATTAAAATTAATCATTAAAATAAAAAATTATAAAATTTTAAATGAAACTATTCCTTTTATTTTAACCTTCGTATATTGTGTTAAATAAAATTAAATAACCAAACACAATAGATCCTTTCTAAATATTATGTAAAATTTCGTAACATACATCAGGTGTTATTGAATTTCCCACAAGCCTTTGACTCAATCGATCGAGCTAGCTTATGGTTTGCATTGCGATATGTGGGAATACCTGACAAATATGTGCGTGTATGTAAAATGACAGTATTGAAGTAACAATGGTGTGTCAAAGTTGAGAACAAGCTGTCAGCGAGTTTTACAATTAGCTCAATTAAAGAGGTGCTCTGTCCCCGATACTATTTAATCTCATAATAGCACTTATCTTTCGTATATGTAAACCCTCAGGATAATATCGTGTACCGTCAGTTCAACCGGATTCTGCCATATTTAAATAATATCTATATGCAAATGGATTGAATGGAAATGGTGTCAGAGAACTTTTGGAGCCCCTTGAAAGATTCTCATCTTCCGTTGGTCTCAAAATCATTGAATACGCAATCGAATGGCATTTGAGAGAAAAATCATGCGCACGATATATGGCCCCAAACGCGACACTTACAGAGTTTTATTCAATATCGAGATCAGGAATTAAATGAAATTTTTGAACTCGTTCATGAAATAAAAGGATAGTGATTAAAAATATTAAAAATATACAAAATACAAAAGATATACAATAAAACACCGAACCAGATACGTAATAGTCCTTACACAACACAATTTGCAATTTGATTGATTGATTGATTTTGAATGTACTGCCAAGCATTAAGCAGGATATCCCGGAAAGCGCCGGGCCCACAGTACACCCGGTTTTACATATACTTGGAAGGATATGGAAGGATACTAGTTAAATTATTGAAATCGACCCGGTTACAGACACCTTGGCGGCCAATAGTTAGTAAATTTTTGTGGGCTAGGGAAAGGAAATGTATGTTAGTTATGACTTAATTGGTCCGATTTCCCGGTATCCAATATTCAAACTACTGTTAGTATAAGACAATCACATTTTTGTTGTACTGATCTGCATTCTGCCATCTCTTATCAGCAACTCCAGTGTGCCACCATTCATCTGTAATCTGCAGAGGTTTCCTGAAAACAAAATCTATTAATGAACTAATTGCTCTTAGCCATAGGCTGTAAGAAATAGAATTAATTTCAATCTGAAATTATAATTTAATTAATTATAATATTATGCAATCCATATGCTGTAATAAATTGGATTAGTTTCCCTTGAAATTCGTTCCGTTGCGTTGTTGCTAAAAATTACAGAAATAAGAATATACAGAAAGAATATACAGAATATAAAAATATAAAATATAAAGATATCGAAATTAATCAAACAACATCGGCACCCGTACGCAAATTAAATGCAGCAGCGATACTTGATTCGACACTCACCATTTCCCGGCCCCCAAGATCTTCGTTAAATCATGTAATTTGTAAGAGAAGCTGGCATCCACCATCCTCGGGATGATAGCCTTCAACAACGGGATACGGATATTCTTTTGGGTTTAACACAAAATCTTCAGAGCTTTTCTGGTACAGACACAATTCATACAATTTCACTCCATTAAATAAAGGATCAATTTTAAACATATAAATTTTAATTAAAACCCTAAAAGCGTCCACTCAAATATTACGCACAGGCTAAAACACTCTACACTCCGACAAAACTAAATGAACCCAAGAATTACAAATTTTAGCCCAAAAACTAAAAATTAGAGTAAACATTTTATCCATAATATTCATTATATTTTGCATATATAATTAAAGAATTGTTATTTATTTTAACCATTTTAAGATAAAATATCATATATTGATTAGCAAAACGTTTGCGAACAACACTTTGCCAATTTATCCGGTGCACTTCCCGAAAATTCTACAAATAGAACCCTATCAAAACAATTAAACATTCGAACTCGATCGAACCCACCGTTTTATAGCAATTACCCTAGTGATACATGTACATACATATATATACATATTTCATCTATGTATTTAAAGAAAATTAAAACAAAATGTCGCAACAGAGAACACCAGGGATAATAAATTTCTAAAAATAAAATAAATAACCAACACAACTGTGCAAATACAAGTCACGAAAGGATAATTTCAAAATTTTTTTAACATTTTAATATCAAAAAAACCTAGAATCAACACGTGTTTTATATACATACTATCACAGAAAACCCACTATATCAGAAGTGAAGACACGGACAAAATATCACGGGCAACAACACCCCCTCCACAAAATCCACAATTTCCAAATCAATCCAGTGAGTAACTCCAATTCAATCTACAAAAAGTTACAATAAAGCTTGAATGTGACAGACTTCCCCCATGGAACCCGTCCCATCGCCACTCATTCCCCTTCACAGTCACACGCATACAAAATACATTTCACTTATATAAAAACACCAAAACAATCCACCCATTGTTAAGGGTCATGGAACAATCGTTTCCCCGGCCGCCCCCACCACCTCCTGCGCGACCACCGATTGCATGCCATACCCTTCCCAATCCTGCTTCCCTCCTCTGCTGCTCTACAAATACACGCGCACATGCAGCTACACAATTCAACAAGAACAAAACATTCATTTGTTTAATATAGATGACACGCCCAAAATTGCCCCACAGCTATCCAAATCCATACAGCAATCCCCCATACCTCTCCAATTCGGAAATGCCGGCCAATAGCAACTCGATGACAAATACATTCCAATTTAGAAGAACAATTCTTTGACTCACACACACAACCCCACCCCACAGGAAACAATGAACCCCCTTACTACACAGTGCAAAGTACAAAACTCCATTGAGTCCTGGCTTCCAAAAAAAATTAGACTGACGGTGGTTGGACCGACAATACAAGATGTTGTCCTGAGGTGTTCCACTTTTACGAAAGGTAAATTCTAACATTCGATTAAAAACTATCGAGGACAACATTTTCTTGCCGTACCCCAGAGCCAGTTATAAAAATTTCTGATAGCTTGTTCTCAACTTTGACACCACATTGCTGTCTACAGGTCGGCTAGTTGCATGCGCAAACGCAGCTCACACTTATGATTATCAACCGCTTTGGAATTCAAATCAGCCCCTCTCACCTTGGGCCCAAGAAGGAAACCAACACCAACCGCCGAGATCATCCTCATACTGTAAAGCAATTTACAGCCCTGAGACACACGATCTCCACTGTTTAGCCATCCAGTTTCCTGAAAATGAGCTCCAAGCGATACTCCTTCATGGTTAATAGAGTGCCATCAAACGCCCCTGGTCCTCTTAGCTACTGCACCTTCCACTCACCGATCATAAACTGCGTGTGTGTTAACATAAGTGGGGGTCGGCTAAAATATTAGCGGCATCCATCTCCCCTGCTGATACATTAAACATTGAGGCTTTCTATGGATGCGAGTAATCAGCCCAGCGATCCAATCCTCGTCCAGCCACCTCCCACGATAAGCTGCGGATGCTGTGGTGGAGATCCAAGGGATCGCTGAGCCGACCACCCGCCTCCACAATAAGCTCACTGTTAAAATAATCAACAAAAGGAAATGTGGGTACCGCCAAAACTCCACTCGAATTCCTTTTTTGCATGTTAACGGACCCGCAGTTCAAAACCGATACGCGAAAAGTGAAGCAGCTAAGAAAATTAGGCGAGTCAGTCTGCTCTACATCAGTCATGAAAGAGCATCGCCCCGAATTCGTTGCTCTCCAAGAAACTCGAGAAAATGTGAAGACCCCGTATCCCAATGCTATACACCACTCCATAACGGAGACGACCTCGGTAATCTTGGGGCTGGTTTTTCCTGGGCCCCAGGTGAAACAGGCCGACTACGACCCCAAAGCAGCTGATAATGGTGTGTACAGTCGTGATAAGCTACGTTTACACATGCAGTCAGCCAACCTGTCAATCATTTGTGTTCATCTGCCCATTGATGTAAGCCACCCAAAGATAAAAACTAATTTTACAATAATTTGAATAATGTGATGGGATTCAAAATTATGATTGGTGTCTTAAATGCACTGTTCAACAATTGTAAAATGCTGTCGATCTCAAAATCAACGAGTTCAAACCAAAACACATGATCGCTGGTTCTAGAAACCAAAACGCAGCAGAGCCCCGTACTCCACACTGTGCAATGAAGAATCCCACTACCCCCCATAAAACCAACTATGTGTATGAATCATAAAACCCCTCCCCCATACTAAAATACATCTATCACCAAATCACCATTGGTCAACATTTCCAAATTGGAAAAACACAAAAAAAACTGCTCCACGAATCTAAACAACAATAGGAAATGACTCTAAGCGCATCATCCACTCTGAACAAATAACCCTTTGCTCTTGCTAAACTATGCAACTACACATGCACATGAATTCGCAGAACAACAGAAAAAAAAACAAAATTTAAAAACATATAGCATGCGATCGGCGATCGCACAAGAAATAACGAAAACCAACCGAAAAAACAACCGTGTTAGCGCCTTCATACAAATAAAGCACTCTACAGACTACATGCATGTGACTGTGAAGAAAAACGAACGACAATATCGTCACCTCAGTATTTAAATAATTTAAGTGCATTTTTTGTCATTCTTAAGTTAACACTGCCATCTTCCCTACAAAATCGTGACCTTTCGATTGACAGTTTCAAAATGTTGATAACCCTTCCCATCAAAAGATATCAATATGACGAATGGTACATAACTACATATATAAGAAACATTTAGTTCCTTTAAAACTCAAATGCAATTTTCTCAGTTTTACCTTTTTGTCGTTTGTAATACTCAAATGACGATATATAGATTTGAAAAATAAATTATTACAAATGATGAAACAGAGAATCACCAACAGAAATCGAGTATGTATATGTAAAACCTGTAGTATGTAAGTGCTCTCAATATATATACATAAACAAAAGAGACGAAAACCTTTATTTTGTTTCTATGTTCGCAACTACATTTACCACTAACTATTTACCGTTGGGAATAATGAAATCTATATACACGAAGACGAGCACATGTATAATTAACTCTAACTCATCAAGAAACACTGACAACACACATTTCTACACACACAATCTTATTATACTAACGTACATTTAATTTTCATGGGTAAATTCATAGTGTAAAATGAAATATAAAAAAAAAAAAAAATATAACATCTGACCAACACAATCTACCTAAATAAAGAAATTTGGTATTTTATTAAAATCAAATTCTACCTGTACTCTGGGAAAAGCGATAGAGTTCCATTTTCAATCCATTAGTTTATTTTTATTAATCTATAAACACTGACCAAAAACACTGACACTCACTCACTTTATTAATCACCAAATTAAATTCACAACAAAAACAAAAGAAATATAAATAAAAAATTTAATTTTAAAATTGAGGAGATCGGAAAAAACACGTCCGATCTCTTCAACGATCATCGATCCCATCACAACACAATTTGCAATTGAAAAAAAAATTGCTGTACACCTTTTTTTTTATTGTCCTCTCTAATCGTTGTCTTTCAAAACAAATTATTTTTCATAGATCCAAAATCTCGAAAAATATTATAAATATCCACATTCTATCTACAACAATACAATTATAAACAGAACGAGAAAGAAAAGTCGAACAATTAAATCTTTAACGGGAAATAGATACGAATTATGTGCATTTTGAGATGATTATGGTTTATAATTTAAACTGCCATCTATTAATTGGTTTTAAGAACTAAATAATGAAAGATTTAAGAAAATCTTGGCTTAGTATTATCATATACACATATGTCAAATCAATTATTTAATTGATTAAATTACTTTTGTCCACGACTATCGTACTCATTATACTTTTGTTTCTTCAATTATAATGATATCCAATATTCATTGCTAGCAGTGATTAATCATTAATCACTGTTATTCAATATTGAAGTTTATCTAGCAGTCTCTTCAAAGCAGTTCTCTTTAATTATTCAGTACTACCATTAGTAAATTATTCATTTAAATTTAATTTTTGAAATTGTATAGTAGTCTTTTCTAAACTATTAGTCTAGCAGTCAATGACAATAGCAACATGTCATTTTCATTATAATTTAATTGAAATACATATAAACAGGAAGCAAAATATTTTAAAATATTTAAATGGATATTGATATTTGTTCAACACCACCAGAAATAAAATATCGGCTCGTGTCGGTAAACTTTATCTTCGTGAATAACAGCTATCATTATATGCTCGTTGAATAATATACTAGTTTGCAATTATTTCGATTAATACTTAAAAATTTCAAAAAAGCCACCGTGATTAACCCTTTCGGTCATGATTTAATTCTAGCAGTGATAAAAAATCCATATACGTTTATTTTGAATCTGTTGGGCTTCCTAAAGCAGATTCTGAAAAAAATTTTGTTTTAGCTGCCACTAGGTCAGAATTAGGACATGTACTCAAAAGAAAACAAATCGGTTCAATAGGTTAAAAAAATAAAAAATTACAGAAATAAAATATTTACTTTATTTCAATAAAAGTTTACAAAAATAATTCATTTAATAAAATAGTATCACAAATAAAAATTTATAAAAGTAAAATATAATTATAAAACAAAATATAACTTCCCTTTGAGACCGGACGTCAACGAATGTTGATGTTTTTCAATATTTTGCGCATATCTCTGTCAAATTTGAGATATAAAAACTTTTTGATTTGCTTAACTACTCTCTAAGAGAGTAATTTAATTTATTGTTTTAGTTTATTACGAAATTTGACAGACTGACATAAGTTTTTGTGTGAAGCGGTCGCGCCAATTTTGTATGCTGCTGGCAAGGTAAGTGAAAAAGCATTTTTCTCTAGTGTGCAACTATTTTAATGATAAAAAGTATTATTTCATGTTTGCGTAATTGTTTTTAATATACATTAATGTGAAGTAACATTTTGAGTGTACTAACGCCATTACGGCAGTCGTAACTGTTGTCAACGTACGTTGACAATCCGTCTCAAAGGTAATATGCACTGAATTGTGCATGTCGACAAATGTTGACAAATTACCCCAACGGTTGCGTTTATGAAAATGAACCTTTCAAGTAAATACAATTTATTTTTCAGAAATATGAACCCTTCAAATAAAAAATACACTGTTGAAGAAGCAGCGGAGCGTATAATGGCCGAGGACTCTGACTTTGACGAAACAGACGAGGCTGAAAGTGAAAACATCGAAGCACAAGAAGATCAGCGAGACGTCGAAGTAATACCAGTAGCTGACAAATATGATATTGTAGACATCGTTATGGAGAACGTGGTTATAAACGAGGAAATCTTGATGTTGGACGAAGTGGAATTAATAGACACACATTTTAGTGATTTGACGAAAAAAGCCGATATAGTATGGAGAAAACGGCCATTTAATAATTTACCGTTTAATTTCGAGTTATCAGATTTGTCTTCGTCAGATTCTATTGAATCGCCATTTGAGATATTTTCAAAATACCTTCCAATTACCATGTACGCCGAAATAGCTTCTTATACAAATCAGTATGCTATGCAAAGCGGTTTAGGGAGTTTTAAACATGCTTCACCAGAGGAAATTGCACAATTATTTGGAATGCATATCATCATGGGAGTTCTTGGTTTTCCACAGATCAAAATGTATTGGAATCAATACATCGAATTGCATTGTATTTCGAATGTGATGCCTCGAGATCGATTCTTTTGGTTGAGAACCAATTTGCACTTCATCGATAACACAACAATCCCTACAAACTGCCCGGATAAATTCATAAAGGTACGCCCGCTTATTAACAACATCAAGAAACGTTGCCACGAAATGCCTATGGAGAGAGATCTCTCAATAGACGAACAAATGATCCCCTTTAAAGGTCATTTGGGAATTAAGCAATACATGAAGGGAAAACCGAAACCTTGGGGCATAAAAGTCTTTGTTCTGTGTGGTAAATCTGGGTACCCGTACGATTTTGTGCTCTACCAGGGAACAACGACAGAGATTGATATCTTAGACAGATCTTCCTTAGGATTTGGTGCTGCAGTTGTAACTCATTTGGTACAACGGATTACGAAACCGGGCCACTCAATATTCTTTGATAAATATTTCAGTACCTACCAAGTTTTTGAAATTTTGTCACAAAAAAAAATTAACGCAGCCGGAACTATTCGTGTCAATCGATTCAACAATCCAACGTTTAGTACAGATGCCGAGATGAAAATAAAAGGGCGTGGATCATCAGAAGAAAGGACTAGCCGAGATGGGAAAATTGTACTAGTAAAGTGGCAAGGCAACCGTTCCGTTCACTTGGCTTCGAACTTTGTTAGTAAGGGCGAAGGACGACTAATCAAAAGATGGGATAAAAGAGCCAAAGCGTACGTAGAAATAATGCAACCAGAGATTGTTCAAAAGTATAATGATGCGATGGGCGGTGTAGACTTGCTCGATCAATATTTAAGCTACTACCGCATATTTATAAAATCGCGTAAGTGGACGTTACGCGTAATATTTCATTTTATAGACTTTGCCGTATGCGCGAGTTATTTGGAATATAAAAGAAATTGCGAAATTCAAAAGATCCCAGAAAAAGACATTTTGAAATTGAAGGATTTTAAATTAAAACTTGGATGGTGTCTAACTAAGGTTAGTTTGAAAAAATCTTCAAATAAAAGAAAGTACGAAGAGACCTTCACATCATCACAAACGACTACTGTGCGACCGATGGAATATCGTCCGGAAATAGATATCCGCTTTGATGGGGTTGATCATCTCCCATTATTTAAACAAAGCCACTCAGCCAGCAGATGTAAAAACACAAATTGTAAAGGTTCGTCTAGAGTACTTTGTGCTAAGTGCAAAGTACATTTATGCATTAGTTCTAAGAACAATTGTTTTTATGATTTTCATACTAAATAATTATGTATGTGATATTTGATTTAGTTATTGTAATGTATAATGTGATATTTTTATAATTTTATAAATAAACTTTGACTGAATAATAAATAAATTCTGTGATGAAATTAACAAAAGCGCTATATTTAATCTTGAAATGTACTAAATAAATATATATTTTAGCTACTGCTAGATAAATTTCCAAATTATTATATAATATTTATAAGTTTTGAATAAATTTAATAATTAATAAATCGGAAAAATATATGGTAACGACACTAAAATTTGTTTGATTATTACATCCGATGAGTCAGATTGTCAACATATGTTGACGGAAGCTGGCACCGGAACCATTAATCGGAGGTCAATTTGGTCAACGGATTTGAATTCAGCGTCCTCGAATTAGTTAAGTTTCACTCATAATTGGTTTAAATTTGGCATTTGTATAGGGCCGGGTCTCAAAGGGTTAATAATTTCAATTCAGTCTTTTGGTAAATACTAAGGAACTGGAACTTTGGTTTGGCGAAATTGTACTGATTTATATTTTGTTTTTATCTTTGCTGTGGAAGTTGTAAAAGCAATTATTGTCTTTACTAAAACAAAGATGCACATTACATTTGCAACAACTAACTCTACTCTTTCCTTTACATTTCGAATATTTGCATCGGCTTACTGACTCGCTGCGCAATGGAAGATGACGTATGTCATCATATCGGATTTCTTCAATAGGCCGAATTTCCGTCTAAGTGTTTTCCTAGGTAAGCTACTGTACGAATCACCGTTACTTTTAGATAATGGCCTTCCCCTTTTTCGGGTAACGTTTTGATCAATAGTATTCAAACAGTGTGACAAATACAGTCGAAAATTGAGTAAATCCATAACATCCTTTGAAGGAGTGCTAATATTTTTATGGGCAATTTTATATTCAATCCAGCTTGATACAACTGCAAAATCAATAAAATGCCCGATCACCCGTAATGTCCACTTTCTCGATTTATGGAAAAAGCGGTAATAACTTAATAGTTGATCGAACAAATCAACACCTCCCATTCCCATATTATAAGTTTTAACGATTTGTGGTTGTTTTATTTGAACATACATTGAATTAAATTTATCGTATCTTCGTACCATAACTTCTTCTCCGATTCCAGCAAAATTTGAAGCCAAATAAACCGCCTTGTTATCTTGCCACTTGATTACCTTCACTTTCCCATCTTTGCTTGTTACTTGATCTGCAGATCCACGGCCTTCCTTTTTCAAAGTTTTGTCATCAATGTTAGGTGGGTTTCGAAATCTGTTGACACGAATGGTTCCGATAGCATTTATCTGCAGTTAAGTCAAACATTCAAATAATTGATAGGAACTAAAATAATTATCAAAACATAAGACATATCCCGTAGTTTTGATCCTCTCGGTTAGTTGTAAAACTATGGCCGCTCCATAACCAAACCGCTACACAGACACACTTTTTAATTCGGTTGTTGAGCCTTGGTAAATAATAAAGTCGTAGGGTAATCCGCTTTTACCACATAACAAAAACACCTGAAATTGAAATCAAATATTTTATTTAAATGATTTAAGTACATCGACCTGATACTATTACTATACCTTAATACCCCAGGGACAGGGTTTCCCTTTAATGTACTGTTTAATACTTAAACGACCTTTGAATGGAATAATTTGTTCGTCCACTAAAATATTTTCTTCGACAATGTGCTCTAAGCATCTTTTACGTATACAATTTATTAACGGCCGAGTTTTGAAAAGCTTGTCTTGATTGCCTTCTGGTACTTCTAAATTGTTTACGAAATGAATTGTATGCCTAAGCTGCGAAAACCGTTCGTTTGACATAGCCTGAATAACCGTTTGAATGGATATGTATTTATGAAAATACATACGAATTCGTGGCATTTTTAGAGTACCCATTAAAATTTGTATACCAAAAAATTTTAATAATTCGTTTGACGAAGTTGGTCGAAAACTAGCTATGTTTTGCTGCTGAGCATACAGATTGGTAAAGAAAGTCATACTTGAAAACATCTCCTGAGGAATGTATTTCATAAAAATAGCGTATGGAGATGTGTCCAATTCAATTTCGCACAGCTCATGTTCAAATAAAAAACCGGTTGTCTCGATGTTCCTTCTGGTCCATGCAATTTTAGATTTTTCAGTTGTTTCAAATTTTTGGCTTTCATCAATAAATTCAAACTGAATATTGTGATCAATAACTATTTCAGCGAATTCATCGGCCCCCATTGCTAATAGTGTAGCATTTTCCTTTAACGTTATTTCGTCCTCGTTAGAACATTCTGGGATAACTACTGGCCCTTGCATCATTGCTACATCAAATAAATCAAACGGTTTTTCTTTATTTACGCTTACTAAATCATTTTGATTATTTTCGTTGAGGATATCCTCCAAATAGTTGGCAGTAACTGAAACGTCCTCGTCCTCAGATAAATCAAGTTCGGAATCACTTGCATTTATTAAAAGAGCGGCTTCGTCCAAAGAAAGTTTGGCTTCTTTATTTTCACCCAATATTCGCTTTAGAGCTTGCTTATCACTCATTCCTAATTAATTATAAGATAATTTTAGCAGAAAATCACAACAGTTCAGTAGGAATGTCTACAAATAAGAACAAATTTATTAATGTATTTATTTGTACACAAATCTTTTGAATCAAAATGTATTCATTTGGGAACATACATTTACAGCAAGATTTTAACGATTAAAATATTAAATATAATTACTTTCTGTTTGGTTTATGAAAATTAAACACCTAAAATTTATAATATTATTTTTTTTATATTAATTAAACCGTTATAAATTAGTCAAAAACTATATTTTACTTGGAGCAAAAACGATATTCAACAATCACTCAACTTCATTGACTACAAACTGTCATTTAAACTAATATTAACATAATATCTGTGTAAAAAAATATGTAAAACAATACTAATCAAAATATATTTTTTTAATGTGTCTGTCGTTGTATGTTCGTGAGCGTTATTCACCTTAAAATGAAAATCAATGCATTACAGAAATCTGAGAAAATAAATTGAAACCGGCTACATACGTGATGAATGTAATGTTTATTGTAAATTACATTCATCAGTCTTTAAATTAATTGTAATAAAGGGTTTTAACCCACCATGTTGCCGTGGCGTAAGCCATTAAGGGAATTATCTCTAGGCAATGTGTTAATCTAAAAAAAAAAATACATTTAAAAGTAAAACGATAATGTAAAAATTCTAAGAACTACACTGTTTTAACAACGATGTGTACAAATGAGTACATCATGACTGAAACAGTTATATCCAGATTTTTAATATACGCATTTATATTTATTATAGTATAAGAAAACAACAACAAGAAACTTAATTAGTTTATACAGCTTAATTGTATTGTTAAATTAGAATTATCCGATTAGCTTAATATTTGTTGCATGTAAACTGTGAAACTAACTTACCCTAGTTAATAAAAGATGTCACCTGTGCAAGGTTTGTTGCTAAATTATAGTAACATTGGGCGCTTTCAGGTCCGCCAACATGTTGTCTTTACTAATCAGTATCGCCATCTTATGATACATGTTGTCATCATAATTGTGATCTGAATGAATCTGATGCATCATTTGTCAAAGTTTTTGTTTTGATTTTGTTATTTGAATTTCACGTTGTGTGTACATTTTCATATTTCTAAATAATAAATTTAAAACAAGCTAGTAATATATTTTTTTTAAATAAAATATTATAAACTTAATAGTTTTTTGATTGGTTTTGAATTTATATCTTAACATTTTGTGAGTATAATCCGTTTTATTTACAGTTGATCGAATTATTTACGTAAGAAAAACTAAATAAACAAATATTATATTTTAGGTTATAAAATGAATTTGAATAATAATTTGTTGATGACCTTTCTGCAATTAAGCGAAACTGACAATATTAATATAGGATCAGTAATGGGAGTAGTAGAAACCGTATTAGAAACCCAAAATATGAATCAAGAACGGAATGATGCTCCAGTGACAATAAATGACTATTTTGAGGTTATTATACCACAATATAGTTTTGATGACTTTTTTAGGCACTTTCGTATGTCGAGATCCACGTTTGAAGTAAAATATTAAATTTGGTTTCTTATAAATTGATTTGTTTGATAAATTTATTTTTTTTAGAAACTTCACTGTATATTAAGGGGACGCTTGGGTAATAATGGAAAAGTACCATTACAAAAAAAAATTATTATTCACACTGTGGTTTTTAGCGAAAGAAAAGTGTTTCTTATCCACGAGTGACCGATTTGGAATAGCTTTAAGCACAGCGCATTTAATTTTTGTGCAAATCATTAAAGAAATATCAAAGTTAAAATCTATTTATATCCAATTTCCCAACGTTTTGAAACAGTTGGAAATTTCAAATGTGCGTGCAAATTATACACTAATTAAATTATTAGCATGTAATATGTATAATATCGTTTGTTTTTTTATTATATGAGTTTAAGGCGCAGTCGGGCATTCCTGGTGTAGTGGGTGCGATTGACGGATCGCACATCCAGATAAAGCAACCCCCAGGAAATTCCGTTGATTTCTACAACAGAAAGTCATTTCATTCCGTGATCTTACAAGGTAACCTCTTTTAATCATTTTCTTAGAACACTTAATTCAATAGGTATCTACTCTTTAATTTAAGCCATTTGTGATAATAACCGCAGATTTATTGATATTTATGTTGGTAGTCCCGGTAAAATGCACGACGCTCGTGTTTTTAAAAAGAGTTGTATATACTCTAAATTAACAGACTGCAACGAACCACTGCTGCCTGAATCACGCCATATACTAGGGGATACTGCGTACTCTAATACAAATTATTTAGTAACGCCTTTCAAACAAAATGGACATTTAACTATGGCGCAAGAATCTTTTAATAATAAAATTAGTGCAATTAGGTCGTGCATCGAACGGGCGTTTGCTTTATTGAAAGGCAAATTCAGAAAACTAAAATATCTGGATATGTACAGCCATCAAAGAATAAATGAAACCATTACTGCAGCTTGTGTATTGCATAATTTCATTTTGGATAACGATATTTATCCTGGAGATGAATTTATTGAATATGTAGATTCAGATTCTGATGAACAAATTGAATTTGGATATGGTGATATTGAGACGTCTAATACTAAGAGGAATTATTTATTAAATTTAATTAATATGTAATGTATTTTTATAAATAAAGTTTATTGAAATAAAAATTAAATAAATATTGAAATTAAAATAAAATATTACACGTTTCATTTTCTATTTAAAAAATGCATTGAAAACCCATTTGGTTTAAATAACTAATATTGATCACAATTCATTTCAGTCATAAAAAATTATTATAAAATTAAATAATATTAATTTTCGAATTAGGATTTATCTATTATTTGTTTCAACAACGTATTCCTATCTTCGTGCACTTTGGTGGTTTTTTCTATAATGTCAATCAGACGATCCATTTTAGACAGTTTGGCTTTTTCAATGTCTATTTGTTGCTGGCGGTAATCTTTTAGTGCCCTTTTCCTGTTGATAAAACCTGATGAACAGGCAGGGATTTCAAACAAATCAGTCAGATCGTTCTCATCCTCCGTGATCATAGAGACCATAGTTGTATTGCTATTTATAGCTCTGTCGTTAGTAAATAATTCGTCAAACGCATCGAAATATTCCCAATTAATCCGACCACTTCCGGTTCGGTTATGTTTGTCTTTGATATCAGTATAGGTTTTTTTTAAATTTCGGAATACATCTTGGTAATGTGTTGCAATTGCAATAATTTTAGCTTCCATACCAGCAATCTGCATTTCATTTTTAGCGGCAGATGAAATATCAATTTGCACTTGGTTTTGGATTTCACCAAAAGTTTTCGTTGACATATATGGAATATTCAGCACCGCAACAAATTCATCTGTCTGCATGAAACCTGCACCAATTGCAATACCGCCGACAACAGATAAATAATTTAAATTTAAATGTGCATCGTCTGTCGAACAAATGTCGGACGAAAATTCAGCATTACACATATTACATTTAAAAAAAGCTTTGAATTTAAACCACGCCTATGTTTTCTCAATATAACCAAATTTGATAAGTTACAATTAAACAAACTTGAATGCATACTTATGAGCTTTAATTGTTCAAAAAAATTAAGCAATGAAACTATTCGGTTGCCTTCAATATGGAAAATTGAGTTTTTAACATTTGTGGAAATATTCTCCTGAGGTAATTCCGGGTTAATTGCTGAATTAATTGGTTCTGTTTCTGCAAAATTTTCCATTTCGTTCATCTGAGAGGGCACATCATTTACATTTGATGTTTCTAAATTACACGGCTCCGGTACCTTTTCAGCTATTAGTAAACGTTTTTGACGAACCTCATTTTTTTATTCGTCCCATTCTTATTTATTTAATTATATCGATCATAAAATCTAAATAAACTTATAAACTACAAAACTGCAACAATTTTCACTCACTTTTTAATAAAACTACAATAACAATAATTTTCACAAAATAAAAAATATATGTTTTCCAAGAACTAAAAGATTTTATTAATATTGTAAATTCACTACTAGTTTCGATTTTAGAAAAATCGTCGACAGGTATTATTTGCAATTAAAGTTAGAAAATTATAAAATTCCCTATTTATACTAAAATCTAGGTTCGAAACTACTAAACAGGTATAAAAAAAATAAAAATTATGGTTACGTTATGATATAGAAAATGGGGTGGTCCACTAGTTTTGGTTAAATATTTCTACTCCTACAGAAAATATGGATAAATGTTTACTTAAGGAACTAAACAAAACAAAACCTTCTATAGAAAGCAGTATTCAGAATTCTAAAGTGTTAGTGAATAAAATTAAAGATTTGGTCCTTGTCGACGACCAACTTTTAGTTTCGTTTGATGTAACAGCATTATTTCTGTATCCCTATAATACCAACAATTTAATATCTGGAGGACCACATGTAAGAATCAAGTACCACAACCAAAAATTCAAGCATACATTAAGATTACCTCCACTTGCATGAACCAATACTTTTTCCAGATCACAGATAAATATTACCAATAATTTTCTGACACTTCCATGGGAAGCAAATTAGCACCAAATTTGAGTAATATATTTAAGAGTCATTTTGAAGAACATTTAAAAAACAGTATGAGCTTTTCCCAAGAGTTTGGTACCGTGATGTGGATGATATAATTGTAGTTGCCAAAAGAAGTGTCTTACCATCTGTTTTCAACCACATAAATAGCATAAACCGATTTATTAAATTCACCATGGACACATAGGCAGACAATGTCTTAAATTTCCTGGATATCAAAATCATAAGAACGCACAATAAGAAACTCAAATTTGGTATTTAAAGAAAGCCATCCTGTACAAAGATTCATTACAATAGATTATTTTCCTCATATCACCCACAAACAAGCCAGTAACTTTCCGTTCAATGGCTCACCGACTTTTTAGTATCCAAATGGAACCACCGGAATTTATTGAGGAGGTTAAATTTATAAGAGAAACCGCAGTGACTAATAGTTATTCGGTGGATTATTCTGACAATATTATAAATAAACATAGAGTCAAAAAAAACAGATTGCTTTTATCCACATTGTCAACTTGTAAGAAACCTGTTAAAGCTCGTATAATCTTACCATATTCCCCGGCAATCATGAACAAATTGCAGAGAGTTTTTTAGAAACGTAATATTGAATTAGTCAATATACCATTCAATACAATTAAAAAATAACTAAATAACTATAAGGATAAGGAACCACAATGGCATCGTTCCGATATATATCAGATAAAATGCACTGATTGCCAGGATTCATATATCAGGCAATTTTCTAGAGAGTTTAGTACGAGATTCAAAGAAAGCAGACCGAACCAAATCGAGCGTCGCTGTACACATGTTTGAAAATAGCAACACAATAGACAACATAAATTCAAAAATTATAAAAACTATACATCAAAAATGGAAACTGGATGCGTATGAGTCATATTATATAGCAACCACCGAACATTTGATGAACACCGATGTCGCAATAGTAACATTGCCTTTATTTAAATTAGTGGACTAGCACCAAAATTAGTGGCCCACCACATTTCCTAAATCATAACGTAACTATAATTTTTTTTTATACCTGTCTAGTTGTTTCGAACCTAGATTTTAGTATAAATAGGGAATTTTGTAACTTTTTAACTTTAATTGCAAATAATTACCTGTCGATGATTTTTCTAAATTCGAAACTATCTACACTATACAAATCGAAAATCATAAATGCATTTATGTACATCAATTGTTTCTCTATCAATTTAAATTTTTAGCCGTTTATTTCGGCTGTCTGTAAATGTATAACATTTTATATATTTTTGAATACTATGTGAGTTTTGGTATAGTATATAATATTATGCATTCAATTCGCATTATACATAAAAGAAAAATAATGACATTTAAGAGTATTTTCCACGATGAAACATATTTTATATGCACGAAAAACGTGAGATAAAAATATAAATTTAACTTTTGTACGAGTGAGACGGACAACTTTTGCTGCACGGTGTGCATACAAAATTATTTTGTATTTTTTTCGTTCTGTCGCCATAATTATGGCAGCAAAACGAAAAAATTTAAAATTAGAGTACTTTTTATGGTTGAAAATTGCTGCAAAACAATACATGCACATAAAAATTGTGTCTGGACGAGAAAATATTTCTCGCACACACACATAAAATTCATTTTATTTTTATTTTCAGTGTGCTAACAACTAAAATTTTGAGGCTAAAAAATTATATAAAATTTTTATATTATTGAAATATTTTGATAATAGTGTCGTAATAGATTTAAAAAAAATTATAAAATATTATCGGATCATTTTTTCGTATTTAAAAATAAATAATCATTAAAATAGGACAATCTCATAAAAAAAAATAAATAACACAATTTATTTTGGAGATGTGTACATAAATTTGTGATTTTTTTTAGGTTATTTAAGGAAGGCGTCAACATTCATAAACTATAAAAATTTGCTATAAAAAAAAACAAAAAAAAACTGTTGTCTTCGTTACTCAAGTGTAATTTATCACTATCTTTCCTGTTTTGGTTTTGCTGCAGATTTTAATGTTTGGCTGCAGAAAAAATATGTTTCATCGTGAAAAAACACCATAAAGGCGAAAGTACGTATGCGGATATAAAATATAAAAAATATCCGCATAGTAACCAATAAAAGCAACACATATAAACCATGTGACTAGCTTCACCAATCAAATCACCCGTTTGCGGATATAATGATGCGTAGCAAAATAAAAACAAAGTAAAAACGGAGATAAAATTTTTTTAAATTTGTTTTTAAATGGAATATGGAGATTTTTGTCCGCATACGAGTAATTTGATTGGTGACGCTAGTCACATGGTTTATATGTGTTGCTTTTATTGGTTACTATGCGAATATTTTTTATATTTTATATCCGCATACGTACTTTCGCCTTTATTCTTTACTTCTGTGTTTTACATAAATATGTAGTAGTACGTTGTATTATATACTCTATTAAAAGAGAGGGTTTTGGTTATATACGTATAATATGACGAAAAAGTAGCGAAGAGAAGGCAATAGAAAGAATTTAATTTTTAGGTTAGTTTTGAAAAGAAAAATTATTTTAGTAAAGGACGCTCTTAAGATAAAGTTATAATGTTGTTGTAATTATTGTGAACGAATTAATTTTTATTTGGTCGAAAGAATTAACATCAGTCCTGCCTTTACTAGAACAATCGTGTCTATGTGTTTCTGAATACTATCAATTCCTATCGAAACCAACCAACATTCAATTAAATAAATTGTAAAACTTAAAGCTTTTAAATATAACGTTTTCATATAATCAACGGTTTCGAGTAAAATTCTATACACAAAGTTGACATTTTGTTGATTTTAGTTTTAAGATAAAGCTTATTCTGTTGCTCACATCCATATTCATACTGAAACTTGTAATTTTAATCAAACATAGCCTCAAGTAGTTTTAAATAAACCGCACATAAAACTACATTTTATACATCAGCAGACAAACAACAATAGACTTTCCACTTGTTTCCAATTTTGTTTTGAATTTTTTTTTGAGTCTTGTGTTTGCAATTCGTTTGTGGAATAAAATTTAAAAAAAAAAAAAAAATTTTTTTAAACTTTTGTATTTTAATGTTTTTTTGCCATACGTACGTACGTATTTTGTTGTTAACAAACTTTGTATTTTCAGTTTTTGTATGGTAACTTTTTTATGAGCGTGCGGGTGTGTATGTGTATATATACCGTTAGAAGTTTTCTTTAAAGTTGTATCGTACACAATACAAAGTAAGTTTACAACAATAACAATATACCTAAGAGGATATGCAAGAAGCATATTGTCAAGTTAAAACGATCGACCGCAACTTAGAAGTAAAACATTAACACAACAACAATAAACGAAATGTGCTGACAGAATTTCAAAAGATTTCGATTGACCACAGTGGGATGCTTTTTATTTAAGATTTGGTGAATTTTAAAAGTGTTAAGCATTCCATTGTCTATAAACCAGATAACCTCAAATGTATTATAAAATTTAACTAAAAAATAAAAGGAAATTTTGTATGAGATTAGAATTTTTTTTTTATAGAATTTGTTATGCTTCGTCGTTTTTACCATACAATATATAAATTATACCGATCGCATGGTGCATCTTTTAAGTCAAAATATAATCAAAAGTCTTCGTTTTATAATCATAATACATTCGATACAAAAAAAAAAACTTAAATAGTTTGGAATACCCATAGAGTCATCTTTCTTAGCTCATGTATATATATAGTGCTTTGGCTTCAAATAGACAACAGATATACGGATGATTTTTTTCGTTCATATATGTACCAGAACGAAAAAAATACACAAAATTATGAGCAAAAATTCTTTTCAATTTTATGATTTTATCATATATAAAAGATTCAGACTACATAAGAAAACAAATAAGATATTCTTTGCTCTGTTTTTAAATTTTCTATTCATAAGCGATGAAATGCTGTGCACCATACACTACATATATGTATATATAGCGAATGCTGTTCAGTTTTACATCTTACCATATATATGCATATTATAAGAATGGATCTTAGACGTTTATCAGCGAAGACAAAAAATAATATTATTAAAATTGAAGAAAATTATAACGAGAAAAATTTTGAAAATTTTTTTCCTACAAACGAGATGATATCGTTGAACATGATTCGCAAAATAAAATCTTGCATCGTAATGATGATGGTAAAAATGATTTTCGATTGTTAAATACAATATAGATGCTGTATTTTAGGTTTTCGGATGTTTGGATTTGAAGATTTGGGAAAATTGTATTCGTTTAAATCGTATATGTATGAAATGCGAATTGATGAGACAATTTTTGTGCAAATAAAACGACATTGTATAAATTTAGTTAAGGAAATGATTTAAAAATTTCCGGAACACTTGTTTGATAATTTGTTATATTTTTATTTTAAAGATTTCTAGAAAGTAACTACAGTCATTTTTGACTAACAGCATTTGATTCTGACAATATAATAATAAAGCCATGCCTATGTATTCTTTCCATAAAGTATTGCTTTGGTTGATATTGCATTATGCGCACTACTCAAGTATACAAAAGGACAAAAAAAAAATAAATAAAAAATTAAATTCGTAAATTTAAGTAAAAATGTTCGTTAAAATTCCAACAAACTTATTTTATAAATATTAGTCAATTTTATCACTTTAATAAAATTATTTGTTAAATTCAATAAAAATATTATAAATTTGATAAAAAAAAACCATAAATTTCATAGTTCGGAAACAATTCGTGCAATTTATTCAATTTCAAAAAATTGAAAAATAATCAATTTAAAAAAAATTTCCCGAAAAACAATTTATAACCGTAACAATATTTTTGGTTTACCTACTGTCTACACTATGCAAATCCACTGATATTTTCTATCATGATATAAATTTTAACAATGTATGTGTGTGTATATTATACACATTTTGACACTATTAGCAAATTATCAGGAGGCTGTTTCACATAATTTTATTAGTAAATTATCATGAAATGTCATAAGAAATTAACGTTTGAGGTTATGATTTTCTATTTGTATTTGATCTCTTAAGATAACAACAAATCTTAACCTTAACAGAATTATTTTTTGAATTATTCAAATTAATAACATTAGCAATATTAAAAATTTCATTTCGTACCGAAAGTACAGTGCGTATTTCATTTTGTGCCTGAAACATATTTGTTTAGTATTATGCATTTTAAAGTGAAAAACATGAATTCTTATCAATAGCAGTATTTCGTTATATTGTACAAAAGTTAGCCGCGTGAAATTTTATGACGGACTATTTTGTCCTCGCTTTCAAATAATTTATCTTCCAAAAGATTCGATGTACGCTCGGTCATGAATGGATTAAACCAATATATCTAATTTCTCCCTTTTTCCAGGTCTTTAAGCTTTTCTAAACATCATATTTTTTTTAATTATTTGAAAATTTCTCTCCATATTGTATGATTTTGTTAAATATACTATTTTACAACTTTAAATCCTCCCAACGCGGGATAGCCCTTTTTAAATATTGAACATCCGGCGTCCCACTTATCAATATCGGAGTCTAATCAAAGTAAAAATGTTGGATCTCATAAATCATTTCATGCTTTGTAATGCCAACAATTTTGTTAATACAATATTTTGTCAATTCCATGAACGATAATATACCTATCCAATAACATGAAAATACTTCATAAAACGTTAAATTCAACCCGAGTTGGTGACCACATAAATATGAACGGCTGCAAGACACTTGCAATGAGAAAATGATGTGGTTTGACTCATGAAATCTCAAAAACATTTAGCAAATATTAATCCACCAACCGGATCCTTGAAGGATCTTCAAATTTTTTTTTTCTAAAAAGTTTAAAATTTTGAGGAAAAATCATTGCCTCAGAAACAACATTTTGCTACCATTCTGTGATGCATGCACAGTGTTATATTTCAACTGGTTGTGCAGAAACAGATTTTAGTAGAATGTTTCCAGGTTTTTTTTACGGCTTTAAAGTATTATTAGGAGCAAACAAAAACAGCTGCAATAATCAATCTCTTGATCACCACATTCAAAGAATATTTTACTTGCTAATCTGATGGCTGCATCAAATAAAGGGAACATAAAATCGTTTTCTTTAGTGATATCCAAGAACGAAACTTTTTTTGCTCACGAATTTAGTAGCAGAGCTAATGGCCAAAAAAAGTTTCAAACGGACTAGCAAAGAGTTTAAAGAAATATTTAAAGAAACTGTTCTGTTTTATTTATTTTATTTAGAATGGTTTCGTATAAAATGATTATTTTCTGTCCTGCACAAGTATTTTTGAAATCTGCTTTAGACCCCAAGCGACAATTGTTAAAAATCAACTAATTTTTCAATAGTAATAAAACAATTTTGCTTGACATTTGAAGATATTATTATGATAGTGAAATGCCCAGCCATGCAATTTTTCCGACAAATATTTATCAATACATTGGAAAAAAAACATATACTACGATAAATTGCTGACAGAAAATATCAGTAGATTTGCACAGTGTAGACAATGGGTTAGCGACCGTAAAAAGTTGGTTAAAAAATTAGATATAAAATAAAAAAGTGTCCACGAAGTTTTTTCGGTTTAACGAAATAGAAAAAATAAAAATAAATGCGTTCAAATCAGTGCTGTCGCAGTCTGAGTTTTGAAATTTAAAAAAGGTAGTACTGAGGAGTATGCAGAGTAAAAGATGGAAAATGCATAATTTTTGCGTAAATTTCAATATTTATTTATATATATATAAATATATATATTTATATATATATATATATATATATATATATATATATATATATATATATATATATATATATATATATACGGTCTTCAATTGTCTCTCGTTAAGTAAAGACCAAAAAAATAAAGGAAGAAATAAAATAAAATTAATATAAAATAATTAAAAAAATATTAAAGCTTTAATAATTATAATAAAATTAATTAAATAAATTTAAATTAAAATTAAAATTAAAACTAAAATTAAAAACTTTTTCGGTAAAATTCATTCAAAAATATAATGGGAGCCCTAGTAGGGGGCTACCCAATTATATCGGTATCGCGATTTCACAACGATTTCACAACGATCTAAATTAAACTTCTATTAATTATAATAAAAAAAAAAAAAATTATGAACTACAATTCAGTGTTAAAGAAATTATAAAAAATATAGTGGAGCTCTCATTTGTATGTGCAAGAGACTCATATATGTGCCGTTAATCAAATTTAAATTAATAGTGATATAGTTAGTGCCTTATATACATTCATAAGAGTGCAGTGTGTATGTGTGTGCCCCCTAAAAAAGGACACCCTATTCAGGGGGTAACTTAATTTCTCATTGAGAAAGATTGAATTTTCTTTAAACTTTCAAATATTTTTTTTTTTTTTCAAAAAAACTTTCAATTATTTTCGTGCAATTATCTGTCAAAAATTTTTAAAAGAGTCCTTGATTCAAAAAAATTAAATTAAATAAAATTATTTTCAACTTGTTTTATTAACGTCAAGCTACTGTTTTGGTGAACATAAATAGTGCAACAATATAAATATATAAAATTTTAACATAACGTTTAAATACAATTAGTTCCTTTTTTAATTAGATTTATAAAAAAATTAAAAAGAAAATAGTTAAATATATAAATTCAATTAGTAACCTGAATGCATCGGTAGCTAATAAATATAATCTAAGTACCATAAAATTAAATAAATCATTAACAATGATCACTACCAAAGCTGTGATTCATCACGAAGAAAAATTGCTTCCATCATTAACACCATTACCAACGATGAGCGATAACGATGAAGACCAACAAAATGTAGAAGCCATAAATTTGGATCCAACTCCACCATCATCAACTTCGACAGCAGCAACAGCATCAAAATTATCTTTAAGACCAAAAAAACGAAATTCAAACGAGGAAAACAATTCGGGTGAGTTTTTCTCTTTAAAAAACACAATACAAAATTTAAACAACGAAATTAAAATGCTAAAGGAGCAATTGGCTGATGCTCACAGCAAAAATTTCATTAAAAATCTTTCGACGAACAACATCAAATATAATAATACTAACTCTATCAACAACAACAACAACATTAGTACATCGTTTATATCAAAAAATTCGTTTGCCCCGCTAATCCAAGAGATCGAGGAAAACGAATCGAGCATTATGTATTGCGATCAAACAAACGGCGATGACGAAAACGAAAAAGGAAATACTTTCGAGATAGTTAAAAAAAAAATCAAGTCAAAAAATATAAACTCAAAAGCGACTACTAGCAACAATACGAACAATAATAATAATAATAATAATAATAATAATTCAGCGAGAAAAAACTCTCCCCTAAATAATAATACTAATAATATCACTAATACAAATACAAATAATAATAAAAATAATACAGCAACAACAACGGCGGAGACGAAACCAAAAAATCATAGACGTCCACCACCATTACACATCTTTGGCCAAGACATCAAAAATACGGTGGCTCTAGCCAAAGGTATTAAGGTCGAAAATTTTGAAATTAAACGTGTTAATGCAAATAAACATACCCTAATGACGGACTCATTACAAAATTTTAATTCGTTAAAAACTGTTTTTGACGAAGTTAGTACAAAATTTTATACATATACGCCCAAAGAGCTTAAAACAAAATCACTAGTTTTACGAGGACTAACCGAAAACGAGGACCTGAACGAACTAAAGACGGACATTGAGACAGCAAACGATGAAATACAAATAATTAAAATTTTACAAATGCGTTCCAAAAAACCCGAGCAACTAAAAAAATTATTACCTCTATATATCGTGCAATTTAGTCCTGAAACCCCCCTAAATTTGGTCTACAATATTAAACATCTAAATTATCAAAAAATTGTTTGGCATACCCTAAATAAAACAAATGAAATAATGCAATGCAAAAATTGCCAGCGGTATGGCCATACCGCATCTAATTGCAAATTAGATTTCCGTTGCGTGAAATGCGCAAATGAACATACACCAGGTAAATGCACCATCAACGACGAAGTTGCTAAAGAAAATATTTACTGCATCAATTGCAAAAAATCAGGTCATCCGGCATCGTATAAAGGCTGCCCAATTTATCAACAAATGCTAGTGCGCCTCAAAAAACGCATCGAAGAAAAAAAGAAACAGCAACAGATGGACAAACCGATTCCCAAAATGTTTTCATCGATTAAAGTAAGCAAAGAGAATGGCACTTTTGCTGAAATGATGCAAGGTGGACCCACACAACTACAACAACAAAAACAGCAACAGAAACAACAACACAACGACAACATCCTCCAGACCCTCACTACACGGATTGACAAGATGGCCAAAATCATGGACCAGCAGAGTGAGCAAATTTCGCAATTACTCCAGATTATCGGTCAACTATAAATTATCAAAATTCCACTTCACATATTACACATCTTCAAAATTCGTCAAAATTCAAAATCATCTCGTTGAATGTTAACTCAATCGTTAGCATTCAACGTAGATTAAATCTATTAAAATTTTTGAATACACATCACCCGGACTGCCTTTTAATAAACGAGACCAAATTAAATGATAAACACAAAATTGAATTTAAAAATTATAATATTATTCGACGCGACCGTATCAACTCAAAACAAGGAGGTGGCACCGCCATTCTCATCAAAACGGGACTCAAATTCAAAACTATCGAACCACATACAATTAGCAATAGGAAAGGAATCGAAATAGCTATCATTAAATTAAACATTAAATTTTCGGCCAATAAAATTTTTCTAATCTCCATCTACTGTACGGGCAATGCTTCTCACATTTCGGACGAACATTTCATCGAGGAATGGAGCAAAATTTTCACCAATCTAAATTTAGACAATCCGAATCATTTTTACATCATAGCAGGAGATTTGAATGCACGCCACACGAATTGGGGAAACACGCTTAATAATTCTCGAGGAAATCGACTTAATCGGTGGATGACCGAAAATTCTATGGAATACCGAGCAAAATTATTCAAAAGCGAAAAGCCCACTATGATCCGTTCAGGCAATTTTCTTGATTTGGCCATTTTAGACATACGCATCCAAGTTAATCAAAATTCAAAGCACGAAATTTCAACACACCATTATGACAGCGATCACAGAGCCATTGAGATTATGGTACGAGGAGTTGGCGAGTTCGAGAGAGGAACCAACAAAATTGACAACGACGAACAGGACGAACAACAACACTTACGATATAATTTTACCGGAATTGATTGGCAAAAGTGGACCAAATCATTGGATGACGCACATCGGACAACAACACTACATCTTTCAAACAATAACAACAATATAGAGCAAAATTTAATACCCACCGACCGAAATCTAACCAATGATGAAATTAATAAATATATCACGCAAATCACTCAATTAATTCTGGGAAATATTAAACAAAATTCTCCGAAACAAAGGCGTTTCAATAATATGATCTGCTACACAAACCCGATCATTGAGAAACTCTACAAGCATAAATCCTTGTTGATCACCAAAATTAAAACTTTGAAACGAAACTTAGCCTCGAACAATCGAAATCAAAATTATACTTTTGGCAATAACAACAAAATTAACGACTGGAAAGTGGAAATTAAAAGAACGGTCCAACTCATCGAGCAGAATGTCAAAATTCAAATTGAAAAATATTGGTCAGACGTAATGAAGGGAATTCGACCCAGTACAAAAATGTGGTCAGAAATCAAAAAATTAACAAAATACAAAAATAGCATTTGCATAAATGTAAAAATTTTAGAAATTAACAATTCGGACATAAACAATTATAATCGTTTAGACATTGATTGGAGCCAAATTGCGAAAAATGACGAAACCAATAAATTCCAAATTCACAACGAAATTATAAATTTAAACATTATCGGCCAACATATTGAAGATCACACACAAAGAAATAAAAATTTAGGAAATCAAGATCACGAACGAGAAATCAACAAATTAATCAATCCAATCATTGAGAAACATAAGAACGATAAAGCTGCTCATATCACTAAAACAAAATTTTCGGCAACGAATCGAGCTAGCTCACCAAATCAACCTCAAGACGATCCAAATTATTTTATTACTTTCGATCAACTAACAGCAATATTAAAATTAGCCAATAATAAAAAATCGTTTGGCCCAGACTTAATACCAAATATAATTTTTAAACATCTTCCAAATTCTATCATTGTCGAAATTTGTACATTATTTAATAATCTTTTGAAAAATAAGTCGTTTCCCGAGTGTTGGAAAATTGCACGAGTGTTCCCCATTCTGAAAAAAAACAAATCACCAACGGACCCAGAAAGCTATCGTCCCATTAGCTTACTCTCCAATTTCGGCAAACTCTTCGAAATTATAATTTACGAAAAATTAAATGATCACGTTTTGGAACAAAAATTGATACCCGATAACCAGTTTGGTTTCAGACAAGGCCACAACACAATTCACGCCATCACAAAATTAGTCACCGACGTAACACACAATTTAAATTTTAATAATCCGACGGGTGCCGTGATGATTGACATAAAAAAAGCGTTCGAATCGATTTGGCTAGACGGACTCCTCGCAAAATTATATAAAATGAATTTCCCCATCGCAATACTGGAATTATTGTACGAATTATTGTACAATCGAAAATTCATAACAACTACTGGCAGCAAAAAATCATCGGCAAAATTCAAAATTATAAACGGAGTACAACAAGGTTCAATAACGGCTCCATTACTTTTCAATTTATATACGGCAGATCTCATTCGGAACGACGCGCTAAATTCAAAATCTATACAATCATGCGCCTACGCAGACGATATGATTGTTTATAGTTCAAGTTATCTGGTGGGAGATATACAAAAAAATTTACAAACGGCACTAAATTACATTCAAAATTATCTTAATCTTTGGCACATCGAAATTAACACAAACAAATGTGAATCAATACTATTTCGGCGACCATTAAAAAATGCGCATCGTGATCTAAAACGTAATTGGAGAAAGCTTTCGGTCAAAATTTACAACGAACCAATCAAATTATACGAAACCATTAAATATTTAGGCGTGCACATTGACAATATGTGTTATATGGCTGAACACACGACGAAACAATTGGGGAAAACGAGGTGTGCATTCATGGGAGCGAAGCATCTCTTTTATAGCAAACACATCGATACGAGAGTCAAAATTATCGCATATAAAACATTAATAAGGCCAATTCTCACATATGGATGCCCAGTATGGTCCTGTTTACGCATACAAGCAATCCGGAGCCTGAATTAAAATCTACAATTTAAAAATAAAAAAAAAAAAAATTTGTATTATATAATGAATTTGAATTAAACTTTATTTACCTTATGATCAGATTATATGACAGATGATCATAATCATCAAATAAATATGTAAGAGAATAATATTTATATATGTATATTATAATGTACTAGAAGTTACATTTTTAGCTATGTATAATATTTGGTAGATGTCACTTGTTTAAAAAGCTTTGTGTAAAAATAATTTTTTGTAATGGTCAGAAAAATAAATATTCATTAGCGATTGAGAAAACAGTGAAAAAGGGAACGAAATAAAAATTATACTATTTATATAAACTGCGATTTTTTTTTATTTCTTACATCGAGAACAACTTGACTCAGCATAAAATATAAAGTGATTTCCAAAGACATCAATAAAATTGGACTGCGATATTGAGCGTTGCAGTGAATAATACTGGACCCTGTGATTGAACCAGTAGCAACCCAACCAAGTCCATAGGCTAAACATTGGTCCTTCGAGCCGGATATTTGGCGCCAAATAACCGCATGGAATAAAACTTGTTTCAATTTGTGTTGTCTCAAATCAATTTTATATAATAAGTCACAAAATGACTGAAAATAGAGCAATTAAACGGTTTCTAAAATCATTAGAAATCATAAATACGAAGACAACTAATTTCACTAATATTACACCTATAAGTGAAATAAGGGCGTGCTTAAAGCATCTAGCCGATGAATGGAGAGAGTTTCAGGTACTCGAAAAAACACTGAAAGGCAAATTCGATGACGCGAATTTGGATTCAGTCGAGAGGATTGAAGGTTATCATTTCGATTTGAAACAAAGTTTATTGATACTAGAAAAGGCACATGAAGAAGTTAATTCTAATCCTAATGGAAATTATACCATGGACGAACTCATGTTAAATCAAAGCCACTTTCTGCAGGAAATTGCTGGTTTAACTAAGCGAGAGAGTGAAGTGCGTTTACCGCGTGTAAACATTCCGGTTTTTAGCGGTAAATACTCAGAGTTCCCATCCTTCCGTGACCTTTTCGAAGCATCCATACATAACAAACAAAATATTTCGAAAGTGCATAAGTTGCAGTACCTAAAGGGCCTTCTAAAAGGGGAAGCGTATGCGTTAATCAATCATATAGCAGTAACAGATGCTAATTATGATGAAGCTTGGAGTAAAATAACGATGAGATATGATAAAAGAAAACACGTGGTTCACTCGCTCTTAAAACAATTTATGGATCAACCTAAAATACATCAAAGTTGTCCCAAGGCACTTAGACATTTATCCGATCTATCCGATGAAGTAATACGAGGTCTGAAGGTACTAGGAGAAAGGGCGGAAGTTCGAGATCCATGGTTGATCTACATTTTAATGAATAAACTGGATAACGATTCACAAGAAGCATGGGCTCATGAAACTTCGGAAAATGATTTTCCTACCTTAGAACAGTTATTCCGTTTCTTAAATAAACGAAGTGATGCCCTTGAAAGTCTGAATAGTTTACATACGAACAAGCCTAAATCTAATACAAGATGCAACTCATTAGTATCACAATCCGGAAGCGGCAAATGTATATTATGTTCAGACGAGCATTACCTGGGAAAATGCGACAAGTATTTAAAATTAGCAGTAACCGATCGGAAACAAATAGTCGTAGAGAAAAAATTGTGTTTTAATTGTTTGGCGTCTAATCATACATCCATGGTGTGCAGATCCAGATTCAACTGTAGGTTATGTAAGAGAAGGCATCACATTACCTTGCATCCTGAGCTCATAGCTAATTTAGTTGAAGAAATCAAACGAGAAGAGATTGAATCAAACAAACCAGCCGACTCCAGCAATTACAACAGTATATTGAACTTGAAAACACCACAACTTCAAGTAGAACTTAAACAAGCTATTTTGCCAACGGCCAGTGTCCTAATTGAAGATAAATTCGGACAAGCGCACAAATGCAGAGTATTACTTGATTCTGGGTCAGAATCTTCATTCATATCCGAAAATTGTGCACAAAAACTTCAGTTGCAACGTCAAAGAGCCAACGTGCGCATCACTGGAATTACTCCTGGTTCTGTAAATACCAAAGGCAAAATCATATTGACAATGAGATCATTATATAGTTCGGAAGTGCAAGTGGAAGTGAATGCATTAATAATAAATCATCTGCCTTCGAGATTACCACCCTACTACATAGATTCCAGAGATAAACAATTGTTCCAAAATATGCAGTTAGCTGATCCTGAGTTTGACAAACCAGCTCCTGTGGATATTCTACTCGGAGCGAACAAATTCTTTGAAATTCTTGAAAGCGGAAAGAAAGTTTTTAATTCAATCATCTTGCAAAATTCTTTGTTCGGGTGGATCGTTTCCGGTCAGCCCAAATCTACTAACAATATACAAACATCAACTTACATGTCATGTAACCTTCAATTAGATGTAGACATTGACAAAACTTTAAGGAGATTTTGGGAGTTGGAAGAAATCCCACAGGCTACTAAGCACTCGCCGGAAGATATAACATGCGAGGAATTTTACGCACAGACATACTCAAGACAAGCAGATGGCAGATTTATGGTAAGACTTCCATTCAAGAACGAGTCACCAAAATTGGGAAACTCCTTGATAGGTGCCACACAACGGTTTTTGTCAATAGAGCGCAAGCTAGTAGCAAACCCTCTGCTACGCGAGCAGTACAGTGAGCAGATAAGAGATTATTTAGAGATGGGACATATGACCGAAATTCTACCAACCCGAGAGGAAGTAAATGACGAAAATTTGTTTTATTTGCCTCATCATGCGGTAATTAAGGAAACCAGTGATACGACAAAGTTGCGAGTGGTTTTTGACGGATCAAGCAAAACCACTAATGGAATTTCATTGAACGACAAGCTTATGGTGGGACCGACCATTCAACCAACGCTTTGGGCTATCCTAATACGATTTAGAAGTCATAACATTGCGATAACAGCGGACATTGAAAAGATGTACCGCCAAGTTATGATCGCACCTGAAGATTCAAATTTCCAACGAATCCTTTGGCGAGATAATCCAAACCAAAAAATTCGACACTACAAGTTAACGAGAGTGGCATTTGGGCTTGCCTCCTCCTCCTACTTAGCAATTCGTACTTTACAACAACTAGCTCATGATAACGAAGACGATAATCTTTCACAGCATATTCTCAACGATTTTTATGTTGACGATTTTCTATCAGGTGCAAGTGAATTGAGTAAAGCGATGGAACTCAAAGAAAAAATTACAAACACTTTACAAAATGGTGGATTTACATTAAGAAAGTGGCGGTCTAATAATTCAAGCCTATGCGATCCAAATTGCAGTAAAGATATAGCTAGCCTTTGTAGTGATGGTAATTTCACAGTCACGGTTCTTGGCCTACATTGGCATCCTATTGACGATACATTGACGTTTAAAGTAAGTCCAGAGCCAAATGGTCCCATAACTTAACGCAAACTTATCTCTGAATATTCCAGAGTGTTTGATCCTTTAGGGTTTCTGTCTCCCTCTATTGTCACACTAAAAATAATATTTCAAAAGCTGTGGTTCTTGAAAATAGATTGGGACGACCCATTACCTGAATGCTTCGAAAGGGAATATCAAAAGATCAGAAATGAGTTTGAACATTTTGAAGAAATCAAAATACCGCGAGTCTTCAAACCCCATGAGAACATCCAAGTACATGGATTCGCCGATGCTAGCGAAAACGCGTACTGTGCCGTAATCTACTGTCGAGTAATAGATCAAACGGGGAAAATAACGATAAGCTTGCTGACATCCAAGACGAAGGTAGCACCCATCAAGAGAATTTCCATCCCCAGGTTGGAGCTATGTGCGGCTCATTTGTTATCAAAGTTGATGAGCACCTTGCAAGAAACGATAACAACGACGGCAAAATTCTATGCATGGACGGATTCAGCCATTGTATTAGCTTGGTTGTCAAGCTATCCGGCCAAATGGAAGACTTTTATTGCGAATCGTACTAGCCAAATATTAGAGAGATTCCCCAGGCAACATTGGTCGCACGTGACATCGGACAATAATCCAGCTGATCATGGTTCCAGAGGAGTACATCCCAAAGCACTTGTGAATCTCAAACAATGGTGGTATGGTCCAGAGTGGCTAAAGGAACCTGAAGGTTGCTGGCCCACAAGTCAACCATCTCTGACTCTAAATAAAACTATGATGGAATCAGAGTCTATTAAAAATAAAACCTACATAAAAACGTTTCAAATTAATATTAAAAATGATTGGTTAGAAGCAATTTTCGAAAGAAAATCTAATCTGCGAAAAATATTAAAAATTATAGCATATGTTAAACGATTTGTTTCAAACCTAAAAACAAGAAATCAAAGGACTAGATGCTCCAGTGAACTCCAAGCCTGCGAAATCAAAGAAGCCAAAACTATTTGTATTCTGTGGGTACAAGATATTCAGTTTGGGGAAGAGATAAAGAGCTTACGACTCCACAAATCTGTCCCTAATGGGTCTAAGTTAGTGTCTTTGGCACCATTCCTTGATACCACCGGCATATTGAGAGTTGGCGGCCGAATTTTTAACGCGGATTGTGGATATGATAATAAACATCCTGTGATAATACCGCCCAATCATATATTCACCGAAAGATTAATATGGGATACACACCACCAAAACTTGCATGCGGGTCCCACCTTAACTAATAATTTAATTCGGGAAAATTATTGGATTACCAATGGCCGTAACAAGATAAGGGCAATATTAAAAAACTGCGTGATATGTGCTAAGTACGCTCGCAAAACCAGTGAGCAATTAATGGGCAACCTACCTACTGAAAGAGTTAATCCTACACGAGCTTTCACGAACTGTGGTATTGATTTCGCGGGACCTCTTTATTTTGCGTCAAAAAAGGGAAGGGGTGGCACCAATCCCATTAAAGGATACCTATGCATATTTGTTTGCCTTGCGGTAAAGGCTATACATGTAGAACCAGTAAGTGACCTTACCAGTGAGGCATTTTTAGCAGCACTGAGAAGATTCACGGCAAG
>OY744477.1:114871264-115174091 GCA_963556175.1 Tipula confusa
GCAGTTTAAGTGTAGTTTTTTGGTCTAAATTTTGGTTAAGTTCCGAAGATTTCGGGTTGGTTTTTCAAAGAATCAATTTTTGTTTTATGCATAGCCGTGTTTTTGTAACGTTCAATATGGTTAATATTATTTGATAGACTTTTGTCGCACATTTTACAATATGGTTTGTTCCGTTTTTCAACTATCCACTTACATTTCTTTAACCAAATCGAACGGAATTTTTGCTCTGTTTTTTTTTTTTTTTTTGATTCCATTTGAGGATTTTGTTGATGAACTGCCTACATTTAAACGTTTGTTGATTACGTAACGATCAAATAATTTTTATTGTAAGTAAATCTTAAAACAATAAAAGTCGTATCTCATAAACTTTTTTTAAATATATTATATAAAGATTGTTATTTGTTAACATATTATGTAGATTATTTAAATAAAATTTGTATTCTAATTTTAATTCGATTACCATAGTAAATTTGTCTTATTCGAATATTAAATGGTTACATATTTCAATTATCATATTGATTTGATTGATTGATTGATTTTGAATGTACTGCCAAGCATTAAGCAGGATATCCCGGAAAGCGCCGGGCCCACAGTACACCCGTTTTTACATATACTTGGAAGGATATGGAAGGATACTAGTTAAATTATTGAGATCGACCCGGTTACAGACACCTTGGCGGCCAATAGTTAGTAAATTTTTGTGGGTTAGGGAAAGGAAAAGTATGTTAGTTATGACTTAATTGGTCCGATTTCTCGGTATCCAATATTCAAACTACTGTTAGTGTAAGACAATCACATTTTTGTTGTACTGCTCTGCATTCTGCCATCTCTTATCAGCAACTCTAGATTGCCACCATTCATTTGTAATCTGCAATGGTGCCCTGAAAACAATATATATCAATGAACTAGTTACCCTAGGTTGTAATAAATTAAATTTGTTTTTCATCTGAATTTATAAAAAATTAGTTTTTAATATTATAACATCATTATACAATATCAAACCTCCTACAAGCCACAGACTGTAACAAATTTAATTAGTCTCGTCTGAAAATTACAAATTTATTAATTTATACCATCGTTAAATGTACTTTTATTAATATAGAAACCATATATAACATGTAAATTGATATAAAAATATAAATAATGTAAAATGTAAAAATAAAAATATAAAGTCACAACAACACAAAAATATAAAGCACAAAATGCAAAAATGTAAAATAAGTAAATATATAACATACAAGTGTAAAAATATCAAAATATAAAATAAAATATAACAATATAACAATAAACTAATTTATTAATAAATAAACAATGTAACAGTGGAATAATGAGCGTTATCACCAACAATAGTACGACATACATCCGCAATTCATCCCATACTCACCATCGATAGACACCCTAAGTCACACAAACTCCACCACAACCCAAATTAGATTTAAAAATTACTATTTATTTATTCAAACAAATGTTCTCGACTGAAACTACACCCCCCTTTGAATCCTCCCTCCAGCGACAACTCCACCCATTCTACCCGGCATATCGACTTCAGTAGCGATCCACCTTCCCCAGTACCTTCAACAACTAGATAGTTGTTAACGGGATCAAGGAAAGTAGACCACCACTGAAATCGACATACCAAACAAAATAAACAAAATTGTCACTAAAAGAAAAATTCTACAACAAAAAATATAGTTCAAATATTTCAAAAAAATATTATAATAGTGACAGAAGATAAGAGCAAAAAATCAAAAAAAAAAAAAAAAAAAAAAAAAAAAAAATCGAAAACTACCATTTAAACACATATTAAAAAATACGTTAAATAGGATCCACAAAAGAAAAGAGAAGTAGCGTGCACCATCAATGGTGCCGCCAGAACGCCCCTTTCGGAACAAACCTCCCTTGTCAGCAAACAAAAATTCGCCAATCACCAATCTCGCGAGCCCTACCGACACAAACCACACTTAGGCCAAAATTGCCAATTAAGACTTCGTTCAACGTTGACAGTCCAAACGAGAACTAGGAAGACTATCACACCAACCTGACTCTAGCACTCCTACAAGTGAGCCGGACCACACAAACGTGACGAGAGGCACCACACGGAAAAAACATTAGTGAAAAATTGGCCACACCACCCATGGAGCGTTCCCCGAAAAGCCACAAGCAGCAATTGCACAAACAAGCAAGCTCACAACCAGAAAACTAAACTTAACTCTAAGAAATCCAAGTCACAATCCCTGAGAATACGGCCGGTCCAGGTCATCAACGGCATCACACAAACACAAAAACAAAATAGTCGAATTTAACATATACATATATATTCATATACATACACATATATTACATACACACAAAACCCTCTCCATTACAAGCCGCACCCATCGCATACCCATGCTATTACATACAATGCATTCTCATGTGTATAATCACATACACATGAGAATGCATTGCAAGTAGACAAAACGTGTCTAGATATGGCCTCGAAACAGAGCACAAAAAAATATCGCTCGCACAATACAATACAGAAAAATGGTTGAAAATAGAAAAAATCTTCACAATACAAACAAACCGTTAACGTTAAACAGCGGTAGCAAGAATGAGAAACTCAAACACCCTTCCATATGGATCCCAATAGCACCAATACACTCAACCGTGCACACAGGTTCTGCTCACATCCACCAACGAAACCTAGAAAACGGCCTGCAATAGAGAGGGCTTTGCACAAGAGAGACTGTACAAACCAAAAATACAGCACCAATCACCATGCACACAATTACACCAACCCTTTATCGTTGGGAAACAATAAACCCTATAATTAATTAATGTAGAGCAAAACCCTCTGTATCACGCAAGCCGTCCCCCAACCTCCACCGTCAAAGGTAAACAAAACCTATGTACACAATTGAGCGCATTGGCGCCTCCAAAACCTACACATAAAAACGCCTAACCCTCGCATTCCTACCACCACCATTCAACAGCCCCATCCCAAAACTACGCACACCATCCAATGTGTACATACAACTGAGTATTCCTTCGTCTCTCAACCATCTAACAAGTGCCAAACTGTACTGCATCTATTAGCACCGCGACCCCCTGCCTGCATTGTTAAACTTCATTCTACTTTCAACCCTTCCGCTGCCCTACATTATGTGAATAATATCCCTCTACACTCATTCCGAAACCACACCCCGACACGCTCGTCACCCACAATACACCCTCAAGTGTATATGATCAGACAGCACTAGCATGCGACGAGTACGGCCCGTAACAAAGAGGGCTTCGATGTAGAGTATTAAAAACATATATGAATATACCTAAATAAAGAACTTGAAAAAATAAATAAAATAAAATAAAAATATCAATATAAATTGTATCATTTGCAAATTACACAATTACACAGTATATACACAATACCATTATTTTAACTACCATACTATTATTCTGAATGCCTAATGAACAAAAAAATCAACAAAAAGGGGTGGCTTTATAATTTAACGCATAGAAAATCTCATCCATGTAAACATTGTTCATTTTGAGACACTTTTCTTTGCCGAGTATTACGTTTTTCCGTGTATTTTTCATGTTTATTTCTATTGTGACAGCATGTTTTTCGCATAGAAAAGTGAACGGAAATCCGTATGAGGTGGATATTTGGTTATATGGTTAATATTGGTTATGATCTCCACTCAACATCTATTTCCCTATATACCATGTTAATAGAACTAATTCTATTCTACCTACGAGAATCCCACTAAAATAATATACCAGATCAAACTGTTCGAAAATAACATTTGTATTTATTACAACTCTATATACATATACTATGTCTATAAGTACTGCTACACGAGGAGAAAGAAACAGAAAATAAAGAAAAACGTTTGATGTACAATTTTTAAACAAAAATACATATTAAAACAAAAATTATAACCCACTTTTACATAAATGCCAAGAACCATTTCACTAATAACCATTTCCGAACTGCGAAAAAAAAAACACCGCATGAAATTAAAACATGGTAAAAACTTGATATGGACATTTGCTCTATAAAACTTGACAACACAAATTTATATAAGTTACATCTCGAACACAATCGACAATTTGTACCTGTACTCTGGGACAAGCGACAGAGTTCCTAAAACTATAAAACTCCACAACACAATCATATCAATATGTAGAAACATAAATTCACTTCACACCCTTTTATATTATATACTTTTATATTATATAAAAGCATTAAAATTTATGAAACTACATTTATAGTCCACCATTTTTTCAAAAATTTAACACTTATTTATTTATTTTTTTCAATACAAATAAAGATACGACACAACACAACGTACCACTTTTATTTTTATTTGTTTATATATTATTTATTTTAATTATTTTTATCTTATAATTTATAATATACAACTCTTAAAAAAATTTAAAAAAATTAAAATTTGAGAGATCGAACGAAACACGTCCGATCTCAATCACAACTCAATCATCACCATCGGTTACATATTTCAATTATCATATAACATTAAATTTAAAACTATTTGAAATTACTTACAGTTTAACCTATTTCAATGGTATTTTCAATTTCTTGGCTCATTTGCTGTTGTTGCATTTCCGTGGCATCGATTTTTTTAGTGGCGGGTATTTTTATTATAAATCTAAAAAATAACAAGCTCTAATAGTTTTTCAAAAATTTTATATTGTTAGTGAATCTTACTTGTCCATTTTTGATTATTATGTGGAATTTAATTTATTAAAGAAAAACAACACTTAACACTAGAATAAATTACCTTATTCAATTTTCACTAATTTAACTTATTTATTACACGTTTCAATGGACACAGCACTTTCATAACCTAAATTGGGGATACACCGGCGACACAAATTCACAATTACAAATACATAACTTTTTTCAGAAATCGAAAAGAAACAGAAATACACAAAAAAGATATGTAGGAAAAACTGTCAAAATTGTAACTAAACCCAAACAACCAAAACAGAAGAAACGATGTAGAATCCGGAATGCAAAATATTTACAAAATATACTGGGTAATAAATGAAACGGGTAATAAAATATAAAAATCGTATAAAAAATAGAATCGGAGTATTTTGGGTAATAACATAGTATGATAGTACTCGTGATCAAAAAGTAGTACAAATACTCCGATCGGAGTAAAACGACAGCATTGGTTCAAATAGACGATCAAACAACGAAAATTATTCGAATTAAATTGCCAGAATATCCGAATTATATAAAAAATAAAAATAAAAGATGGCTAATACGCGATCACAAAACGAAAATATACAAATATCGAAAACAAAGAAATCGATTGTGTTACGAAGCAAATAATGTTCGTTAAATTCAACGTATTTTATTCGGTCGGTAATTATTTAGAAGATAATTTAAAATTTTTGATCATTCTAACAAGTACCATCCATACATCATATATAAGTGTTTTTTTAAACAGGTAATTATTTATAAAGTTAGTATTTATAATTATTTATAAAGTTTTAAATGTGATCCAAAAACCATATATATTTTATAATATTGTATGTTTTATCTCATTGTTTTAATGGCGGCTAGCGTGTTTTACCAAGTTAATTGTTTGTTTTTAATATGAAAATTTAGGTGAATGTGTGCATGTATAAAAAAATAATTTCCATTTTCAAAAAGAGAAAATAAAAAAAATTGTAAATCTTATATTTTCAATTCATATCAATTCTAATTTGCCAATCCATTAAGTGAAATAAGTGGTACAGCCATTTATTATTATTATTTTTTTTATAATAAATATTTTGTTTATTATTTTATTATGAAATAAATGACATAATTTAAATAAGTAAGCGTTACAATTTTTAATTGTTATTATAAAATAGTACTAATCTTAATATGAGTATTTCTTTTATTAAAAGTGAATTTATATCCCATATTCCATATATAAGATATATGGAGATTCACCGATTAATCTCCATACTTGTTATTATTTCAGTAATGTATTGATTTATAACCATATTTACAAATAAAACTTTACTCAATATGTAGAGCATAGGAACTAGCGTAAAGTTCAGTACCAAAAACATTTTTTAAAAATATGAGGGCATATTTGTTAATGGTTTTGAAGAGAAAAATGTATGATAATTGATTAGCTCGTACGGAGTAGCGTGGAATTGGATTTTGAACACTCGGGGACGTTAAGTGTATTTTGTATTTGTGCGTGTGTGTGGGTGTGTCTGGGTTATTTATATATATATATATATATATATATATATATATATATATATATATATATATATATATATATATATATAAATGTATATATATATATATATATATATATATATATATATATATATATATATATATATATATATATATATATATATCCTCGATTTGGCTAGTAATGGCGTAAAGTAGAACGTTAATTAACCGCGAAAGAGTTGGGTGAGCTTCGGCCCCAAAACAGATTGCATAGAAATAATATATATATATATATATATATATATATATATATATATATATATATATATATATATATGTATATGTACATATACATATATGTGTGTACATATATGTGTGTATATGTATGTGTGTGTGTGTGCGTATTTTACATTAATTTTTTATTTACGTGTTCTGCAAATTTATTTATTATTTTGATTTTTTAATTAGTATACTATAATGCCGAAATATAAATTGTTGGAGCAATTATCAAAACAATCGGTCAAAAGACGTTTTTGTAATGTAAGCCGATCGAACTATTTAAAGCACAAACTGCTAATTTAGAAAATCGAGTACCGAACAAAATACTCACAAAACATAGTGAAGATTATGCGCATTCCGAGATTATTCTGAAACAACCCGATGTCATTTTTTCCGAGGATTTAGTTGAAAAGGTTTCTTGCAATAAAGTACAAGAAGATTTTGAAAGCGATCAACCAACATTGTCGGATATAGAAGAAGATGACAATGTTAAAAAACAATCCACACTTTTAGATTTTTTGAGGACTTGGTCTATAAAGTTTAATATAAAAGGAAATGCTTTAAATGAGCTTTTAGAATTTTTAAAATATCAAATGGGATTTAGTGTACCCATTAATAGGAGAACTCTTTTAAAAACTCCTTCTTCCAGGACTGTTTTAGATGTGCCTCCTGGAAAATATGTTCATGTTGGATTTACACCGGGATTTAATACGCTTTTACGGAGTTCTAATTTAAGTGAAATTATTCTTGATATCAATATCGATGGAGTGCCGATAACAAAAAGTAATCAAAGTTGCTTCTGGCCAATACTAGCCAAAGCTTGTAATTTTAGAAGCAGTAAAGTATTTGTTGAGGGAGTTTATCATGGCTATAACAAGCCAAACGATTTCAATCAATACCTGAGACCAGTCGTCGACGAACTCAAAACTCTTTTATTGGATGGATATTTAAATAATAATATTACCGAGCAATTGGCGCAGTGGTTAAAGCTGCGGTGTTTGGGGCGGGAGGTACCGGGTTCGAATCCCAACAGGGGAGGGTTGCAAAAGGGATTTTTCATCACCTGATTTCGATCGGTGATGACGATGAACACAACTATGACCCCCTGTTGGAGTGCAGAGTCTATGGGCCGAACCATCGTCCATGTCAGTACAGGCTGGCATGGAGCAATGCATTGCGCAGATGGGATATTCAACAATCGCGAACCTGTATTCGTGCGTCCTCGATTTGGCCCTAGTTGGCGTAAAGTAGGACGTTAAAATAACCGCGAAAGAGTTGGGTGAGCTTCGGCCCCAGAAAAATTGTAGGGATTAAAAATTAAAAAAAAAAAAATAATAATAATAATATAATAACTAACATAAAAATTAGGTCATTTATATGTGACGCTCCTGCACGATCTAGTATTTTAGGAACTAAATCTCACGCGGGATATTTTGGTTGCCTTAAATGTGAAGTTGAAGGCGATTTTATAAAAAATAGAGTTACGTTTCCTGTATATAGTGGTGCTTAAGTAAGAAGTGATGAATCATTTCAGGAAAGAAGAAATTTGGAACATCATAAAACAGTTTCTATACTAGAAGAACTTCCCGTTAACATGATAAAGCAGTTTCCACTAGAGTACATGCATCTGGTTTATTTGGGAACAATGAAAAAATTACTACAAATGTGGATTTCTGGTGACCCAAAATCTTTAATTAATCCAGCAAGCATCAAAGCTATATCCAGTAAAATAAATATCATTTCAAAGACCCAACCATCTGATTTCCAAAGGAAACTAAGGCCGCTATCTGAATTAGGTTACTTCAAAGCAACAGTTTTTAGGTCGTTTTTATTATATGCTGGTCCGTATGTACTAAAGCATATTTTATCACCAGATAAATATAACAATTTTCTCTTTTTGCATGTCAGAATTTTAATTTTAAGCAACCCAGAAATTTGCAAGCAAAAAGTAGATTTGGCGAATGAAATATTAAAACATTTCATTGAAGGAGTGAGCCTGTTATATGGGAAGCACCATTTAACCTACAACATACACTGCCAGTCACATTTATCAGAAGATGTTAAAGAATTTGGCTGTTTAGATAATTTTTCTGCTTTTAATTTTGAAAGCTTCACGTATCGATTAAAATGCTTGCTCAGAAAACCAAATCAGCCGCTTGAGCAGATATGCAACAGAATTGGCTAAAATAAATAATATTGAGTTAGAACAAAATGATAAATTAAATGCTGTTTATCCAATTTTAAAAAAACGAAAGTGGAAAGACGGCAAAATCGTTTATAATAAAATTCTTTTTCAAGAAACCGAAATTGATATCAGTGAAAGGAATAGATGGTTTTTAACTAAATCAAAAGAAATTGCCAGGTTTGAATATGCCGAAAAAATTGATGGAACAGTATTTTTGCATGAAAAATTAATGACAGACCTACAAGATTTTTAGCGAAGTAATGAAATGTTGGAAAGTGGATGATATTAAAAAAAAATTATGTGCAATGAAAAGCGAGGACGAAAGTTATTACGGATTTTTTCCTATATTACATTTTATGCAATAGAAGCAAGTATCAGATGTTTAATGTTTCATCGCTCGAGACTTGTGCACGACTAAAAAAAATACAACATTCTTGCATGTACTCGAATTACTATTTATATATCTTATTATTTAAATAATATATAATACATTTTATTATTTTTTAGATAATCCAATGTTTGCTGTAATCGAAACGACGAACCATGAGGGCGTTAAAGAAGTTTCGGTGGTTTGTGCTAAATGGGTTAATAATGGTACAGTAGCATGGCCCAACAATTATCGAAAAGCCATAAAAAAACAACTTAATGCAGATGACGAATGGGAAAGATCTAATTGTAAACTTTTAAAGGGTGATATAGTCAGCTACAGTGAGGCCAAAAAGAAAGAATTGCATTTTGCAAATTTTTCAAACTCAGAATGTGAAGATGTTTCCTTTAATAAACATAAAACAATTTTAGTAAAAGATTTTAATGAAAAATTCAACGAACCCCCACATGTTGAAATTCCTAACATGATTGACGAGTACAAAGAAACCAATAAAGAAAATAACGGTCATGTTGTAGAAATAATTCAAACTGTTAATAAAATGCCACCTTTAGCTCCAATAATTACCGAACCTGGACAATATTTCAATAAAGCAAATACAACGACACCAGCGAATTATACAGCTTCAAGCCCACTGGTATTAATGACAACGGCACCATCAACTACTACTGAAATTTTTACTGATAATTTGCAACAAACAGTAGAAACATCTGGTCCTACCATATTTCCAGAAACCACAAACACGTCATTTATTACGGGAAATTTTGCCACTTCTACTCCAGTATATAGGTCGAACTGTTTTATGGATACATACCCAACAATAAATCATAATAATGAAATTTCGGATATAAACACTAAATTAGAAAAAACACACAAAAAATTAAAGGACGTAGAAATAAAAATAAAAAAAAATCGAATTTCAATAAAAGAAATTAAGGCTCAAATACTAGTGGTTACGGAAAATCAAAAAATTATCATACATAATCAGACCGACATAAAAGAATGCCTACAATCATTAATGAAATCGTTACCAAAACAAAAGCAAGAACAAATCATACAGGATCAAAATTTCGTATTACCGCACTTTCCCATTAAAAAACGTGGAAAATTTTACAACATTCAATAGCAAGTTATCAGTAAAAAACTATATGGATCAAATGGTAATAAGAAAATTTAATAATAGTGAAAATTAATTTACATGAATTTTAATTTCATTTCAGACTATACATGTTTATAGCATTAACCAGCGAGTCTGTAAGAAATTTCCGTAAGAATGCGACAATAGGAAAATTTATGTTAATGACCAGCGGCTCTTTAAGAAAGTTTCGTTCAGTTTCGTTAAATTTGAACTGTCACGTAACATTCTGTAATGAGAGCGAAAATTACCGCACAAACTTGAAGAAACGTCAAAAGTTTTGTATTAAATAAAATACTTGTTGCTGGTATGTACATATATTATTATTTAATATTGCATCTATTATTATATGTACTTTTTAAATACATAATATTATAATTTAATATATTAGAAGTTATGTAATGTGATAAAATATTATATTACTAAAAAATAATAAAAAATAAATATGTATTTTTATGTACAATGCACAAAAACCTTAACCTAAAATAATGATATTTTTATGTTCGTTTTAGAAAATGGATTACGGAACCTTGATCAATTCCGTGGAAACACACAAATGTTTATATGATAAAAGAGACAAACATTATAAAAACATTATAAGTAAAGAGGCTGCTTGGGGTGAAATAGCCGAAATAACCGGCATACCTAGTAAGTTTTTATTGTAATTTATATTATGTAAATTATGGAGCTAATCCTTAATAACTTATTACAGTTGAAGATTGCAAGAAGAGGTGGAATCTATTGCGAGATAGATTTGCGAAAGAAAAAAAAACAAGAACAAGTATCTGGTAATGCCCCACGTCCATACGAGGAAGTATGGCCCTACATGGAAAGCATGAAATTTTTGGAAAGTTTCATTCAATCCAGAAAGTATGTTTTATGGATGTAAATAATTATTGTTGTTTATGTGTGTAATTAAATATTTACTTTATTTTTAGAACTAAATCAAACCATTTTGAATCAGAGGATGTCGTTGAAACCGAAACTAGTGAGAACAACAGTACTACCGCAGAAACTGAAACATCGCCGGCGGCAAAACGGGGAAAGGTCGATCCTTTCGAAGATACATGTAAAATGTTCCAAAAAGCTATAATTAACTTCACAGCCAGACAAAAAACTGCTGTACAATTAAAACCACCAACTGATGCAGATGCGTTATTTTTGCAATCGATTGGGAAGTTAATGCAAGATTTACCAGAGCCTGTGAAGGGTCAGGCTCGCATTGATATGCTGTCCTACGTGACAGCATTAAGAACGGAGTACTTAGAACCAAACAGTTCGCCTGTTTGACCTGAACTTTTATTTTAATTAAACGTTTGTGATATTATTTATATATATATATATATATATATATATATATATATATATATATATATATATATATATATATATATATATATATATATATATATATATATATATATATATATATATATATATATATATATATATATATATATATATATATATATATATATATAACCTAAAACTATTGTGATACTAGTTTGACTGAATTATTTTTTTATTTTAATTTTTTTAATTGAATTTTGTGATATTATTTACTATATATAAATACATATATATATATATATATATATATATAGTTTGACTAAATTTGAAATAAAACTATTTTTGTTAATTATTTATTATATATTTTATTTAAATAAACAACGTTGTTTTAAGCCATCCAACTTAAACGTCCCTCGTTATTGACGTAATTGCATATCTTATGTCTGATCTGGAGAGCATTGCTACCCCCTAATACATGGGTGTTTCGAGACGGATGAATACTTTAAAGACTATTTACTTCTTGTCTCCACGTTCCTGGCTGTAGGTTGTGATTTGAATCCTCATGGTCTACAAATATCGGAGGCGCATATGTATTTTTACTTTCATTCGTTAAACGTAGAAAGTTATGTAATGCGACACACGCACATACAAATTAACACTATGCTGTGGAGCCCTTATAATTATAAAACTGGCTTCCGCTGTTAGGGGGGCATTGAATAGCAATGTGTTTGCCATCGATAGCACCTACACAATTGGGAAAATCCCATAACTGATGGAAATCGTTGGCAATTAATATCACATCATGAATATTTGGCTCCGTAACGTAGAACCCACCTAGTGATTTCCATAATGCGTCACACGTCTCGTATACGATTTTCCTCACAGTTTCTTTCCCGACTTTCCAACTCCACGCTAAACTTTGGAAAGAAGAGCCTTGAGATAGGTATCTGTAAATTTATATATAATATTATAACTCTTTTATGGTTATCAATATATTAAAAACTCACAATAAAGTAAGAGCAAGGCGAAATTCGCAGCTCAACAGGTTTCGTTCATTCTCCATTTGTGGCCGCACTAAATTAAGTAACATTTCGAATACATCTCGCGTCATTCGAGTATGTATGAAAAACTGTTGTGGATCATGAATTTTAATTTCGGTGAACGTCACCTAAAATAAATTATGTACATTACTTTTATATACTTTACAAAATTTTATTTGTATTATGTATAGTTATTAGGTATACATACCTTGAAATATCCAAATATGTTTCTTGTGCGATTTATTTGTTTCACCGCAAAAGACCGTTTTTTTTTAATTTTATTTTTCATGGTGTGCAAAGATTTCAATCCTTTAAATAGGATAAACAGTTCCTCTAACTCCTCAATATCCTGAATATCCATTTATTAAAATTTTATTGATTTTTTTATAATATTTTGAAATAAATTTCTTTAGCTTAGGCAAAACACGTCTTGTTGATACAAATCGAAAATTTATATCAACAATTTATATGAGTCGCGCTACAGAATTGGTGGTCGCACTGTCAAATTTTCTGTAAAAAAAACTTTCGTTCAATTCCGTAAGATTTCGTTACAGATTCTTACAGACTCGCTGGTTAATGCTTATAAGTACAAATCAAAAACATTAAATAAAACCATCAAAAATGTTTTTGAATATTTATTCACCTATGAGTTAATTACAAAATATACTTGGTCCGGACAAACGTCTTTCTCAAAAGGTAATCAACAGTTTTGAAATTTAATACAATTAGTTTTGAAAAGCTAGTGCTAATTTTTGTTTTCCCTCAGATATACACAAATTAGTCTTCGCCGAGCAAGTCTACATATTAGAATTATTGAGAAGGACATATAACTATTTAAATGATGAAAACGCAGTTACGCTTTGTTTAATGCGGGAAGGAGCTTTTTCCTTCCTCAAATGTTTTGAAGAAATTGTACATAGACAAACTCTTTAATTTACTCGTTGTAAATTTGTTGTCCGGTTATTGTATCGCGTACAAACAATGGAGACGATTTCTTCTATATTTTTTTTTGTTTTTAATTTTAATTTTTATTTGTTTTGATGTTAAGCGCTCGACAATTCGGTTTATATTAAAAATTATGACAAAACATGGTGACACAACCACACCTACCACAAATCAAGTTTTCATGTATTTCATTATTCAACATAAATGGTGATACAGTGAGCGAAATAGTTTTAACATTAATAATTTAGTACAATACAATTTTGTATAACAATTTTTAAGATAAGTACTAATAAAATATTTCTGTTTTGAATCTGCTGGTGGTTAACATATTCCCCCCTTTGGACCAGGTAAATGGTCAAACTTGACTGGAAGTGGACACACGTTGGTGATGGCACGTTTAAATATTCCTGCCGAAGTTTTGATTGATACGACGAGGACTCGACCGTCCGCACCAATATGTTGCTCAATGACTTTGCCATATTTCCATTTCAGTGGAGGAAGATTGTCATCTTTGATAATGACGATGGAGCCTTCTGGAATATTATCTGTTGTTTTTTGCCACCGAAACCGATGTTGTAACTGTTGGAGGTACTCGGTAGACCATCTTTTCCAAAAATTGTGGTACAATTGGTTTACTAGCTGCCACCGTTTGGTATAGGTTAGTTTCGTAGGTTCTGATATCGCTGGTTCAGGAACTGCGGTTAATGGACGACCTATCAAAAAATGGCCCGGAGTGAGTATTTCGATGTTGTCATCGGTAGTGATTGATGTGAGCGGCCTTGAGTTCAATACTGCTTCAACTTGCTTTATTAGTGTATTGAGCTCTTCGTAGGATAGGTTTGCGTTGCCCATCATGCGACGTATATGATGCTTCGCTGATTTTACCGCTGCTTCGTGAAGCCCTCCAAAATGAGGTGAGTTTGGGGGAGTGAATTGCCAGTTAATTTTGCTATCGTGACATAACTGGACCAATTCATCTTTAGTTTCCATGAGTAGCGTGTGAAGTTCATGCAATTGGGTATTTGCACCGACAAAATTGGTGCCGTTGTCGGAATAGATATTTTTACACAAACCTCTAGTGGCGACGAATCGACGTAACGCACCCAAAAATGACGCCGTAGTTAAATCGGAGGCCAGCTCTAAATGAATCGCTTTTGTCGAGAAGCATACAAACACTACTAAATAAGTTTTTGTCGGATGTTTACCTCGAATATGATAGTGTATATACAGTGGTCCTGCGTAGTCAACTGCTACATTGTAAAATGGTGGCGCTACGTTTACACGCTCCGCCGGTAAATCGGCCATTCGTTGTTGTAGTAAGATTGGCCTAGCCCGTGTACATAGCACACAATTCTTGCAGACTTTCGTCGCTAAATGTCTGCCGTTAATAGGCCAATATGTCTGTCGGACCGCTGCCAACAATCCTTGTGGACCAACGTGCAAGTGTTTTATATGTATGTGATTCATTACCGTAAATGTGAAAAAATGATCTTTTGGCAAAAGGATAGCGTGTTTTGATGAGTATGCTAATGATGAGAACTGCAGTCGGCCGCCAACTCGAAGTATTTTCTGATCATCCATAAAAATAGATAACGATTTAAGTGACTGGTCACGAATGTTGTAATTCCCTTTTTGTAAACCCTCATAAATTTCTGCAAATGCTCTGGATTGAATAGAGCGCACAATCATGGTAAGGCCTCGGTCTATTTCTTGTACTGTCAACGATCCAGTGCTTTTCACGGTGCTTTTGCTTGTATTGTTGAGGAATCGAGCTACATATGCCATTGAATTGCAAACCCGGTTGTATGAGTTTTTTGCATGAATACGATCTAGTGGTTTATCTACGTCTCCCGTGAGTATACTTACAATAGCAGTCTCTTTCCGTTGCTCTGGAATATTAATACCTTGACTAAATTTAAGATTATTATTGTTCCAACGTTCATCAGAGGATGTTAAAAATGTAGGTCCATACCACCTCAATTTGGATGACATTAATGCCTTGGGAATTACGCCTCGAGAGACTAAATCTGCTGGATTTGATTTGGACTCTACGTGTAACCAATTCTTTGACTTAGATTGCGACTGTATGGTTGATACACGATTTGCTACATAGGTTTTCCACTTAGTGGGTGGAGAATTGATCCAATGTAACGTGATTAAAGAGTCAGTCCAGTAAAAATAATCTTCAACTATAAAATTAATGATAGTTGCTACCTTTTTCATGAGATTTACTAACAATAATGCAGCACAGAGTTCCAATCTTGGTAATGTGTGCTGTTTAAGTGGGGCTACTCGAGATTTGGCACACAATAGTGTAGAATGATAGTTGAGGGAGTCCTGATACCTCACATACACAACTGCACCGTATGCCCTTTCACTAGCATCTGCAAACCCATGCAACTGAATGTTTTGTGGAGATTGGCATGAATTGAAGACATGTCGAGGAATTTTTAATTTATTTAAGTTATGCAAATTGTTGATGAACTGAACCCAATACGTATGATGGACCATTGGGAGACTTTCATCCCAATGACTTTTTAATGACCACAACCTTTGTAGAAACATTTTCCCTAATACTATGACTGGAGCGATCAGGCCATTCGGATCAAAAATGCTAGCAAGCTGAGAGATAACTATTCGTTTGGTAATTCTCTTGAGTTCCGATATGGACATAGTTACCTGAATGACAAAATGATCTAGAGTAGGCTGCCAGTATATGCCTAATGCTTTTACACAATGGTCATCATTAATTTTTGTCAACGTTTCCCTATCTTCGATTGGAGTGTCTTGCAATAGACTGTCATGATTGGAGCACCATATCCGTAAAGTCATTCCTGCTGAATGCAAAATGTTTGACAGAGATATCTTTAATCTAGCTGCTTCGTCAGCATAATTTGAGCCGGTCAGCAGATCATCAACATACGCGTCATGTTGGAGGACTGCACTTGCTACCGGATCGTTAACTTGGTTCTCGAGTGCCAATTGAAGCAAACAGCGAGTAGCCAAATACGGTGCTGTTGTAGTTCCATAAGTGACAGTCTTGAGTTTATAAATGCACAATTCTTCTGCAGGGTTGTAACGCCAGTAGATGTACTGATATTGTTGATCACTAGGGTGAGTGAGTATTTGGCGGTACATCTTGCAGATATCAGCACTCAAGGCATATTTATGTGACCTAAATCGAATGAGTACAGCAAAAAGTTCATGTTGTACCACTGGACCAGTCATTAAAATGTCGTTTAAGGAGTATCCAGTTGACGTCGTCGCAGAGCCGTCAAAAACTACTCTTAGCTTTGTAGAAGAGGATTCAGGCTTCACAACGCTGTGATGCGGTAAAAAATAGTGTGGATTTTCGACTTGCCTGACTACCTCCATATGGCCCAACTGTTCATAATCACGCATGAATTGGTTATAAGGTGCACGCAGTTCAGGATCCCGGTCAAGCTTACTTTCCAGGTTAAGAAATCTTTTTTTTGCTCTTAAAGCTGAATCACCTAATAGCGCTGGGGACTTGGAAAACGGCAATCTAACAACAAACCTTCCCAAGTCGCATCTTGAGAATGTTTCCGTAAAATGACGTTCACACTCATTTTCATGCAGCGATGTGAAATTGGGGGTTTCATCGTGGTCTTGTTCCCATAGTCTCTCCAACAATTCATCCAATCTTTGTGTTTCGGAACATGGGTCTACTTCAGTACAACAGCCATGAGCGGTTACTGTTGTAGCACCCATTACGACCCAACCTAAAATGGTATTTTGTAAAATCGGTAGATTATGGCCTAACTGAATTTGCCCAACTGATTGTAATTCACCATAAAGTTCCGCTCCAAGAAGAAGATCAATTGGTCGTGACACGAAAAATTGAGGATCTGCCAACTTGATATTGGATGGGACTGGCCAGCATGATTTTTCCAAATATAATGATGGTTGGTATGTAGAAATAGTTTTTAAAATATGAGCTTCGATCACTGTAGAAAAGTCGGATGTGCGTGATTGAATTTTTACAAAGGCGCAACGTGAAGATGTGGCTGGAGTGCCGCCGATACCATTAATATTCAAATGTGAAGATGTAGTTTTGATGCCCAAACGTTTAGCTAGTGATTGCGTCATGAGATTTATTTGGGACCCTGAATCTAATAAAACTCTTGCCGTGGTTTTTAAACCTTGATTATCTAAAATATCCACTAATGCGGTGGCTAAAAATACAAATTTAGGTTTGCTTGTTGGCACAACTTGCGTCAAATTTACTGGTAAACTCACTTTGTCTTTAGTGATGGCATGAGACGATGTAGATTGTAACTGCGTTACTTGTAAACTACTCGAGTGATCTTGAAGGTTTGACCCTGTGGATTTTACGTGCAGAAGCGTGTGGTGCCCCGTTTGGCAAATCCGACACCGCTCCTGAGTAGGACATTGTTTTGAGCTGTGTGATGATCGCAGACAATTGGTGCATAATTTGAGAGTTTCCGCATTCTGTCGGCGTTCTTCGACAGACATTGCTAAAAACTCATAGCATCGCATAATTGAGTGTCCTGATTTCTTACACAGGTCACAAAAATAACCTTTGGTCACAGTGAGAGCAGTAGCCTTACGTCGAAATCGATTTGATGTACTTGAAGTTTGACTTGGGCCTTTAGATAGAGAAGCGGTCGTTAATGAGTCAATGTCAGCCTTGCGGTAACTATCTATTCGATGACTGCGAACTTGTATAAATTCACAGAGGTCTCTAAATGTAGGCAGAGCATTTCGAGGGGCTTCTTCTCTCCATTTCACCTTGGTATCAGCATCTAGCTTGGTACACATCAAAAATACCAGTAGATCATCCCAGTATTGGACTGGACGTTCAAGTGTATTTAGCGACCTAATGTGTGAATTGAATTCATCAACGAGGTTTAACAACGTACTTGACGTTGCCTTGTCTAGTGATTTGATTGAGAACAAAGCCTTAATGTGCTCTTCAACTATTTGGTTTGGTTTGTCAAATCTGTCAAACAATAATCGTCGCGCTTCTGCATAATTTGCAGCTACAAAATCTAAGTTTTCAAATGTCCTTGCAGCGATGCCCTTAACGGAATGTTTTAGATACTGCAGTTTTGTTAAGTCATTGAGCTTGGGATTGTTGTGCACGTGGTTGTCGAATGATTCAATAAACCCTTTCCATTTCATTAAGTCTCCAGAGAAACTGTCAAGGCTAATTTCGGGTAACTTGGGAATAAATGCTAGTGTCTCTGATTTGACAGCAGCAGGAGTACATTTCGTTTTTTTTAGTTCTTCAAGTCGTTCCTCTAATGCAGGCCTTAATTGGTAGTAATGTCGAGTGACCACGGTCCGAATATCTGACTCTGATTGAGCATCATCGAGTGCTTCCAACTCTAATTGATTTTTAAGGAAAGTGTTATGGTCACTGATTAGGTCTGCAAGACGCAATTTAACTTGAGCGATAGACGCTGAACTCAGCTTCTCCGTCTCGAATTCCGATAATTCTTTTAATGATTCTAAAAATGCTTTGTTTAATTGATTCATTCGCTTAATTTGAGTACCCATGATGAACGGTTAGAACAGTAATTTATGCTACCGATTTAAACACAGAACTTAATGCTACAAATTGGTAGCTGTAACAATTAACCGTATCGATTAACGGAAATTTACTTTACGGACACGAGTTTTCGCAACGCAACAAACTACACTTAATTAAGATATGCAATCAAACACGTGCACTTAATAATATAGTCAATGTATTTATTAAATTGAAACCAGAGACTATTAGCTTGGCTATTTATGTACTTACGGTTACACGTGGATGATCCTGATATTTTTCTAGAATACTCGCGGAAAATGTTCTTTAACCCGAATGGTTACAATTGGATTACAGCTCAATGATAAATGTAGATGAATGTAGATGAATTGTACAAAGCACGTGTGAACCAATCTGGATGATTGAAATGATGATTTGTAGACGTTTTAATATGATGAGTTGTATATAGACGATTTATTACTGCAAATGCACCAATTTAGATGGTTGAAATGAAGAACAGACCAAACTGGTTGATGAATAATAAAACGCTTGTTGATTTGTTGATTATACAGTAGCTCACTGAAGATATTATTTGTAGCAGATGTTGTACATATGAAACAATATGGATGAATGATATGAAGAAATCACCAATATGATAATTAATATGATAATTCGTAGACTTTGGTACAATCTGCTACCCCACATCTGACACCAATGTTTAATGCGGGAAGGAGCTTTTTCCTTCCTCAAATGTTTTGAAGAAATTGTACATAGACAAACTCTTTAATTTACTCGTTGTAAATTTGTTGTCCGGTTATTGTATCGCGTACAAACAATGGAGACGATTTCTTCTATATTTTTTTTTGTTTTTAATTTTAATTTTTATTTGTTTTGATGTTAAGCGCTCGACAATTCGGTTTATATTAAAAATTATGACAAAACATGGTGACACAACCACACCTACCACAAATCAAGTTTTCATGTATTTCATTATTCAACATAAATGGTGATACAGTGAGCGAAATAGTTTTAACATTAATAATTTAGTACAATACAATTTTGTATAACAATTTTTAAGATAAGTACTAATAAAATATTTCTGTTTTGAATCTGCTGGTGGTTAACACGCTTAATGAAATAAAAATAAGCGTACAAGAATTTTTAAAGCGTGCCAATTTTAGGCAAAAAAAAATTAAAGCAAGCACAATAAACCTAATTTAAAATTTAAGGGAATGTACATTTAATTTAAATTGAATTTTATTTTTGAAATGTTTTACTCGCAGTTACAGGTATTATTTTTTAGTACTCTAATGATCGTGCGCATAATGTACAAGAATACAATGTATTTTATTTTAAACGTGATTTTTAGTTTTATTTTATTTTTAAAGTTTAGTTTTGTGTAAATAAGCTATCATTAGACCTATTAAATAATTGAATAATATTATAACATTTAGTATAAATGAAGATCCTTAATTAAATTTAACTAAATAAAAAAAATATTATTATGTACAGTGTGCAATGAAATCATATTATAATGTTACTAGGTATAATTTCCGGACGTGTTCATCAAGCTTCTTAAATAAATACATTCTTTAAGAATAATAGTATAGACTTATTGTTTTAAATGTTATGGACGTTAAAGTTTTTTGGACATTCATGTTATTATAATATATCAATTGCTTATCTAAACAGTCTTAATATAGATTAACAAAAGTTTCTGTACATTTACAAATTAAAGCTAATTGAAGTATAACTCTTTACCCTCAAGGAAAAGTGACTTATTTCAAATTTGCTCATTTTTCAGTAGAGCTAGTTTAATTTTCTTTCAACGATGGGATAAAAGTTACAAAAGATATCTCAATAACATTATTAGGTTACAATGGAAATACATTTTTTTATCGATCCCACATAATCGCATAAAAAAAACATTTGCGGTTTTTGGAAAATTTCAAGTTATTTTATTTAAGTCGTTTTACAAAACAATAAAAAATTCAAACTTAAAACTTAAGTGGTTTAAGTCATTTTTACAAAATAATTTTAAATTATTTGATGGTTGAACTACGAATACGTCGTTTTACTAAACAAAAATTCACAAAAATCTAGCTTTTAGGTCAAACCAAAATGAATTTTTATTAATTTTAAATAATACATTTTACATTAATACTTCAAAAATTGTAAAAAAAATAATAATATAAATCTTGCTAAAATTTATGCGTAAGATTAAATTGCGTCTCCTTGTTTGTAAATCCATTATCCATCATTTTCAGCAGCATTAATAATTTCACTATCGTCTTCTTCAGTGATATCCGGATGATAATCAGGCATATTTTCTGTAGGCAGATTTCTATAAAAATCGTGAAATTGGGGATCTATCAAATCGAGAAGACTCAATAGATCCGATTTTTTTGCCTCACTTATTTTATTTCTTCCAAGATAACACAATGGAATGTTACATAATTTCACAGAATTGCAACCTCGTTTTTGAATATAAAGAGTTTTAAACGGCTCTTCATCATTCAACGAATTTTTAAAATAAATTACTCCAAATTTATTTGGATATCGTAGCCATTTAATCTCTCGCCAATTAACTTTGTTACCACACTCATCGACTTTTCTAAACGTAAATTTATTTTTAGCGGCTACACTAAAGTCTCTAAATTCACTTTGGGACATTTCATGTACAACAAATGGATTTCTTACACCAACTCCTCTGACGAATTGATACCAATCATGTGGGTGGTGTATTTTCATAGAAGTTTTTTTCTTTTTTCGCTCAATCATGGAATGGTCGACATCACATTCCATATGAGTGTGTCCCGGCACCAAAAATTTATGGTCGATAAATTTGATTTTGTCGTTATTAGCAGAATGAATCGCAAACATCGCAGCAACCAAAGAATTTTTGTTTTGCCCAAAACAATTATCACTGTAGTAGGTAACAAATTCAACATCGCCCGTTAAATTTTGCAAATGGAAAGAGACACATGACGCGATATCGTTTCCTCCACGTTTTGCGGTGGCTTCGTCCCACATAAAACAAGTTGGTATACCGGATGTGCAATCGTGTATGGTCAGATTGTACACATTTAATTGTCTTTTGTAATATGACACGTTGGATTGGACGTAAGGAGTAGGAAGAACCTGTTGTAAGTCGAATGCAAATACTTTGGTTGATGAACATTCTTTGGTTTTAGCTATATCATCTTTCTTCGATTGATAAGCTAAATCCGCAGCAGCGTGATGACGGTCTTGCTCCTCTTTTAATTTTTCCAATTCCCCACCAATAGCAAGATCAATTTTAGCTTTAAGCGTATCACACTTAGTGCAAGTATCAATTTTCGGATGCCTAAATTTTATATTTTGGGTTTGAAAAACCTCAGAATATTTGCTCAATGAAACTGGATTTTCGTTTATTTGTACCGATCCGTTTCATCCAAAGTATTTTTAAAACACTTTTGACATACCTGAATCTTTTGACCATACATGGTCAAATAATACTTTTATGAATATATTCGATTTCTAGGTGAATTTGTATTTTTTACTTGAACTGCAGTTTTTTTTTAATGCACATCTATAGTACCTGATGCATAGGCAACTCGCAAATTAAAATTACCAAGCTCCCAATATTGCTTGAAGATGGATTGTTGCTCCATTGGTGAAATTTTATCTTTACATTTTTTTTGACAATTTGTAAGAATGTGCATGTTTCTGTTTGGTACTGTTTTACCTTTCCGAGTCTTATAAGCCTTTCCCAGATTCCGATTACGTTGAATCGATTTTCGCGACGAGTTTGGTAAATTATCATCATTTGTTTCACTTTCGACGTGTTGGTCGACGCTCATTAAATTAGTTTCTAATTGTTTGGCAAGTATATCAATATCTGGATCTGTTTCTGTACCACTGCTTGATTGATTTGATAATACATAGTTTGGATCGCTCTCACTATCATCGAACTCACTTTCTTCAGCATCATCTGTTTCGATATTTGGTGAATTGGTAGCTTCTTCATGTTCTACTACTAGAGGAGGGACACTAGATCCCTTATCTATCAAAATAATAAAATTTTTAATTAATATTATGAATGCCAACAATTTTTTACTTTTTAAAATGTTATACCTAGAGTTTTCTGTGACACTTCAACATGAGACTCACCAATCTTCGGTTCTTTGTATGGCTCTGTAGAATGTAAAAAAATATTTATTTTGAACATTAGGAGCCATAATAACAATATTGTAAACTTACCTTGAGTTTCTTTTTGAGTTTCCAATAATTCATGAGCTCTTCTTTTTCGATTTACTTCCATTGCCATATTTACTATTTTTTTTGAGCGATTCATTGAAAAGCACGAAAAAATATATTACCGATAATGATCAAAATATTCCTAAAATTATGTTACTGCTTTAAAAATTACAAAAAAATCACTTTTAATTTTTTTTAAAACGTCAATTTATCACTAAAACAAAAATATATGTCGTTTTGATCCTCGTGTTTTTCAATCCAAATAATCAAATGCACAAGGAATACCGTCTTATTTATATTTAAAATTAACACTATTTAAGTCTTAAGTTAAGTAAAACGACATACACAGGACAAGTCACTTTTATAAATTAAACTCTAAATACACTCTGTATTTTAATAAGTATGGAAAAGTGACTTATTTGTATTTAAACCATTTATTTTTTCAAAATTAGTTTGGAAAAACGACTTAATACTAAATAAATTGAATTAATCTTGTTTTATAAATTAGGTAAAATGAATAAAATGAATTTAGGACACTTTTCCAAAACAATTTTTTTGTTTGCTTTGAGTAAAACGACTTAATACAATCAACACTAAGAGAAAAATAAACTCTCAGTAGATATATCAATTTCGAATGTTAATACGGTAAAAGTACCGTATTTAAAATTTATTTATTTAAATAAGTCGTTTTTCCAAATGAAGTTTTTGAATTCAAGTACTTCTGTCGTTTTGTCAGTATCTAGTTTACACTTTTCTATTTAAGATAGACATATCGGAGTCGGGGTAAAATTTCAAAAATTAAAAATATAGTTTCAACGTGGACTAACCTCAGTTTTGACAAAAATCGATTTAAGTCACTTTAACTTGAGAGTAAAGAACTATTATATTATTTTTTGTAATCAATATGTGCTCCTGAGGTTTTTCGAAATATATTAAATAACTGCAACTTGGAGGTAAATTAAACAAAATGTAACGCTAAATAATCGGTGACTCTGCGGTCAATACGCCAGTATTAAAGCCTTACTAATTTCAGTAATTATAAAGTTTTCGGGAAAGAAATATGTTATATGAAAAAAATACTTATACCATGGAATTTGTTATAGTATTTAACCGTCAAAAAACTGATAAATGATCGGTTTTTATACAGTCAACAAGCACTGATCACAGTGTAACTAATTCTGGTTCGCGTGTAAGGGGCAAACCAATCAGATAATAAAATTGGTTTTAGTAATATAATTGTACCATCATTTGACCAACCAAAAAACCGGTAAGTGACCGACCGGTCTTCGTTCAGTCAATAAACACCGCCTAAGGTCTTACAAATCATGGTTATCCTATAATACTTGAGGAAACGAAAGTCCAACAAAAAACTGTTTGGTCCCTCAGTCCTTCATCGGTTACTTTACGTTACTTAATATTTAAATTGTTTTTCGGGGTTTTCAAATATTTTTACTTTTCTATAAAATTGATGAAATTTTTTATTTTTATTTTATTTATTGAAACTAGCCTTTTCAGACTAACCATCAATTTACATCTGAATTCTTAGAAAATAAACTATAATGAGGTCACTGTTGACCCAGCGATGCTTCAATGCTTGTTCGTTAATAGGTAGCTGCTTACATACTGACGAGCTCGAAGGGTTTGGTTCTCTTTAGTCTTCTAACTAAGTGTTCATTATCCAGTAGCCGAGGGGCTTCCGCATTAACATGTTCAATAGCCTCGAATCATGCTTCGTTAAAAACCGTTTTATTTTGTGTTTTACATCCGGTATCCCCAAATCTCGATGCAAATCCTTATTACGAATGTACCAGGGTGCATTGACTATACTCGTAGTACCTTATTCTGGAAGTTTTGTATAGGTTTGATGTTAGCATTTTTAGTACAGCCCCAAAGCTGAATTCCATATAGCCAGACCGGTTTTAGGATATGATGGTAAATCAATATTTTGTTGTCTGTGCTTAAATTTGACCTTCGTCCAATTAGCCAGTACAATTGTCTTTTTTTTAAGATCAAGCTCCTTTCTTTTCTTCTTCACATGCTCTTTCCATTTGAGCTTAACGACCAGTGTCATACCCAAGTATTTGGCGGAGTTCTCGTATGGCACCATGACATCGTTTATGCTAATTGGTGGCGGATTAACCAATAGTTTGTTAGTAAAGTTGACATGCGCAGATTTTAATTCATTAAGTTTGATTTTCCATCGCTTGGTCCACTGGTGAATGAATTTCTTCACTTGCATATTGAAGTTTATTCGCCGCCTCTTCGACAGTTTTTGCTGTTGCTAGTACAGCGGTGTCGTCAGCAAACGTTGCTATGCTATGATCGGACTGTGGTATATCACTTGTATAAAGTAGATATAGGAGTGGGCCCAGAACATTGCCTTGTGGGACTCCTGCCCTTACCTCTCTCAGTTCAGAATACTCATCTTCTTGTCTGGTGATCACCCAGACATGCTCTGCACAGCTCTTTCATGGTGCATATTTTGTTACGGTCAATTGTTGACCGTAACAAAACCCTTTTGCGCATATATCTGTTGTTGAAGTTAGCATTGTTAAAATTTTTGGAGCTTGTAATCGATTGCCGGTTGTTGTTGCGTGTCGACTATACTTATTTCCTATTGCTTGCAATGACTGGAACCGTTTTTCCAAGAACAGTAAAAATTTGTTTAAACTTTCACCCTTCTTTGGGTCTTGCAATGTATACTCGTAACTTCTACACGTTTCACTGTCTAGCTTCTTTAGTAATATGTGTATAATTAAGGCATTAAATTTCTCCTCATTATTGAGTACGTTGTTTATGTTATGAATTACTTCTTGTGTGATGTCATGCATCGTTCTAATTCCTGAAGCATTCTTTGTTACTATGGTGGGTTGATTGATCAGCTGGTTGAAATACGTTGTTGCCAAAATTCTTTCATTGCTGTATCGATTTTTTATTATTTTGTGCGCTACTCGATAGTGGTCTTCGGTTGATTCTAGATGATTTATTAATCTAGCGGCTTGAGCTCCTAAATGATTCTTTAAGTAATTGATCTTGTGGGTGTCCGTAAGCGATTCATTAGAGTGCACTAATTTTTCGAATGTGTCCGCAAGGGTCCACTTAATGTTCTGTAGAAAATTGGAATCTCAATTTTTGGAAGGCGTACATTAAACTTGTTGTTGTTTGTTTGATGGCTGTCGATTTCTGTGGTGATTTTTGTTACAATAGCACCATGTTGGTTTTTGATGGTATCGTAATAACTCTCAGAAAAGTATTTTAATCTTTCTTCATCTTCTTCTGAGGCCTCCACATTTATCTTTTGATCGAGCTCCATGATTTGTTCTTTCATCATTCGTTCGATTCTTTTTAACACAAGCTGTAGAGCTTGTTTAGAGACCTTTTGTATTAACGAGTCTTCGGCTATGTATTTATTTCTTTATATAAAGCCCTCATTTTTACATTCAGGTGTAATTGCTTAAAAACGGTGGATTCGATCGAATTCAATTGTTTAATTATTTTAATAAAATTCGATTTGTAGTGTTTTTGGTTTTAAAGTAAATATAAACAGGATTTTAATGCAAGTACATTGTTTAATTGCTATTATGTATTTATATATTTATGTATTTATGTTTTTATATATTTAGGTATTTATATATTTATATTACATTAATATATTATTATTATTATGAGACAAATTAATATATTTGTATTTTCAGGGAAAACTAATCCAGTTTTTTACAGTCTACGGCTTGCAGAAATTATATTGTGATATTTTTAGTTTATTATATTACAAATTAATTAATTTATCATTTCAGATGAAAACTAATTCAATTTATTACAGCCTACGGCTAAGAGCGGTTATTTCTGATACACCTGAATGGGGGCACACTGCAGTTGATGAAATAATGCAGAGCAGCTCGTCATAATTGTGATTGTCTTGTGCTAACATTAGTTGAATATTGGTTTCCGGAAAACCGGGTCAAATCTGTCATTACTAACATGCCCTTCCTTTCCTTACACCACAAAAAAAACACTAACTATCGATCGCCTAGGTGTCTGCAACCGGGTCGAGTCTGTCATAACTAACAAATTCCATCCACTCCTTCGATTTTGTTATATGTAACACGGGTGTACGGTGGTGCTCGGCATTCCGGGAGTTCCTGGTTAGGCCTTGGCCGTACATTCTAATCAATCAATCAATAAAGCCCTCATTTTTACATTCTGCAATTTAAGCATTTGATCAAGGTTTTTTCTGTTGGTATAATTGTTGTTGTTTGTACCCAATGAGCCTTGTTCCCCCTTTGTTGCTGTTGTATTGCCGTTGTCCATAACCGTAAACAGGAATTGGGACTTTAGGGAATTATCATCCGATGTTGTTGGTATCGGTGTGGTTGGTGGCCCCTGGTTAAGCTGTTTCTGCATGTCATCGATAAGGGTATCGTAAATACCCGCTATCTTAGTTCGTGTTTCGAAATACGAATGGCTTGACACTAATGGTGACACATCATTTCGAATGATTTTATCTGTCTCGACATATTGTTGATAGAGTTCCTTCAAAGTTGTTATTTTGGACTCTAAATACCTTTTCGTCTTCTTTAATGGTCCGTCTTTATAATAGTTCTTGTTTAGCTGAACTATTTTGTCGGCTGTTGTTTCCTGACCTCGCAAAAGACATTCCATACTTGTCATTTTGATTGGTTGCACTTTGGTGTTTGCTTAATTGTTTAATGTAATGACTGGCTGGTTTTATTGACCGGAAGGATGTTTGTGGATGATTGAACTGGTGCCGGTTGATGTTGAGTCGAATATATAACCACAAATTATTTGTATAGATATCGGTGCCTGTTGGTTGTTGGTTTGAAGTTCCGATGCCTGTTGATTGTTGGCTGGAATTTCTTCATTATTTTATAGGCCGCCTGTTGTTTTGGTGGCTCGAAGGACCAATGTTATATCAGTGGTTGCACTTGATGTAGCTTTCGATATTGGACTGTTATCCGCTTACCACTGGTGGGGGCTTAGACAATAACAGATAGAAGTGTTGTTGAAAACTACTTAATGTTTATTCATTTTGTTGAGTTTTCATATACACTTGTTGGTTTTATATATTGGTTTTGTATACTACAACAAATATCAGATTTTATGAACTTACAATTTTACTTATATTATAAATTTGTCAATTAGTTTAGAGGAAACGCATATCCGACATGCTTATATTTTCAAGCATAATGATATGTATATCCGAAATTTGATTCTAATGCATATTTTAATGTGAGAAATTATTGTTTCTATAAGAAATTAATTTGTTAACTAAACACCATTGTTTATGTCATGTTAACGTGACTGAACAGTACAATATTCGATTAACACTTGAAATATTATTAAACGACCTCCTCAAATTCAAAAAAGCAAAGATAAAATTGCTATATTCATGATGGCCGGCCTAAAAGAAAATGAAGATATATCTTAAAGTAACTATAATATTATATACTTGAAAATATAGTTTATTTTTAAACGATTATTAATAATGATATCTACATTTTTCAGATTGGACACATCAACTGATTTTATACCTTTTACATTTTGTGCAAGTGCCAACATTTTGAATAGATGACATAGATGTTGTCTTGGTTCAAGAACCATGGGTCAAAGAGGATCGGGTTCTTGGGCTCGGAGCTTTGAATTACAAATTACTTTTTGTACAGCAAGAAGGTAAGATTCGTTCATGCATTCTTGCAAAAAGCAAACTAAATCTCTTTCTGCTTGCAAATTACAGCATACGGATTGGATATAAAAAATTCTAAAACTCCAACCTTTAGAAACCGAAGGAAGACCAATTGGGATACTTTCAGGACTGTTTTATGTAACTCTCTATCACCAGTCGTCCCTAAAACTCCGGAATTAACACGGGAGTTGGATAACATAGTAGATCAGATGTCGCATGCTTTTAATAAAGCTATCTCTAGTTAATGTCCTCTAAGTAGACCTTAGAGTAAACCTCGTCCACTATGATGGTCGAATGAACTACAAGTAACACGCTTAAAATGCAAGCGGCCCTTCAAGATCGCGAAGAAAACAAGAACTGATATGGACAGGGACTCCTACAAGGAGGTCCTTGAAGTATATAAATATGAAGAAAGAAGTGCCGAAAGCAACTCCTGGAGACTCTTTTGTGATAAAATACAGAAGTTTTCTGAAGCAGCTAGGCTACGTAAGATTTTATCAAATTGTCCTGCCATTCCATGTCATCTTCAACGTTTCGATGGCCAATGGACTACAACGGGTAAGGAATCCTTGGAGCTTCTTTTGGAAACCCATTTTCCGGGTTGTTCTGATTCTCCCCCTATTTTACCAAATGCTAATAATACTACTAGCCTTCCAGGGAAAATTGTCAGTAGGAGAAATATCTTATTGGCAGTTAACAGTTGTATGCCTTATAGGTCTGGACGGCATTATTCCTGCCGATTTTCAGAAAACCGCTGACCTAACTGTTCCCTGGCTTGAGGTGCTTTTTAAAAGTAGTCTCGAACTTTGTCATGTTCCAAAGAAATGGACCGAAGTAATCGTTATTTTTATACCTATTTTTATACTTTAGGCTTATTAGCTTATCTTCTTATTTCTTGAAAATTTTAGAAAGACAGCTAGAGGCTTACCTTAAGGGCTTATTCGAGCCTGTAAAGCTGTCAACGTCTCAGCATGCTTATTGTAAAAGGAAATCGGTAGAAACTGCTCTCCATTCCCTATTATGTCTTATAGAGAAGTCCCTCGAACATATAAGGAATTCTCTTTGGCGACCTTTTTTGATATTAAGGGTGCCTTTAATAATGTCAAACCAGAGGCGATCACGGAAGCACTTTCAAATTTGGGGTGGATGTGACATTTAGAAGCTGGATTGATCCAATGCTCCAAGGCAGGGTCATAATGACGAATCTAGGTGTATCATCCATCCGTAGATTTGTAAGTAGGGGTACACCGCAAGGTGGTTTATTATACCCCCCCCCCCTTCTTCGGAATTTGGTTATAAATGACCTGTTACTAAACCTGTAAGGGACTGACTTTAAAGTGGTGGCTTATTCAAATGATGTTGCTATTGGCGCTTTCGGTAAATACCCTTGCATCCAGAGATGTTGTCTAGAATGCTCTTGGCATTCTACCTCAATGGACCAATAGTTTTGGTCTTAGTGTTAACTCACTGAAGACTGAGTTGGTTCTTTTTTCCAGGTAGTAAAAACTTCCTCGCTTTGGCCCGCCAACTCTCAATGGAGTTGTTTTAAACATGGCAGATAAAGTGAAATTCCTTGGTCTCATTTAGGATAGTAAACTAAGCTGGAAGCCAAATATTCTGGAAAGAGTAAAAAAGGCTACAATAGCACTCTACTCCTATAAAAATGCCATTGGAAAAGGATGGGGGTTTAAGCTTCATATTGTGCATTGGCCTTACACCGCTGTAGTTAGACCAGTTCTAATGTATGGAGTTATATTTTAATGGTCCGCCTTAAATATAGTAGCGAACCAAAAGTTGCTGATGAAAGTGCAAAGAACTGCTACCTTGTGTATTAGTGGTGCACTTAGAAGCACTCCTACTCAAGCACGGGAGATTTTCTTTCATCTCATCCCTTTGAATATCCTGGCTAAGCAAGTGGCTGCTAGTACAGTCATAAGGCTTAAATCAATTTCTATGTGGTCCTGTAACATTATGGGAGACTCATCTATTCTAACGAACAAAGAAATCTCTAAATCTATTGACTACACCATCTCGACATCATATCTCAAAGTTAAATTTATAACTGATACTCTTTCCAGAGGGGACTGGGTGAATTGAACAGTTTTAAAGTCAGGCTTTATTAAATTTTTTACACATGGCTCGAAAATTGATGGAAAGGTTGGCGAAGGGGTTTTCTGCGAAGAACTAAATGTAAATTTCTCTTTTCGCCTCCATGATCATTGAAGTATTTTTCAAGCAGAGCTTATAGCAATCAAGGAAGCCATAGACTGGATGAACTATCATGTAATATATTTAAGATATATTGGCATTTTTACGGACAGTCAGGCTGCTATTAAAGTTTTACAATAAGGCTTTATCACGTCGAAAGTAGCCCGGAGTTGTCTTTCATCTCTTAACGAGATGGATGAACAGTTCAATTATAAGGGTGCCAGGGCATTTCAATATTACGGGGAATATGAATGCGCATTACAAGGTATCACTTGTCTCATCTTACCGTGCAAGGTGGATATTGCAGTACCACTTGCTACATACAAATTGCTCTTTAAAGAAGAAGCTCGTAAAATTAAAAATAATAGATGGACAAATTGCACCTCATGTGTAATTACTTGGCAGATTTGGCCTAATCTGGACTTGCAAAATATTTGCAGCACAGTCATTGCGATGGTTTGCACATTAAGACAAACATATTGGATCATCAATTGCAAAAATTTTGTTCGATAAAGAATTCAATGTTTTACATTCCATGTACCCGATATCGTATTTAAAAATCGTTCTACTGTTATGGGAGAATGTTTTTGATTAGGTTAACGTCAGTTGATTTTTTTTCATGTAGCTTAATAAGCCATTTTTTAGTCCAGTTAGTTGCAAGGTTTGTCGTCTTTTACAATTTTCTGATTGCATTAAGCAAATACCATACTGGTCTCAGGATGCTATCTTAAGGAACTCTTATTGATATTTTTACATCAAAACAGATTGCTGAACATATTTTTTATTTGATGTTATGAACTTGGTCAATATTCGAGTGATTTTCCCTAAACCCTAATTATTGAGGTGGTATTACACTTCTTTCAAATATTACATGCATCATCCTTTTGAGCAGCAGTGTAACGATCCTCAACACCCGCCAACCGCATCGATTCGCGCCAAGAAAAATAAATTGTTGTTCTGATATTTTATATACGAACAATCATACAAATATTGTTATGGATGTACTATACCATTGCATTACACATAATATTACTATGACTCAATATCATAACCCTCACTTGGGACGGTGAAAAAAAAACAAATTACATAAAATAAAGTATTCGTCGTCACAAATCGTGAGGACGTCCCACAACCCATGAGAGATGTCTCAAAGCCGGGCATCTTGTATGACATCTGGCGTAGACAGGGCAGATTTAGAAAGTTTATGAATTTAAATAGGATGCATATTTTAAGTTTTAATATCTTTTACATGGTATGTTCCCATATCAACACCATTTTTGTCTATCAGTTTGAAAGCTACATTACCTACAGGTTCCTTAATAAATGCTATTTTAAATTTTGGGGCAAGCTTTGCTGAGAATTTGTGAGCCGCGGCACTTTGACAGAAATTTCTTACATATACCTGCTGACCAGCAGAAAATTGTCTATTCCGACTTCTTAGATTGTATGTATGTGACCTTTTGTGATGTGATTTGCGTAGGTTATTTAATACGGTTTTCTGAGCAAGAGTCAACTTGTCGTCATTAGATAACTGAACCTCCTTGTAATCTAGGCTATGTAATTGTCGAAGTAACTGATAATGTGTGCCATCGGGAATGTAGTGTTGACCAAACACCATAAAGTATGGGGAACGACCAGTACTTTCATGTGTTACATTACGCAAGGCTGATGCTATACAATGGATATTCGTATCCCAAGTAGTATGGTCTCCCTGGATATAAGAACGGATGGCTGACAAAATACTACGATTAACGCGTTCAGACGCATTCGCTTGGGGAGAGTATTTGGCTGTCAACATGTGTTTAATGTTATATTTTTGTAAGAAATCTTTAAAAATTTTAGATGTAAATTGCTTTCCGTTGTCACTCATTATTTGTTCCGGCACAGAAAAAACATGCAATACTTGATTTGTTAGATATTTAACAACGTTGTTACTAGTAGCATCTCGCATAGGTTGGAGAAGAACGAAGCGACTAAACTGATCAAGAACAATAAATAAATAGGTGTTTCCCAATTTGGACCGTGGATATGGACCCATGAAATCGATGTATAACCGTTGAAAGCTTCTTCAATATTCGATGTAATGACCCATAGTTGGACGGGTTATAGTATTGGATGCCTTACTAGCCTTACATATCTGACAATTTGTTACAAAATCATGAACATCTAGTGCCATTTTTGGCCAATGATAATATCTTCGCAGAACCTCTAGCGTTTTACGAACTCCTAGGTGTGACGAACTTAGTTGCAAATGAGCTCAATCTAAAAGGATAGGAATAAGTGGGATAGGGACAGATATTTTCCAAGAAGGAATATCTGTTGAAAGATCAGACTCAGGTTTAGGAAGAATAAAAATTTTTCCACCGCTGATTCGCAAATTGGATTGGATGTTGGGATTATATTGGATTAAGGAAATCTGATTAGTGTATTCAGGATCTAGAAAGTGGATGGAATCACGGTCACCGTGTAATGGATGGACATCAGAATTCGTACACAATGTTAACGTTTCCACCTGTCGCGAAAGTGCATCCGGTACAATGTTATCTTTCACTTTCCGATACTCGATTTTAAAATTGTACCCTTGAAGTTTAAGACTCCAGCGAGCGAGACGTCCAGAGAGCTCCCTTTGTCCCATTAACCACTTCAAACTCGCATGATCCGTGATTATGGTAAAAGGGTAGCCCTCTACATATTGTCTGAACTTCCCAACACTTATTACAGCGGCATAACACTTCAATTCAGTTATACTATAATTACGCTGCGATGCATTAAGTTTTTGCGAAATAAATGCAATAGGGCGTTCATCGCCACTGGATGATTTTTGAAATAACACGGCTCCCACACCAGTCATAGACGCATCACACTGAATGTAGAAGTGCTGACTCCAATCAGGATTACCGAGGACAGGAGCTGACGAAAGAGAGAGCTTTAACTTCTCGAAAGATTCGTGGGCAATATCATTCCACTCAAACTTCCGTTTTTTCTTCAACAAATTGGTGAGTGGTGTTGCCAATTCGGAATAACGATGAATGAACCTTCGATACCACCCTGACATGCCCAAAAACCTTCTGAGTTGTTTTACTGTCTTTGGGGTAGGATAAGCAGTAATGGCCGCCACTTTAGCTGGATTCACCTTGAGTACACCATCGCCAACAATGTATCCAAGATAACAGATTTCTTTGAGTAGGAATTTACTTTTCTGCAAGTTGATAGTTAAGTTAGCCTTTGAAAACAATTCAGCAACTTTACGTAATAGAGCAATATGTTCGTCGAATGTTTCCCCAGTAATTAGAAGATCGTCTAGATATACAAATATTTGGGTATGCAGCTCATGAGGTATGACGCGATGCATTAAGCGATACATAGTTTGGGGAGCGTTACAGAGGCCGAAAGGCATCACAGTAAACTGATATAAAGGTCTTCCCGGCACAGTAAAAGCTGTCTTATCCCTCGACCCCTCATCTAACGGTATTTGCCAAAACGCGTCTTTTAAGTCAAGGCTCGAAATAAACCTTGTCTTATTGAGACGTCTTAGCAATCCATCGCTGAGCGGTAAAGGGTAAGCATCTTTAACAGTGACCGAGTTGACCTTCCTTGCGTCTAAGCACAAACGGACTCTGCCATCCGCCTTGCGTACTATAGCCATCGGAGAGCTCCATGAGCTGATGCTTTCTTCAATTACCCCTAGGGAATACATTCTATCTATCTCCTTGTACATTTCGGCTTCAACAGCTGGAGACACAGCATAATAGCGCTGCTTGAGGGGTTTAGCATTGCCAACGTCTATGGTGTGTTTTAATAGGTGCGTTTTACCCAGCCCAAGCGTAGCGGAAGAAGGAAATAGTTGCTTGGCTGATTCTAGTTGCTGTTGCTGAATATGAGTTAACTCGTGATAGGGAGCAATTTCATCATTTGGTGTTGTTTCGGCTACAACCTCTGAAGCAGTTAATTTTTGTGAAGAGGATTGAAATTGAAATACACCCGAATTATATCCAATTCTTAATTGAAATACCTTCCAAAAATCTATGCCCAAATAAAGTTCTTGTTGTAAATTGGGAGCAGGATGAAACGTTAGAAAATTGGTTTGACCCGCAAAGGTTACTGGAACTTTAATATGCCCTATTATTTGTTCTGAATTTCCATTAGCGGTCTTTACCACTGTAGGAAAATGATAAAAGAAAACAGTTGGGTCTTTAAGAATTTTTTCGCAATTTTTACCAAGAATAGTTACGTTTGCACCACTATCTAATAATCCTCTTAACTTTTTTCCTAATAACTCGACTTCGGCGTAAGGTCGTCCATCTATTTTATTTGCCACTAGAGATTCACTGATTTGGGATTTTATTGCTTTTCTCAAACGAAAGTACTTAATTGACCGCGAAATAGCTTTAAATTTTGGTTTTGAACATTTTGGTACTGTTTGGGAAAATTTGAAAAACTTATTACTTTTATTTAAGGATTCCTCGAAGTTGGAGGATATCTGATATTTCTGTTCAATTTCGTATTTTCCATGTAATTCCTGGGAGTAAACGTCCTTGGATCATTCACTCCCTCCCTCGCGTTTCCCCAGTTTGGTTTACAATTAGAACAGGAACTCTTTAGAGCGTCTAAGGTACCACATTCGAAGCAAAATGTGCGCAAAATGCGATGGGTGCAATCTTTGAAGAAATGCCCTGATTGCTGGCAATTCCAACAATGTTTTACCTGCCGTAAGGGAGAAGGAATTGTATTTAATTGTGGATAAGGACAATAAGCCTGATTTGGCACAAGTGCTGGGGCTGAACCTGGATTTAAATTATTACCAAATGATAATTGTGAATAATCGATATTTGAGGTTTGAGATTGATTAGTATTTCTCCTGATATTAGTCTCATTTAGTACTTGTAGTTCATGGGCATATTTACGTGATTCATAAAACATCTCTGGCACGATTCGGTTACGTGCCCAAGCATCCTCATATGCAACACATTGACGTACCAATTCGTCAACTGTGTTGAACTGAGTGACAGCCAATCGATCTTGCAAACCTGGACGCATATTTTGGGTTACGATGTATATTAATTCGGAGTCTGGCATAGGACATTCCATTTGCAAAGACAAGACAAGAACAGCGTTATAAAAATCTATGAATTTTTCATTTGTTCGTTGTTTTTTCGCGTCTATTACACGTCTTATTTCTAAATCTGTTCGTCTATCTCCAAATCTTTTTATTAATTCCATTCTAAGTGTTACCCATTCTACATTTCCATATCGCTGAATGAATCCCCAGTACCAATCAGCAGCAGAACCTTTTAAAAAGTAGCTCATATCGTTTGCGATTTGCTGCATATGTATACAGTTTGTTATGGCGAGGTGTTCCAGCATATAGATGAATCTTTTTACCGGGGTTCCGTTTTGCGTCCCGTCAAATGATATTTGCCATTTTGTTGGATCTCGTTGAATAGGGATAAACTGTTTTGGAAGAGAATAAGCCTGATTTGGTGCTTGGTGCGCGCCAGACGGTATCAGGGAAGGAAAATTTGGAATTTGTTGTTGGCCGGGTTGTTCATGATAATTTTTGTTTGGCACCGAATTCATAACAGATGTTAATGGTATTAAAGGTGGTTGACTGGTTGAAGATGTGGGAAGAACAAAAGCTGGCTGGATTGGTGCATTTTCATTACCTTTATGTTGAATAACTGTAGTACTATGTTCGGAAAGTGAGCTACTGTCACTAGCACTACTTTCCTCCTCATCATTGTTTAAGCTCAAATGTTCTAGTTGTGTTAGAGATTCATTTAAATTAGTTTTAGCCTGATCATAATTCCCAATAAAATCTAGTAACAACTTATATTTAGTAATAAGATTATTTACTGCTGATGCCACAGCTTTAGAATAATTCAATCTATTGAGCCGTCCACCAACATGTAATAACCGAGAGTGAAGAATAGCCAGATTAACCTTCACTTCACTCTTGCTCTCAAGCGCGTTTTGAATTTCTAAATGAATTTCCCTAAACTTTACAGAAATTTTGTGCACTTCACCTCTGGGATTTTTCTGTGCCGCGCGAGACGGTCTATTCGGAGCTAACACTGGATGAGATATTTCATTTTCTAATTGCTTTTTTAGTTCAATCTAAATTGAACTGTTTTTTCGCTGTACTCCAAAATTTGAAAGAAAAAAAACAAGCCAAACGTTGTTGTTGTTGTAATAAAATCTACGTGAAACTAACAAGTAGCTACATATACCTAGATATGATTTATTAAATGTACCAATATATAAGGAACAAGTGAATGATTGTTCTTATATAAAATAATCGTAATCCAAAAGAACAAAAAAAATTGTTATTCAAATTTTAATTTATGATACTACTTGGACCGAAAAAGCTAATATGTATTTTATTTATCAGAACAAAATTTAAACCCTTAAAAAAAAAAAAATTTAATTAAATTAATTAAATTGATTAAAATATGAAACAAAATAAAGCGTGATGAACTTACAGTAGGTATTACAGCCTCAAATAAATGTGCGTGAATAGAGAAAACAGCTGGTTGCGTTAGGAAAAGGAAAGGTGAAAATAAAAGGTAATTTCTCAGTAAGAAAACACTAAATCAAAACAGTTACACTGGAAACTAGTGTCTGTCTTCTGAAGAAAAAAAATGTTGTTACACATATATAATAACTCTCCGACCACCATACACATTAATTGCACGTTGTAATCCAAACCCAGTAATGGGGAAACAATGTGATAATATAAATGGTAATCAAATAGCTGGACAGATTTGAAAGAACCTGTTACATCCCACAAAATCAAAACGTAATAGAAAAAAAATTACGGAAATGTATCGACTGTATACAGTTTAATCAAATCTTCCCCTATATGAAACGTCATTAATATACACAAAATAAAAATAAAAAAATTAATCTAATCAATCAAAGAGGTTCAAAATGACTCTACAAACGAAAATGTTCGGATACAAATGACCAAAAAATTAAAAAGTTAATAACAATAGAAAAAATAAAAAAAATTGTTGGGCATGTGAATGTCCTTGAACCGTTAAATAACGATACCTTATGATTGTAAGTTTGTTTGGGCGCCACTGTAACGATCCTCAACACCCGCCAACCGCATCGATTCGCGCCACGAAAAATAAATTGTTGTTCTGATATTTTATATAAGAACAATCATACAAATATTGTTATGGATGTACTATACCATTGCATTACACATAATATTACTATGACTCAACATCATAACCCTCACTTGGGACGGTGAAAAAAAAAACAAATTACATAAAATAAAGTATTCGTCGTCACAGCAGTTTAAAAATGCTTGTTGGATTTTGGTATATCACACTTTTTTTAGCTACTGTTGCTGAGGACACGTTTGAGTCGAAATGATACATTGATCATATGAAGAAGTTTTCTTACTTCTTTCTTTGGAAATGCTTTCACTGTTGCACTTGTATCATTTTCTTCCTCTGAATTCTTTATGTGTACCTTAAAGTTTTCCAAAAAAACTTAGATGGAAGTTCGAATTTAAACAGTTAAAAAAATTGTTAGCCTAATATTTAAATATTCTTGTTGGATTTATATTTCCCGTACTACTAATTTTTTATGATTCAACGAATAGCAGGTTTCTTTTTGAGTTCATGCCGCGATACCAATGTCCTGCAAAATGGATGGTCTATCTGATGCAGACATTTCACTGACGTTGAAGAATTTGGTTCCTGTTTAAGATACTGGCAAGGTTGTACCTTGGATAGTGTTCGTTTTTTGATTGTATTGAAACAACTCCTGTAATTAATCAGAACGTTAACTGGATACCATAAGAGATTAATTCCAAACAAATACCTTAATTATGCAAACACAGCTACATATCTTAGCATGGTTCTCGATGCTATTTTAAAATGGAAAGACTGTGTCTAAAACAAAAATATAAAAAAATGTATTAGCTAATGGGAAGGTATTTAGAACTGGCAATGCATAATAAGTTGTAATTACACAAACAAGTTTTAAAACCAATATAGATTTACGTTATCCGGCTTTGGGGCTTTACTAAGAAAACTAATATTTTCAAACCTTTTAAAATAAAGTGTTACGTAGAATACTTCTTGGTATATAAGAAATTAAAACCCACATTCCAAAGCAGGGATTAGCAATTCCATATAAAAAAAGTTTTCGAGGAAATTTTCTTGCTCAAAACTTATGACATCTATTTTAATATTGCATAACTAACGAAAATAAACGCCCTCTAACTTTTTACTTTTTCTTGAATAATTAATCATCTGGAAAAATATGTATTATATATATATATATATATATATATATATATATATATATATATATATATATATATATATATATATATATGTTTATATATATATATATATATATATATATATATATATATATATATATATATATATATATATATATATATATATATATATATTATATATATATATATATATATATATATATATATATATATATATATATATATATATAAATATATATATATATATATATATATATATATATATATATATATATATATATATTTATATATAAGTTAAGTGAGTTGGTGCGCAGCAAGGTAAAAAAAAACAGTTTTATTTTTAGTTTAATTGAACCTTTTTATTCCACGACTAATTTACAACTCATTTTACTCATTTATTTTAACTTATCAACTAGAGCATTTTCTTAATACATAAACTGGGTTAAATTACATTTATTTTCCCATGCAAGCTAATGAAAACATGATCATTCAAGTTAGAACAAAATATTCGTTAATTAAGCAATATGACATGTTTCCTATGAATTTTGTAAAGAATGTTATATAGTTTCGTATTACCGCTAACATGTTGTTTTGTGTCAGCAGTAAGCGATGATACCGTTGTTAACTCCTCCCTCCTTTAAGATCCACGTCCCGTGGGTCAAAGATTTAGTCTGACAGGTTGAAATTGGAATCCTGGTTGACTGGGGATGATTTGATTTGGTTGAATTTCTATCATCCGTCTACGACGTTTGGCCATTACTTTGCTGACGGAGGCTATGATGATTAGAATTTATTATCTCTGCTTCCGCTTTGTCATTAAATATTTCTTGCAACTGTTCAACGTTTTCTAGATGTAGACTGTGCAGATATCCCGTATCAATTCTAATGCCGTTCTCCGTAATGTTGGTTCTTAATACTGATGGTAAGATTTGGAACGTTTTTTCTTCTTTGTTGGTAAATGTTGAATTATCAATTTGAATGGTTTCGTTGTTGTATTGCACCAGAAAACTTCCTTTCAAGTATTTACTCGTGTTGTTGAAAGAAATATTTCCATTGAAGTTGCTTAAAAAAATCGTGTTCCCGTCCAATCTTTCGATAATAGGATTTTTGGTAACTTGGAATTCACATCTAGCATCTTCACCTTTTATAAGCTGGTTAACGCAGTGGTCTTCCTTTAGTTCTTTCAAGCAGTTTGGTTCACAAATGGTTGTGTCACGGTATAGTTTGCATTTTTGCATAATTCCAAATAACTGGTTCTGGTTGAGTAGAACTTCATTAACTTCTAGGTATATTTGCTTATTTTTGTCTATCGTTGATCTTATGATGATATGGTTGTAGTCTTTTTTGCTTGTTTTGGGTATTGATATAATGTATAAAATTTTGGAATTTTTTATCATCATCATCGGTTCTGCGTATTCAATAGCTTCGATTTCGTTGGAATATGGAAGTGTCTCTACTTCCGTTAGCAAACGATTAATTTCCATTTTGTCCAATAAATTAGTGTTTATGATTTTTGCTTTTGCCAATTGTGCTGCTCTCACTATTTCTTTTACTTCCTCTTTGATAATGAGGAGTCGATTGAATAAAATTTGTTGCAGCTTCTCATCCGAATCATCTTTAAAATGGTCAGTGATTTGGTTGTATTCACTGAGCATTTTGTCTGCCGAGTTCATTAAGGCTTTGTTTATCTTATATTGCTGTTTATTATTATTGACCATTTGATTTTGACTGTTAACAACTTGATCCTAATCTGTGGCGTCTGATGATCCTGCGATCCACTTCCATGCGCTCCCGATCCAGTTAATTGATCGTTTGGTTCTGGTGTTTTGTCCTTTAAGTTCCAATATTAGTTACCTTATTTGGTTTACCTGGTGATTCAATTGAAGTCGAAGGTCGTTTTCTTGATGAGTTTTATTAATCGTTGTTGTGATACAATCGATTAGATCCTCGTAGCTTTCCAAATTGATGAAATGAATCAGTTTAAAACTGCCTTTGATGATTTTTCCATTTCCCCGTTTCAATGTTACCAATGGAGTGTTGTATTCGTAAATGCTCGTTGACATTGATTGTACCAAAAGCCAAGTGCTGTAATTTAAAGATTATTGTATTAAATTCTTAATTTGGGCTTTGTGAATTCGTCGTCCAGATGTAGTTGTAATTGTGACATTATTGTCTTTAGCTACGGTTTCCTTTCGAAATTTAGGTTTGTCTTTCGACTTAATTTGTTTGTTAGCGGTGTAGATTGTATCACCGAGTTCGAAGGTTTTTGGTTCACTTCTATTTGTTTTTTCAAAAATTCTGTTTTATCCAGGTTGACGCGTAAATTGGCCTTTTCCAGTTGCGCGAATATTCTCCTGATGTTCGATAAATGTTCCTCTTCATTTCTTCCACCGAATATTATGATATCATCAATGTAAACGTAGCATATCTCACCGATAAGTTCTTTTAAAACATCATCTATCATTATCTGGAATATCGCAGGAGCATTTTTTAGGCCGAATGGGAGTCTTAAGAACTCGTACTTCCCGTTCATCGTTGAAAACGAAGTCTTGGGTATGTCGGTTTCTTTCATCTTTATTTGATGGAATCCCGAAGTTAAATCAATTGTGGTAAAAAATTTTGAATCCCCAAGATTTGCGATTGTGTTGCTTATATCAGGAATTGGATATGTATCCGATGTTGTTACTGCGTTTAGCCTTTTAAAATCTATTACCATTCTGTACTTTTTGGTTTGTGAAGCGTCCATTTTCTTTTCAACTATCCAAATTGGTGAATTATACGGACTTTTGGAAGGTCTTATTATTCCATCCGCTAGGAGTTGGCTGATTTGTTTTTCCACCTCTTCTCTCATGTGGTATGGATACGGATATGACTTCGTGTATATTGGTTCCTCCGTCGTTGTTCTAATTTCGGCTTTTACTTTAGTGGTGATTATTTCTGTATTTTTCACAGGTCCGAATAGTGCATGAAATGTTGATACAACTTCCTGGAGCTTGATTTCCGGTAACAGATGGTTGTCACGAAGTTCGATATTGTTGACTTGAAGAGATTTTTTGTCATGAAGTGGGATTTTTATGTTTGGTGATATGGTTAAAATGTTTCTTTTGCGGTCAATAATGGCTTCTAATTCCTTTAGCGGATCGTCACCAATTATTCCATCAAACGTTTTTAGACCCGGCAAAACGAAAAATTCGATTGTATTGTTAATGCCTATGCTTTTGAAAAATTGTCCTTGTATTTTTTTGTTTATTTTTATATCTCCAGCTGCTGATCTGATCTTAAATTTAACATTGGTTGGAATGGCGGTTTCGGCTAATTCTGATCTAACAAAATTTTTGTTAGCTCCAGTGTCGATTAGAAATTTTAGAATGTTGCCGCTTTTGATTTTGTATTCTATGTATGGAATGCTAGAGAGGCTTCCATCATAAATTTAGTTCCGGATTCTCTTCTAGCTGTTCTTCGTCAATTACTTCGTTTTCCATATAATCTTCCACGAGTTCGTTGTAATGGTCCTCATCTTCCTGTTGCGTTGCCATGTGATGTAATCTCTGCAACTTCCGTGGTTCGTTATGGTTTGAGATTTTTCGTTTGAACGTTTGATTATTCTGTTGATTTGGGCGATTTATATAGTTCACTTGCCTTGTTTGTACCGATGGATCAATAATCATTGGTACTGGTGGTTTTAGATTGATTGGTCTAGGCGGAGCTGAATAGTTTTGTTGCTGATTATTGTATGCCATATTCGGATTGCTTTGATGCTGGATATTATACGCCATATTCCTATGTGGTAGCGACATCGAGTTAGGACTCCTTGGTGTGTGATATCGGAGCTTTGGCAGAATTTGGTTTACGGGTGCAGTTACCGAATTATTATAATTTCTCGAATGGATTGGTATGTTTCGGAAGTTTAAATTTTGCATTTCCAGACAAGATGCGTAAGCTTCTGGAAGAGTCTGCGGTCTTTGGATCATTAACATTTTTGGCAGATCCCCGTTCAATCCTCTGATAAATACGTCTAGTGCTCGATTCCTGTATGTTTCGACGAGCACGTTGATGGCATCTGGTTTGTAGTCCTCTGTCTTTATTTTACTGACGATTAGTGAAAACTGGTGGTTTACATTGGCGTAAAACTCGTCCAAGCTCATGTTTCTTTGGATTAGATTGCCTAGTTGATGTTCTAGGGTTCGCAGATCTCTTTTGTCCGCGTAGTGCAAAGATAAAATTTTTTTTATCGACGTCCAATCATTGTCAAATATATTGTAAGAGATGAGCGCTGAGTCCGCATTGCCTCTTATCTTTTGTCTCACACTTTGTAAGATGGTTCTATAAATGGGTTTGTCACTCATTATCTCATAGTAGCTTAGTATATTCTCTACATTATGCACCCATGAGACGTATTGTGTGGGGTTCCCCTCAAATATTTGTAGTTCTTTTACACTGTCAGGCAATTTGCTGATGTCCCTCAAGTCCTGTTCCGTTTTGGGTATTGCTAGCGTTGTTGCTGCAATGTTTATTGTTGGGTTTTCTATTTTGTCCAACCGTTTATTTATAATTTTAATTTGTTCTATTTGTGCGTTTACCGCTCCTTCTAATGCTCTTATTGCGTGAGCTATTTCCTCCATTTCGTTATTTATTAATTAATTTCGTATATTATGTTATTAAGTAATGTTATTTTAAGTTTAGTTATAACACCTTATTATATTTTCTTATTTTTTAATTTTATATTTTTATTACTCTGTTATTATTATTATGTTACTTTAAGTTTCGTTTAACACTTTGTTTATTATATTTTTCTGTTTTATAGTTTTAAATTTCTATTAATAAAAATTTTCTTACATTACTATTATGCGGATCATTGTCCTAGGTTTTTATAAATTTTACTTAAAGATTAGCGTTTCTTTAATGGTTTTTAACGTGCACGGCCGGTGGGTACACTTATCGTTGTCGTTTTTTGCACTTTATAGATTGGATTAACCGTAGTTATCCCTTTTAGTGATCACTTTTATACTCGTGAATAGTAGGTGAATTTTGTAAAGAATGTTATATAGTTTCGTATTACCGCTAACATGTTGTTTTGTGTCAGCAGTATGCGATGATACCGTTGTTAACTATATATATATATATATATATATATATATATATATATATATATATATATATATAAATATATACATATATATATATATATATATATATATATATATATATATATATATATATATATATATATATATATATATATATATATATATACGTGTATGTATTATATTATATTATATGTATATTAAATGTTATTGTTATTGCGGTATTTGGGACGGGAGGGACCGGATTCGAATTCCAACGGGAGAGGGTTGCAAAAGGGAATTTTCATCACCTGATTCCGATCGGTGATGACAATGAACACAACTATGACCGTCTGTTGGAGTGCAGAATCCATGGGCCGAACCAACGTCCATGCCAGCAAAGACTAGCTTGAGCAATGTAATATACAGATAAAGCTAAAGCTCAATCTGTATTCGTGCGTCCTTGATTTGGCTGGTAACGGCATAAGGTAGAACGTTAAAAATTAACCGCGAAAGAGTTCGGAGGGCTTCGGCCCCAGAAAATATTGCAGAGTTCAGAAACACAAGATTATATATCCAAATAATTTGTCTTACGTCACATATTAACAAAGTTCAATTTATTCTAACCTCACTTTTAATGGTTTCTCTGCTTATTAGTATTACATTTATACCATATATGTATTTTGTATAGATATGAAATCACCTTAAAGTTTTATTAAACATATATCGAAAAAATATCTATACTCTATATAGTCTATACCATCTACAATTTTGTATTTTTTTAATCAAAATCATCGAGCAGACAAAAAAAAATATTTGGAATCAACTTACATAAAAACTTTTTATTATTATTAAATAATTTACCAATTTAATTTCAAGAAGCTTACAGCAACACAACCAACATACTTGTTCATATATGATTGTTATATAATGCTGATGAAAATATTACTGTGTGTGGAAAGAAAAGAAATTTTCTTGATGTTGTCATCTGCAATTTGTTCTTAATTTAACAATATTGTAAATGTCCGTAGTTGGTGATGGCTTATATCATGAAATGCTGTGCACTGTCGCGCCTTGGAGTAAAATGTTGTATAGAAGATAGAAATTTCGTTAATTTCACCTGCATCAGAATTTTTCGGGCAAAGTATTGCTTTTTTGGAATATTTAGCTCTGTCTTTTATTTAAGACATTCTGTTCAAGATGTCGTCTTAATATCTTAATATCATTTAATCTGAAATATGTAACTTATAATTTATCTTAGTTTAGTTAATGAATGTCTTACCTTTTTTCATTTTGTTTATATTCCAATTTATAACAACTAAATAATAATATTTAAATTGAACCTTACAAATGTCACTCTGTCAAAACTTAATAATAACCTGATAAATGTTGCTAGAAAATATCATTGTGTAGAATTTTGGCCATCTGCTTTTCGTCAAATTTTGACGAAATTCATTATTACCCACCGCTTTGGTATACGTAGCTGACGGAGCAAATGGAAAACAACTATGTAGAGCTTTGCTAGACTCTGGGTCCCAAGGGTCGTTTATCACTGAAAATTGTGTAAATAGATTACGACTAAAAAGAAGTAATGCTAATCTTGCTATTTCGGGAATTGGTGCATCCATAAATGGCTATACTAAAGGACTAGTTTCATTATCAATTACACCATGGAACAAAGTAACGCCATGTTTTCAAGTTGACGCATACGTTTTTTTTCCAGTTGACCGCCAGTCAATCACCAAGCTTTCGATTCATCAATCTTCGTTATTTTGAGCAATATCCATTAGCTGATCCGTACTTTTACAAAGTTGAGGAAGTTGACATAATTATCGGTGCAGACATATTTTTTGAGCTACTTTCAAATGGAAAGGTAGTAACCAACGATAAGTTAATTTTGCAGAACACGTTACTAGGTTGGGTAGTTGTGGAGAAATCAGATGAATCGAGCTCAAAGGAATCAATTACAGTTAATATTTCTTTTCTCGATGATGAGTTAGACAATCTGTTGAGAAAGTTTTGGGAAATCGGATCAGCTCAAATCAAACTTCCTAATCTATCTGAAGAAGAGAAACTATGCGCGAAATATTTCGATGAAACCAGCACCGTAGACCACACTGGACGTTTTCAAGTTCGTCTTCCGTTTAAACTGCCTTCGAGCATGTTGGGAGATTCCTTTCGAACGGCAGTACAGCGGATGCATTCCATGGAAAAAAGTTTAAAAGAGATCCAGCATTTGCATTGAAATACAAAACATTTATGTTAGAGTACATTCATCTACAACATATGAAGAAAATCGACGAAAACAACGCTAATACCAACGGCTATTATTAACCTCATCACGGTGTCATAAAAAAATCGAGCAGTACGACAAAATTGAGGGTAGTTTTCGATGACTCGGCTAGAATAACTACAGGAAAATGTTTGAATGATTGTCTCGCAGTTGGATCAATCATCCAATCCAGTTTATATGAAATACTATCCCGTTTCAGATTGCATAAGGTCGCATTTACCGCTGACATAGAAAAAATGTATCGGCAGGTTCGTGTTGCAGCAAATGATACAAAGTACCAACGGATCATATGGAGAGATTCACCAAATAAGCCGTTTACCACCTATGAACTACAGACCGTCACCTACGGGACAGCTAGTGCAACGTATTTAGCTACGCGTGCACTAAACGAAGCAGCCGATAAATACCAAAGTCAATACCCAATAGCGGTAAATCATATCAAAAGCAACATGTACGTAGATGACCTGATGACAGGAGCAGACTCTATTGAAGAAGCCATCAGCTTAAAAGACCAAATAAACACCATGTTGCTAAGTTCAGGATTCCAGCTAAGAAAATGGCTGTCTAACGAAACTGGCTTGTTGCTCAATACTATTAAATCCACCAAAGTAAAGTGCTTGAAATAGAAGAATCTAATTCTATAAAAGTATTGGGATTACACTGGAATCCAAAAACGGATTATTTTCAGTTCAAAGTGCAGTTGAATGAAAAACCAACCATCACCAAAAGAGGGATATTATCAGAGTCAAGTCGCCTATTTGACCCGTTGGGATGGCTTGCTCCAGTAACCGTTAGAATCAAGATATTCTTTCAAACTTTATGGACAGAAGGTCTAGCTTGGAATGAACCATTGCCGCATAATTTAGCCGATGAATGGTTGCAAATCCGAGAGTTGCTCTCAGCTAAAACTAAAGTGGCACCTGTGAAACAAGTTTCCATTCCGCGATTAGAGTTATGCGGTGCATTATTACTAAGTAGACTTCTAACAACCGCGAAAAATTCTTTAAACATCGAAATCACTGATATTATAGCTTGGACTGATTCAACGATTGTTTTAGATTGGTTATCAGCACACCCAACCAAGTGGACCACCTTCGTTGGGAACAGAACCGGAGAAATACTTACAAATATGAATAGGTCTCAATGGAAGCATGTCAACTCTCCAGATAATCCAGCTGATTGCGCTTCCAGGGGAATTGAACCAGAGAAACTTGAAGATTTTGATTTATGGTGACATGGTCCCAAATGGATAGTTAGTCCGGAGAACTGGCCAAAAGATGTAAAGAACCAATTAAACACACTTCAGAAGAAATGCGAAGCCAAGCAGTACATACCCAAACATATCAATCAACTATAATAGATATGTTGATTGAAAAAATGTCCAGTTTTAGCAAAATGGTCCGAGTGTTGGCCTACATAATCCGTTTTATCAATATAAAGCTAAAACTAATTAAAAGAGAGTCCGTTTCGCCATACTTACTTAGTTCCGAACTGCAAAAACCTAAGTGTCTTATATTCGTGCACATACAATACAAACATTTTCAAAGGGAGATTGACCTAATTTCATCAAATAAAGAAGTTCCAACATCGAGCAGATTGAAATACTTAACGCCGTTTATAGATAAATCAGGTGTACTACGAGTTGGAGGAAGAATTTCGAATGCAGCTATTACTTATGATGTAAAACATCCATTAATACTACCAGCAGATGATAAATTAACTGAAATGATAGTACGAGAGCACCACCTACGATACCTACATGCTGGACAAACGCTTATGATGGCCACACTTTGTCATCAGTATTGGATTTTGGGGGCAAGAAATTTAATTCGAAAAATATCACATAGCTGTTTAAAATGCGTGAAGTACAATCCAAAGGAGCTGAACCAAATCGTGGGCAATCTTCCAAATCCAAGGGTGGAATTAGTCACCCCATTTTTTAAAGTTGGGGTAGACTATGCAGGTCCTTTTCAAACTCACCTAATTAGAGGAAGAGGGCAAAAAACATATAAAAGCTACATATGTATTTTCGTTTGTTTGGCCACTAAAGCTGCTCACATCGAGTTGGTCTCTGAACTGACCACGGAGTCTTATATCGCCGCTCTTCGGAGATTTTTAGCCTGAACTCTTCGTTGGATATTTTGCCACCTAGATAATTTGTACATTGGAATATTTTCTAACATTGGTTCTGGAACCGCATGTAATTTTTCTTCAATTAGAAAATGCCCAGGGGAAGTATTTCCAGGTTGGTAGGGTCATCATTGATACGACATAACGGTCTGGAATTAAGCACGCTATCAATTTGGGTAACTAAAGTGCTCGTTTCCTCAAAATTAAATTTTGGTGGCTTCCCATAATGGATTGTTTTGTTGTTGTAAAATTTCCCTTTTTAATTTTTCAATTCATTGTTGGCACCAATAAAATTGGAACCGTTATCGCCCCAGAGTTGATTGGAAAGACCTCGTCGCGATACAAATGTTTTCAATGCTGCCAAAAATGTCTCTGTGTTAACTGCTAACTACTACTAAATGTACAGCTTTAACGGCAAAGCAAATAAACTCAGCCACATATGCCTTGTCATCTGTGCATTTCGATTTGAAGAGGTTTTAATATAAATTGGACTCAAGTAGTCCACACTACTATTTAAAAATGACCAGGTTTTGTTGCATCTCTCTGCAGGTAAATCAGCCATATTTTGCTGTCCTTGAACATTTCTTTATCTAATACAGCTAACACACGATTTTATACCTTTTATCACATATCTTGCTCCGATCATCCAGTACTTTTGACGTAACAAGCTCACCATTAGGGTATTAGGGTATTACCAGTATGCAGATTTGAAATGAGAACCTCTTTAATCATTAGGTTATTGACTGGGTGATTTTTTGGTAATATTACTGGATGTCGGACGGAATAGCTTAACTTTGCACTTTTCAATCTTCAACCTACTCGTAGTATCCCGTGTTGGTCGATAAACGGGTCCAAGGATTATTTTCGTTTTTTGCTAATTGTTCAATTTCCCGTCTAAACATCTTGGCTTGGATCATACAGATAATACAATGTTCCGCATCTAAATATGCCTAAAAGTATGTTAACCAACCCACCTGTGTTTTTTTTGCCTTTTGACCATGCCAATAGGCTAAACCGTAGAATATACATCTTTATTTTTTTTATTTTGAACCAAGATGAGCATTTTTCTATTAACGAGTAACAATTTCATTATCTTCGACTTCCATTAATACGCAAATTCCTCTGGAGCACTCCTCAATATCTACATCTTCCGGATGGACTTATACTTATGTCTTTTGGCCATTCCAACTCGCTCCACTGCAGCCAATTAGGTCCATGCCACCAGTTTTAGAACTAGTGCATAAATTGCGGTTCGACACCTCTAGAAACATGATCAGCTGGATTTTGCTTAAATATGATATAGCTCCACCGGTTTCTGGGGTGTTGTAGGTGTGGTAAATTATAATAAACTTTGCTCCAGAGATCTACAATCTTACCAGGACCTTCTTCAACCCAATCTGTCTTCATTAACCACAGTTTCTGTAGTAGAATTTTAAAGTGTATAACCACTGGAGATATCCAACCCAAAGGATCGTAAAGTCTAGCTCTTCCAGCCAATATTTTGCGTTTCGTCCATCTTACTTCTTCGCTTAAACTATTTATTTTAAATGAAAAGATGTCAGATTTCTGATGCCGCATAATTCTTAGTGTCTTGGTTCTGGAATCTTCTTCAATTAATTTAGGTATCTCATTCTGATTATCTTTAACTAATGATTGCAAGCAAATTTGTGAATTTTATTTCCATTTTCGCAATTTAAACCCACAAGTGTTAAAAATCTCGACTGTCTGATTTTTTATTATAATGACTTCTTCGGTGGTTGCACTGCCGGTTAACAGATCATCCATATAAAAATGATTCCGAATGACTCTAGCTGCTTTTGGATATTGCTTTTCTGCATTTTTGGCTACCTCTTCTATAGTGATCGAATGGCTAGGAATGGTGTACATGAATTCCATACGTAACTGTCATACACTTGTGAGGACTGAGTTCTTCGTGTGAATCTCTACGCCAAAATATGAATTGATAATTGGCATCTGATGGGTAAACTAAAATTTGTCGTTACATTTTTTCTATGTTCGCATTTATTACTACTAAGTGTTGTTAACTCCGGTTGAAGCTTTGGTCCAATATTTATGCATTCGTTTAACGAGACTTTATTTGTTTTACAAGATGCATCAAACACACCCCTGAGTTTTATAGTTGTGCTTTCTTTGTAGATGGCATGATGAGGCATGAAATTTATTTTTGCCTAAGGTATCTGTATCATATGCCTTAAGTGAAGGTAATCATCCATACATTTTTTATAGGCCTTATAATATTCGTTTGATCGCTTAAATCTTTTTTCAATTGACCTCAATCTGGCACTTGCCTGAGGTATTGAATCTCCTAGGTTAGGTGATTGATGTTTGAAGGATAATCGAACTATGAGTCTGCCATCTTAATAGCTCGAGTAGTAGTGTTCCGATAAAGTATTTCACAAGGATCAACTTCGTCTAGTTGCGTGGACCTCTTTACAGGTTCTTCCACCTACCAAAATTTCTTTAATAGTTCCATCAAATTTTCATTTGTTATGCTAAAATCCAAATTTGTATTATAATTCTGTACCTTGCAATCTTCTTTGGCTTCTTTTATTTTACCCGCTATTAACCATCCCATTTTAGATGAGTGGAGAACAGGTAGATTTTGTATTGCCAATTTCTGTTCGGATAAAATTTCTAAAAAGTGTTCCGCTCCAATCAATATATCGACGGAATAAGGCCTGTTAAAATAGGGATCTGCTAGTTCTAAGTTCCAAACTTCGTTGCTTTCCGGTATCTTTATCATTGAATTAGGAAGAGTTGAAGAGACTTTTTCTATTATAAGTGCCGTCATTGTTTTTGAGTAATGTGGAATTACTCGTGATTGAATAGTTGGTTTTCCTCTCAATTTTCCCGCTGAACAAGTAGCTAGGCCGTAAATGGAAATTTGTGCAAACTTATGCTTTAAGCCTAAGCGTTGAACGCATGATTCAGAAATAAATGTAGATTGAGATCCAGAGTCGAGCAGTGCTCTTGCCAGCATTTGCTGCCCATACTGCTTCCTTGAACATATAACAAGGCTGGGGGCAATAAAGTGTTGAGAATAGGTTGATAATCGTGCAAGGATGTAGTAGTTGAGTTGTTTGTTGAATATTGTGATGACACTGTTGATGGTTGGTTGTCTTTGTGTGTTGATTGAAGATGTTTGTGGGTTGTTCCATTGGAAGCTAATAATAATTCGGCAGTTGCCTGTCGATTTGTTAAGGGTTGATCACTGTGTAATAATGAGTGAAGATGCCTTTTGCAAATTAAACACAGAGCTCGGGAGAAACATTGTGCCTGTAAATGCCCTTAATAAAGTTCGTTTCTCTTTATGTCCATTGTTTTAAATAAAGGTCATTTATAAACCACATGATCTTGTTTACAGGCAACACTTCATCTTTGGGTGAGAAATATCAATAACTTGTTAAAAGTTGGAAAATTATCCTAGTCTCAGTGTCTACTTTATTGATCGATACTTTATTGTACTAGCCAAGGGTCTCGTAGTTCAGCTAAATATCCTACTGCTCTCAATCCACAAATCACCTCAACGGAGATATCACACAATTTTCTCAGTTCACCCAAAATAAATATAAAACCATTTACTAGTCGTACACCTTGTTGTTGGTGCAGCCCTTCCAGGAAGGTTTGCTGCTTTTCAATAAATTGACCTAAGGTAGCATTTAGATCCTGAGCTTCGAGTTTCTGATGATGAGACCTTGGATTTATGGCTTCAAAATTGAGCAGGTATTAAAATATAGTTCATCCACCTAGTCTGTAATAAGTGAATAATCTGCAAATGCCATTTACTTCAATTCATAGTCGTTAAAATCTTTGTAACGTTTACCACATTGCTCTTCCCGCGTTTGTATAGCTTCTAACGTGGTTTCACTGGTAATCGTTTCACTAAAGCTTTTTATGGCTTTTATTTGATTAATCGTATGATCACGCGCTTGGATATTTCGCTCCATTTTGAACTTTCAAGTTCATAATTTTTCCTCACTTTTCCCCGAATTAGGTAAAATATGGATCTGCCACTTGTTGTAGTAGCCCAATATATTAACTCACAAAATTGAAATATAAATAAGGCTACTTATCTAGAAAGTTGATGATAACGGTTCTTTTAGCACAATTGCAGTTAATCTTGGAAAAGTTTCAATATTGGAGATTTCCACTGAACATTTTTTGTGTTAAAAATAGTTAACTGGCAGAAAGAAAAATTTTCTTTTTAGGGTTACAGAAAGTCCGCGATAAATAGACAAGCGGGCAAGATGCTTCTTAATATGTGCGAAAATATAACCGACTATATGTTATTAATCACCGCGAGTTCTAAGTAGCCTGAAATTATTTGCAAGCTTCTTGAAGGTCAGAAATTACACGACATACGTGACTTGATCTCTCGGGTATTTTATCCAAAATTGAAATACCTTGTGGATATTCTTAAAAAAGGGCATGTCTTTTTGCGATTAGAAGAAAAGATCAGGTTCGATGAGATCGATAGAACTATCAGCGCTTAGCTAGGTAGTTTCATATCCACTGGTATTTTTTAGAATATTCAGAAATCATATCAAAGAAGAATCCTGCAGCTAAGCCAATTGTTTAATTGCTAAGTCAATTAAGTATATCTGAAAGTATTCATAAAACAAAGTAGTGACAAAACCAGTAGAGTCACAACTTGATAGAAGATCCACGTATTTCGTGATGTGATTTTCTTAGATTAAAAATATGTCAACCTTTTTGTGTGTTAAAAATAATTCTAATTCTGAAATACGTTGCACAAGGCCTTTTGCATTGCATGTAGCAATTCTCTAGTTTCACTTGTGGTTTCCATTAATTTTTTTATCTTATTTTTCAAAATATTTTCCAAATTTCCTAGTCTCTAGATAAAGATTCTTTGATGTTTTAAAGTGTTTTCTGGAGAACATGGTTTTCCAGACTCAGTGCTGTCATAATATTTTTGTTTGGCTTAGCCTTTTTTTGCATAATTATATTGTGCTTTCTTTTACTTTAGTGCTATTTAGATGGAGGTATTTAATTTTCACCCTACCCTTCAAAATCCGAGGTACCTGATGACGTATCCCAGATCCACCACCTCAAGGATGCATTCTTTTGTGGTTACACGCACTGCAGAGAGAAATTAGATATGGAAGACGAAAATGAAAACAGTCCCATAACTTCACTGTAGCAGATGACATTTTATCCAGGGATAAAAAATTATTTAGAGAAATCATTTCACTGGCGTTTTACGCAAAATTTATTCACAGAGGAAGTAAACTATGTAATATTAGAAAAGTTTGAGAAAGACACTCGAGAGAATAATTTTATCGACATTATTATTAACTAGAAAAATGAAGAGAATTATCCGCAAGAATTCTTAAACTCTCTTAGTCCTGTGGGCCACCTAATCTTAAATTCAGGACGGGTTTATATATTCGGTCGGAAAAACCAAGTTGCAACTCCAGTTATATTATTAGGCAATTTAATATCACCCACATGTACATTGCCGCCAAATGTGATCATGTCAAGGATCAAAATTAAATTCGACATTTTTCTGTAATAGAAAATTTATCAAATTGTTAGCTAGATTTATCATCTGATATTTTAGTTGGTGCACTTCTCTTTTGGCACCCATGAAATTCAATTGAATTGTCACATCGTATTTGTTCTGGGCACCTCGTTGAGCTACAAATCGTTTAAGAGCGACCAAGAATAAATCAGTATCTAAGCTGTTGATCACTTCCAAATGTACTGCTTTAATAGTTAAGCGGATAGAGACAGCGACATAAGATCATAGAGTTTTTTTGTTTACTTGTTACCTTTATATTAAAGGTGTCCATAAACATAGAGAAGTACGATGAACCTCAAGCATTATTAGTTGACTGATTTGTTATAATGCTGTATTTTGCCTCCTTTTTTTAGTCCATATCTGTTTGATCAAGATGGAAATTTTTCTATTAAATTATTAACTATGTTATCAGTATCAGTTGTTGCTGTCTAAGAACTTGTTGTATCCACTTGTACGATTCTCGCCTTCCTTTGGTCTTAAAATCAATGGTTCAACCATTACTACTGTTGAGAGGAGAGCCGTCATTTGGGACGATGTCAACTCGGGGTTAGAGAACGACTTATCTTCTTCGGGTTGTCTAGAACAATCCGAAGAACAAGCTTGGGATCGAATCCGATGGAGCTAGACATTTCATGCGGTATGGGCCAACAATGGTCTGTAAAAACCGATTTTTATTATTACTATTATTTGTGTTGCATTCACAACTACCATAGCATGATCGAAACAATAACAATTGCATCAGTTCCAACTTAAGGGTTATCTAAAGTTCGGTAAGCAATACATCAACCAAACAACATAGCTAGTGTTGAATAACTCGTGTCGAAAATATTACAATTAAGCTATGCCTCAGTTAAAACTGAGGCATAGCTGAGGAATATTCTTTGGTTTTGGTACGTAGCCCTCTTACATTTTGTAACTTTATTTGTAATGAATTAAAACCTCATTTAGGTCGGCAGCGAGAATTAAATGAAGTTGTAGATGATATAGGTGCCGATGTTAAGCCAACGACACCGGCAACTGGATGGTTTTTGGTCTATCAATAAATTCTGGGATCATCACTCCCATTGGCCAAACATCAGAACGTAGCAACCTAGTCAATATTCCAGGACCCACTCCAATCTTGAATGAGACGATATTAATAGTACTAATGCCCCTGTTGGCTAAAACTAGTAACCGGCGACAGTCCAATTCATCATCAGAAGTTTACAGGTTTTTTGTTAAATAATTTCTAATAGCCTCAGAAGTAGTAGAGCTTACCAAGCGAGATTATACAAATTTCCTCACAGGAACTGTTCTTAACTCAGTTGTATCATCAAGGTCAGCAAAAGAGCCAATTAAAGTGTGTTTTTTATAGGTTCACAACTTTGAATTGGCCACTCTGCTTTATTTGACAACCCATTTAACAGCTGATAGTTGTTTTTTGTTTATTTTGGTTTGACATTTCATTATGGATAGACATACATCAGAGCAACGCTTGCAAATTGTTGAAATTTTTAATCAAAATAATGGTTCCGTTCGTCAAAATTATCGTGCACTTTGTCAATTATATGGCGTACATAATCGTCCTCCAGAGCGGCTAATTCGAATAACAATATATCGTTTTTGGACCACGTTTACTCTTAATGATAATGTGCATTTCGTGAGACTCTGAACATAAGACACTGAAGAAGCTATAGCCGCTGTACAGAAAACCATTAAAGAAGATCCAAATTAATCAATTCGTCGCCGTTCTCAGCAACCGGGGTTGTGTCCTTCTACTTAATGGAAAATTTTATAAAAAGATCTTGACTTAAAAGCTTTCAAGATTCAATTTGCAGGATTTAAAGCCAAACGACCATCGTATGCGCTGTTGAATTTCTATTCAACATTTTGTTCTCCGATGAAGCCCATTGTTGGTTGAATCTACAGAAAATAACTGTTTGTTGCGCTCTATGGGCTGGCGGAGTCATTGGTCCATATGTCTTTTAAATGGATGATGATCAGAATGTTATTTTCAATGGTCATAGGGACATGATGATACATTTTTCGTACCTCGATTAGCTGGCATTAATCTTACTGACATGTGGTTCTGACGGAGCCACATGCCACACAGCGTGCGCTACAATTGATTTGCTCAAAGAAACTTTTGATGAAAGAATAATTTCGCGTATAATGGTCCAATTAATTGGCCACCAAGATCGTGTGATTTAACCCCATTGGATTATTTTCTTTGGTTAGTTACTGGCAAAATACGGCTGCAAACGCTGCGAAAAGTATGCGAAAATTGGTGTTCGAATTTCATCATAATCGGTTAAGAACTCGCCGAGTTCCTTCCTAACTGGCTATATTCCAGAAACTTCCTAAAAAATCATTTTAAGTTTAAATCACATGTCGAAATATCCTGTTTTGAAATATCCAGTTTTGTTCCATATCTCGTTTTATACCTTGTCTCGTTTTGAATTATCTAATTTGGAAATATCCAGTTTTGTACCTTATCTCGTTTTGTCAAATCCTATTTTGAAAGATCCAGTTTTAAAATGTCCAGTTCTGAGCGGTTCCCATCTTGAATATATGGTGACAAAAGCGAAAATCTTTCTCATATGCCTCATTTTGCGGCTAAAAATGCATCAACATAAAACTGGTCACATGATTTGTGCTGAGTTCATAAACTTACTTGAATTAATCAGTTATAAGTTATAACTGCGAGCATCATCCTGCATGTTCAATTTGAAGTATTGTAAGATAAATACTGGCCCATTTTTTCCCCAAAATCAACCTGGCGATAACATCTTCTCAATACACATAGGACGGGCACTCCAAGACGTATAGGTCATACCACTCTAAGTGCCCGGTTAAATTTGGAAGATAAATAACAGATGTGATTATATATAATGACGACGATGTGTGTGTCGTTATTTAACTATTCAGATGTAGGTGGTGTGCGAAGTAAATGCTCAGTTTTTTTCGGATGAGGATTGAAGAATCTGTGATAATTTTGTTAAAAATAATTTGTCATCTGATCAGGCCATGGCAACCGAGTAAATTAGGTGAAAGTGCACAAAATATCTGAAAAATTATTTTTGTTGTAGCTACAGTGCGGGCACTACAGGTTATTTCTCTATTGCGATGTTTCGATGCTCATACAACAGTCAAATACCGCTATTCAATCCAGGTAATCAAGTTCTTATATACATACACTAATAAAGAGTATGAATCAAGGTAAATTTTCTATTTTCAAAACGACCAAATAAAAAACAGAAATTTGGCCATTAATTTTGAAAATAGACAATGTGTGTACATATTTTATGGAGGAAAGCATGGAACAACTTGTACAACATCGATACCCAAAACACTCTTACTAGAGTTTTTAACCTATCGCAAGGCTCCAAGATACTAACATATGTTGGGTATAGTTTATATCTATTTAAGAACGGCGACCTCTGGAAGAAACCCGTTGCTGATGTCTCAAATTTATTTGCCATAATTTTATAAATAATTTTAAACTTTAACCGTCATAAAAAAAATAGTCTGCTAATTACGAAAAATGGTCACTCGGAAAAATATTCTCAATAAGTCACCGAGCACTTATTAAAGCTTAAGACGGTACCATAAAAGATATTAAATCAAGAACAAAATACATTGTTAAAGCGTGTTTGAAATCATCGTTCCTCGATGATGGAGTTTCATGGAAAAGTTTAGACTACAATTTGGTGAAGGAATACTTAAATCTCTCAAAAATTACTTCAAATCGGAAATGGAACGTCAGAAAATGTTGATTTATCTATAACTGTTAACCAAATAAGGACACTGTAGCAGAATTGATATATATATATATATATATATATATATATATATATATATATATATATATATATATATCGAGCTTTGAAAAGTGATAACACTTGCTGTGTCAGAGTAAATACCGTAAATATTAAATATCCGTCTTTTGGATTTGCTCTAATCTCGCGCGTGGGTTGTAGTATGAAGCTGTATACTTTGACTTATGGTGCTACGCAACTATTTAGTCGACATATATTGTATCGGATTTTTATTTTTAGTGAATATATTACCATTATTAAATTTGAAGTATAAAAATTATTTATTACGATTTTTTATTTACTTTCTCTTTCAATAGAGCATACTGTCACTCATAATTCGAAGTTGTTTACCTGAATCGACCCAACAAATGTACATCATTGTTTATGGTTATTTAAATCCAACTTAGTAACCTATGTTTAAGGCTTAGGGCTAGAAATATATGGTTGAACCGAGAACGCAGACAGCATGGATATATGTAAGTACAAATGCCGTTTTAACATTTAAATTTTTTTGGGTCATAATATTTTAAATCCAAATGTCCTGCTTGCGCATTCCTCGGGCCAATTATCATATGGTGCAATATACAAATGACATAGCTTTATGTACATAAGCAATATGCATAGACACACATACTTTTATAAGTCATGTACGATATATGCTTTTATATATACACTCCAACTGTCAGAAAAAAATGATAAAAAAGTCTTGACTATACGAAGAATTTTTTTATATTTCTTATCTTAAATGGAATATGATAGTAAAATAAAACTAAGTAGAAGCTATTGCTGCTGTCTTATAAACGGATACGGAAAAAATACAACCGAATACACAAAAACATCAACAACAACAACATTATCCAACATATATACATTCTTCTCGGTGAGTTAAAAGAAAAACTAACAACTATAGTGTGATATTAAGACGATGGAAGAGAACGAATAAAATTTCCTTTCTTATTTTCCTTTTTCTTGTTGTGTGTCTATGTGTGTGTGTTCATTTCATTTCGTTTCGTTACTTAAAAAATAAAATTAAGAAACGAACAAGAAAAGTTAAAAGTTGGAAATTTTTTTTTATATTTACGAAAATGGTGTTATGGCAACTATAAAACTAACGATGATGATCATGTGAAATGGTATGTATAGAAGTACATACATACATATACATACAATATGAGATGGCATAGCGAATGCATTTGAAAATACACGTTAATTTATACTAATCGGTATATATTTCTTCGTATAAACGAATGTAGTATGTATTTCAAAAGTAATGATAATAAACGTGAGTGACAGTTAGCTTGACAATTACATTTGCTCCGGTATTAGATTATATGCATACATTATAAACTTTGCATAAAACGACACGAGCATGTGTGTGATTTGTGTGATACGAAAATTCGACTTTAGGGAATTTTCGGAATTTTTTTTGATTTATTATCATATTTGTACAATAGTAAAACCAGAGACAACTTATAATAGATCTCTCTTCTTTAACACGAGTATTTTTTGGTTTTTTTGGGAGGTTCGTATGCTATCTACAGCAAAATTGTATTACTAAATAATATTGGCTATGTATTTACCACACATTCAAAGGTTTTTAGATTTTTTTTTCTTCATTCTATTTATGTACAATAAATGCATATATATGCATATATATACAATAAAACAAAAACAAATTGTTGTCTTCATCGTGTTAAAAATCGAATAAAAACGATTAATATTTCATTTTTTTATACTGCATATCGCTCATACACGAGAAAACTGACACATTTCAAAATATCAAGCTTCATAGAAAATAAGATTTAAGTAATGCGCAACATAACATTTAACATTAAAATTAATAAAACTTTACGCTTTTTTAATCACGTTTACTTCAAAAAAAGGAAATTGAAAATTTGAAAATGTGTCACTTTTCTCGTGTATGAGCGATATATATAAAAATATTATCACCTATGGAAATTAACTGTATTTCTTTCCTCTTTGTATGTTTCGTTCGGATTGTATAGACATTGTTGTTGGTTTGATTTTGTATATGTACACATAATACATATTGCTTGGCGAAATAAATTTTTATTTTAAAATTTTGTAATTCCATTTTTTCGATTTTAGTTAATATTTCGATCTCTTTGAAACTTACATTTGTGTTAATTTTAGAGAAATTATATGATACATCATTACATTTTATTATAATTGAATATAATTTTTATTGTATATATTTTTGGTATATACAAAATTATATAGATTTTAATACATATTTCTACAAATTTGTTATTTAAATTATTAATTATTGAATTCATATACCATTTTTGTTTAAGTTTTTACTTTTGATTCACAATGCCGCGTAGGTGTTGTTTAAAAAACTGTCTTTGCGTAAACGGAAACCAGTATTTTAAATTTCCACCGAGGGATTCCGACGTTTACACTAAGTGGTTAGCTATATGCTACAATTCAGCGAAAATCATAGGATCTCTAAAAAATCCTATCATATGCGATAAACATTTCGAAATGGCATACATTGGGAAGAAAAAACTGTATTCTGGTGCTATACCTAGTTTAAATTTAGGAAATACAGATTCCAGTGACGAAGAAATGCCCGATGAAAATTACAACGAACATGAGACGCAATCAGATCCCACATGCCCTTTAAGTAAAACTGACTATGAGCAATGGCTAACAAGTGAACAAAATTGTCGGTTTTACAGAAGTGAAATGGAGAGTTTTAAATTACAAAATAAAGTTTTGGTTGATGAAAACAAAATGTTAAAAAAACTCAACAAACAATTACAACTTAAAATTATAAATTCTGGCAATCAAAAACGTACTGCAAAATTAAGGATAAAACAATTAAAAAGAAATCAGCTTACTGTTTATCAACAAATTGACAGTACAAAAGCTCATAAATATGTCAAAACTTTTGTTAAAATGCTTATTAACAATAAAACCATTTATACGAACGAAGAAAAAGATTTGGCCATGGCTATTTTTTTTAAATCATCCGCTGCATATTTGTTTTTAAGGGATAATTTAATGTTTAAACTGCCTTCACTTGCATCAATTTATAGATGGTTTCCTCTCCAAGAAATATTACCAGGTTCAATTAATGATGAATTGTTTACTCAAATAAAATCGAGAATAGAGCATTTTAAAATGGAATCAAAACAAGTAATGCTGTGTTTTGACGAAATGCATATTGCAAAAAAACTAGAGTACAACAGTAAAATTGATCAAATCGAAGGCTTTGCCGACTATGGAGATGGCAGCTCAAATAATAAATTTGCAAAAGTAGTTTGTACATTTATGGTGCGATCAATACGTGACAACTGGAAGCAGGTAATTGGGTTTGTAATTGCCGCTACCACAACTCCTGTCTCTGAGCTTAAAAGATTAATTAATGAGTTTATTCTGAAATGTTTTTCTATTGGGCTGGTTGTAAAAGGTTTGGTTTGTGACCAAGGAAAAACAAATCAATCTTTTTATAAATGTTTAGATGTTTCGATTGATCAGCCATATTACATGCTTCAAGATTATAAAATCATATGTATTTACGATGTTCCACACTTATGGAAATCTCTTCGGAATAATTTAATAAATTATAATTTAGAAGCTGGTAATTCAAATGCTATAGTTTCATGGGATGTAATTAGACAACTATATAAAATTGATTCTGTGTCACTAGTTCGGTTAGTTCCAAAATTAACTCCAATGCATATACAGCCAAATACATTCCAAAAAATGAAAGTTTCATATGCTGTCCAAATATTTAGTTCAAGCGCCGCATCTGGTATACGCACTATCGATAAATTAAAATTGTTTACTTCAGATATATCAAAACGGGCTAACGATACAGCTGATTTTTTAGAAAAAATGAACGAAATATTTGACGTGTTGAACAGCAAAAGTTTATATGGTAAAATTTCAAATAGTGGAGCTCTTCAAAATTCAGAACTTTTTTTAACAAAATTAGAAAATTACATTATTTATTTATCTAAACTAAAATTTCTAACAAATAATACAAAAAATCAAATAAGTTGCATTAATGGAATTATGCAGACAATAAAAGGTATCCTACTAATTGCCAATGATTTGTTTAAATCAAAAGATTGGAAATACATCTGTACTAACAGATTTAATCAAGATTGTTTGGAAAATTTGTTTTCAATTGTGCGTTATAAAAAAAGAAAACCTTCCGTTAAAGAATTTCGGGAAATAATTAAACGAATAATGTCAATAAAACTTATTTATAGTTCGAAATATGCGAATTGTAAGAGTGGTATTAATTCTATGCTTATTGATTGGAAAGCTGTGTTATCCGATTCAGTTAACATAGAAGAAATCAATAAAGATGAACATGATGTATGTCAATTGAATGTAACCACAAGTGACGAATACGAAGAAGAATATGACGAAGAATCTGATCAGGTCACACAGGTCAATAATGAAATAACAAGTGCAACATTATGTGATAACGCAATAAAATATTTTTGTGGTTATGTCATACACCATAAAATTTCAAATCCAATATTTGATAATCAAGAAAAGCACGGTTTATTAAAGAATTGTTCACGATGCATGGAGCAATGTACACTTAACAACACAACAATTTCCGCACCTTCCGAATGGCTTACATTTTTTAAAAACTTTAATGATGATTCTGATTTTGGAAGTTTAACTGTGCCAACTGAGGAATTTTTTTTTGTATGTAAGCAAGCGTTTATTACTTTTACTTCAATATTCAACAAAGAACCGTATGCGCGAAATATTAAACATAAAATCAAAGAAAAATGCATTAAATCAAATAAATATTTTTTTGACAAAAATAATTTATGCTTCGACCACCGGATACTCTTGATTGATTTTTTCATTTTGGTGCTTTTACGAAAAAATTGTCGTTGGCTGTCAGAATCAACTGTATTTGACGCGGGTAATAACAGACTTAAACATAGTAGATTGGAACTGCTATTAGATTAGATTCAGTTTCTATAAATTTTCATTTTTTATAAAAAGTGGCATCAAGCGGCTTTGTTTATAACTGTTTATTAATAGCCAATTAAATTCAGGCAAAACAAAAAACTATAATTAAATAGATCTTGAAATACTTCATGTAAATTGTATTTGTTATAAAAAAATAAACTCTTATTTCTGTACTTTTCATTGTTAATCCACAACCGATCTTTTAGTAGATGTCATGAACAGATGGAATCTTGCCCTAGAATACCACGGAGAATCCTTTGGAATTGCCGACACGTAGGGACACTAAATGTCGGAGTTCCCCAGGAATCCGTTTTATCATCAACTTTATTTCTATTTCGTCCGAATTTAGACATAAATATAGCATTTCAGATTAATAAAACGCTATAAAATTCGTTCTGCACGCAATTAAAAAAAAATACTTATACAAAAAATACCAAAAAGTGGATTCCGCAACAATCATTAACTCATATAGAACATAGCAGTCACAGACACCAAACAGTCTTTCTGTTATGACAATATGCTGTCTTTGGACTGCTAAAATCTCACTAAAACATTGACGATTGCTTATTGCGTATAAATCTACTACTTTTTTAACAATACAAATAATAATGGATGATTTTTTAAGCGCTTGGCTTAAAAAAAAACAGTATTATTACTAAAATGTATGCAATTGGTATTTCAATCAATAAATCAATGTTTGCCATATTATTTCCTTTTTAAAGAATATTTCATGTAAATAAAATAGCCTTTATAAATAATCTCATGTAATCCTAAACCATTTGATTTTGTTTGGGTTATATTTGAATCAATCGTTTGTGCCAACAATCTCTAAATAATTCAGGACTTGAAGAAAGTGGTAACATGGTATATAACTTTCAATCAAAACGGCCGTGGTCGTATAATAGATAATGATTTACAAATAATAATAGGATAAATCTAAATCATAGATAAAATGAATGATTTTTTATTTGGATACCCTTTAATTCTAAATGATTCAAAAATGTAAACATTTCCTCATTTGCAGTTTTGTTTTGAATTTTATTTTACAAAAATTATAAAAATTACAACAAAAATAAAATCACCGAATTACTTCGAGTTTCATTTATGTATTTATTACTTATTTCCTATTCTGTATTTATTTTATACAACACAACACATTCAAACTTCAAAATTTCGTATATAATACGTATACGCATAGTAAATAATACGTACAAGCAAGAACATTTCACCAATACAACGAAGACATTGGAAATATCAGAAGTTTTTTTTTTTATATAAATTTCTATTTCCTTCGTAGTGTAAATGATTAATCTATTATAAGTTGTCTCTGGTAAAACTATATAGAAGACAAAATATCTATTTAAACCATGTTAAAAGTATCATGACCTGGTTTAACCGCATATTTCGATAAACAATATCATAACAATAACAATTCGTTTATGTTGTATAGATAGTGTAGTATAACATCAACAATATATTATATGTACAATCAATTTTCCAATTTTTCATATTTTCTGTCTCCTTGCTTATATATATATATATATATATATATATATATATTTATATATATATATATATATATATATATATATATATATATATATATATATATATATATATATATATATATATTTATTTATTTATTTATACGAGTATATATGGAAATAGAGCAAACCTAAGTTGATCAACTCAGTGTTGAAAACCGAATTTTCCATCCATATAGTTGCAAAGCTTTTTACTATAGAAATACTATTATGCAGTCGAAAAGATTTATTTCCATTTTTTCCATCATCTCATCATTGTCATTTTCCAGAATTTTCATTCTATTTTTTTTAACAGTAAAAGAAAATGTAATCGAAAAATAACCAAATAGATGTATATACGATGAATATAATTCGTAAGATAAGAAATCCAAAGACGATTTATGGTCTTATGTATATATATGTTGTGTGACTAGAAAAAAAAGGATATGTGTAGTTTGATATCAATGTGTGTTTGTGTATGTGGAATGGTGTATGTTTGCGTCGTGCAATGACATTAAATAAAATCGTAAAAGAATATTTAGAGGTACATATTTCGGCTACCAATAGGTAAATTTGTATCACCGTTGTTACTTCCTTGATTAAGTGATTATTTTAATGATTTGTGATTCAAATATATACTTGAAAATATTCTTATAACGTTCAATGGAAAATCACTTACAAATCAAGAAAAATAAAATGAAAATTTCATCATTATATATTTATGTCTGATCATCGTGATACGATAAAAATGTCCTTATATTATATATATATATATATATATATATATATATATATATATATATATATATATATATATATATATATATATATATATATATATATAAATATATATATATATATATATATATATATATATATATATATATATATATATATATATATATATATATATATATATATATATATATATATATAAGTTAAAACATCTATAAATGCAATGCAGCATAAACTACAAACACGCGCAACACTTAAAATTACCAAATCAGCATAATAATAAACACATGCAAGAACACGCGCAAACATGTTCTAGATTTTGGATATATGATCATTTTTAATTATTAAGCTATTTTTTTGTATAAAACATAACATTTTTTGATTTAGAGTTTAGTTTAGTTATATATATATATATATATATATATATATATATATATATATATATATATATATATATATATATATATATATATATATATATATATATATAAGTTAACGACTAGGAGCACTAGCCTAGTTATAAAAATGCTGATTCTGTACAACGTGACTTTAATTTCATTTGCAACGTGCTATTTAGTTTCCCACATAATTATTCGTAATTTAATCATTTAAATTCCTTTGTAATTAGATTATTTAAAATCGCTTACAACAAAATTATTAATATAAAAAATAGACTAACATAAAAAATCTGCTTACTACAGATTTTCGAATATAGAAATTTCTGTTATATTTAAGTTTCGTTTTTAGTTTGGAATGAAAGAGAAAAGATCGAAATAAATTTAATTTTTTTTAATCGCTCCGAATTGAAATTCGTAACTGGCGCCGAAACAGGAACCGCCACATCATAGTTAAAAATAATAACTCGTGCAAGTAGTGAAAGTTGAGTGAATCACAGTAACGAAACTGTAGTAGGAAAAAGTGAATAAGTTACGCGTATTAAGTCATCACCATAAGAACATAACATAATTCGCCAATCCGTACCACAAGTAGATGCTCTGCAATATTCAACGCAGAACTTCAAACGGGAAATTACGGCTTATCCCAGCAGAAGCTACACAGAAGACACACCGACGGCTGATCCCTAAAAATACCCATCCGGCAAGGAAAAAACTAACCTCTAAAGAAACTCAAATCTTTAGACAGGAAATGCAAATCCTGATAATCTTAATGTAAGTGTAACTAAAATTTTCATTTAACTCTTAATGCTCAAAAAACAAAAAGTAATATAAACGTGAATAATAATAAACGTACCTAATATCATAATAAAGCTATAATAATAAATTCAATTTAATTTAACTTTAATATTTTTTGACAAACTCTAAAATAAAAATCCTAAATATAATATCAGTGAATAATAAGAAAGTGTAATAATCTCAGTTTACAAAAAAAAAAAAAAAAAAAAAAATGTCGCAAATCGATATATTAGTTGATCAAGTAAAACAATTGACTGGTGCTGTTAATGCTCAAATTGAATTATCAAAAAAAATCGAGCAGAGATTATTGAAACTCGAGAATCCCGTAATCCACAAACCAGAAGCACCAACATCACCAAGAACCGAACAAGACCTACAAGAGATTAGTAGACTCCCAGATTGTGTCAAGGAGCTACAAACATTTGATGGCAACCCCACTCAGTATATATCGTGGATCCATAATGTAGAAAATATATTGAAAGATTACGAAATCGTACGTAATAAACCAATATTTAGAGCTATACTCCAAAGTATAAGGCAAAAGATCAGAGGCAACGCCGATGCCGCTCTGATATCCTACAACATCTTTAGCGATGATTGGGCTTTCATAAAAAAATATCTGTCTCTGCATTATGCTGACAAAAGAGACCTTAGGACATTAGAACACCAACTCAGTAGCATCATGCAGAGAAATATGACCATAGATGAGTTCTACGCGAACATTAATCACCAATTCTCTCTGATCGTGAATAAAATAAAAACAGAGGAATACTCTCCCGATACAATAGAAGTTTTAATAGAAACATACCGGAACCGGGCATTAGACGTTTTTATTCGAGGATTAAACGGCGAATTATCTAAAATGCTAATCATTCAACGACCTCAGACGTTACCAGAGGCATACGCTTCATGCCTGGAATTTCAAAATCTAAACTTTAGAAATTTAGTAATACACAAAAGGAATTTTAACAATCCAATAGTAGCTCCAATAAATCAAAATCTACCAAGGAAGCCTACGTATACTCCAATGCCACAACACAATATGGCCACGCCACAACGGAATATGGCCTATAACATACAACATAACGCACAATATCAAAATAATAGGATGCCACCCCCTTGACCAGTTGAACTTAAACCACCAACACCAATGGAGATAGACTCATCTATTAACTCAAAGCGGGTTAACTACTAAAACCGCCCAGTAAATGCTAACTATAAAACAGCATTTAAACGTGAAGCTTCGTATCAGAACGAGCCACGAAAAACCCAAAGGATTTATCACCTTGAAAATGTCGATGAAGAAGAACAATACAATCAATTAATCAACGAGAATTCGGACATCAATGTATCCGAAGAAAAACAGGAAGAAGAAGACAACTTCGAATTAAATTTTATGATGGCAGCCTCTCTAGCGTACCTTACCTAGAGTACAAAACTAGAGATAATAAAACTCTCAAGTTCCTGATAGACACAGGAGCCAATAAAAATTTCGTAAAACCAGAACTAGCAATAAATTCTATTCCCGCAGAGGCGCAATTCAACATCAGGTCCGCTGGTGGGACCATCTTAATAACAAAGAAGATTGTGGGAAAATTTGTCGAAAGTGTTGGAATTAACAAAAACATAGAATTTTTCGTGCTGCCCGGACTTAGATCATTTGACGGAATAATCGGTGACGACACCTTAAAGGAACTAGGAGCCATCATCGATAGGAAACACAATGTCTTACTCTTAACACCAAATATTAAGATACCACTGAAGGAGAAAACATCATCTCAAGTGAATAATCTGGAAATAAGAGATGGCCATCTGTCACAAAAAATGAAACAAAATCTTCAAAAGATGCTATCAAGATTCAATACATTATTCGGACCAGTCAATAATATGGAACCAATCGATACCGATATAAAAGCTGAGATCAAAACGAATACAGAAGAACCTATTTATGCTAAATCGTATCCATACCCCGTTAGCATGAGAAGCGAAGTCGAGAAACAAATTGAAAAACTATTGAAAGATGGAATTATAAGACCATCTAAAAGCCCGTACAACTCCCCAATATGGGTAGTAGAAAAAAAACTAGACACATCAGGCATCAAGAAATATAGGATGGTCATCGACTACAAACGATTGAATGCCGTAACAACACCAGATGCCTACCCGATTCCAGATATATCAAATACCCTGGCAAATCTGGGAAATTCTAAATATTTTACGACAATCGACCTTACTTCTGGATTCCATCAAATCCAGATGAAAGAAGCCGACATACCCAAAACATCATTCTCAACGATGAACGGCAAATATGAGTTTTTAAGACTCTCCTTCGAATTGAAGAATGCTCCGGCCATTTTTCAACGAATGATCGATAACGTTCTGAAGGAGTATATAGGGAGAATATGTTACGTCTATATAGACGATATTATCATATTTGGAGGAAACACCGAGGAAGAACACCTGGCTAATATTGACCGAATATTCTCGAAGTTGGAAAAGGCCAACCTACGGGTTAATCTCGATAAGACAGAATTCCTAAAACATGAAACGGAATTCCTTGGCTACGTTATAACAAATCAAGGCCTTAGACCCGATGAAAAAAAGGTGTTTGCCATTCGGAAAATTAAGAGTCCAGAAAACTTAAAAGATCTAAAATCATTCCTGGGACTCACTTCATATTACAGGCGCTTCATTAAAGATTACGCTAAAATCGCCAAACCATTGACAAATATCACCAGAGGAGAAAACGCTCAAATTCCGGCCAACCAATCAAGAAAAGTTAAAATCACCTTTACCGATGAGGAACATCGCGCATTTCAACAAATTAAGGATTTATTGTCATCCACAGAAATACTGATCTTTCCCAACTTCGAAAAACCGTTCATCTTGACAACAGATGCCTCGAATACAGCAATTGGCGCTGTACTGTCTCAAGGCGAACTCGGCAAAGACAGACCAATCTCGTTCATCTCCAGGTCATTGAATAAGACAGGAAAATTACGCCGTTAATGAGAAGGAAATGCTTGCCATTATCTGGGCTCTGGATAGCTTAAGAAACTATTTATATGGCGCGAAAAAAATAGGATTGTCACAGATCATCAACCTCTGACATTCTCCTTAAGTAACAAAAACCATAACGCCAAACTAAAAAGATGGAAGTCAAGACTAGAAGAGTATAACTATGAGTTGATTTATAAACCTGGTTGTACCAACAAAATTGCAGATGCTCTATCCCGACTAGATGTAGAGGCCAATATTCTATCAACAGATGGCACAATTCATAGCGCGGATCAGGATAGTTCAGATTTGATTCCATACTGTGATGCACCGATAAACGTCTTTAAGAACCAACTTATTTTTACAGAGAATAAGAATGTTTACGGCTATGAAGAACTACATCCAAATTACCACAGACATTTTATCAGCTTACAGAAAATAACTAAAGAGGCCTTGATGAACGCACTCCAAGAAATCATCAGAGCCGCACAACTAGCAAAGGGTAAAATAATTAACACGAATTTACTAGATAAAGTAGAAATCGGACGGTTGGTTGCGGAAATTGAAACACTTCCCTACACAAATGAAGTAGAAGCAATAGAATACGCGGAACCGATGATGCTTGTTAAAAGTTCTACCATCTTATATGTAATATCGATACCTAAGACAAGCAGCCAGGAATATAATCATGTCATCATTAGATCGACCATCAAACAGAACAAACAAATACACTTAGAGTACAAGGAGCTTCTTATTAATCAACACGAATTTTTGAAATCACTGGAAAATGCAATTCGTTTCGTGAAACTACAATTTGCGAAATAAACAACTTAGAAGAGATACAGAGAGACCATTGCATCAGTCAGCTAATAAAAGGAACGCACGCTAAATGTGATTACCGATTTAATAAAAACCAGATAATCGAGACCTTTCCGAAAACACAATCTACCTAAGCAATTTTAACGGGACCGTTAGTAATAACAACACGAATAAACATCTGAAAGGGAACTTCTTAATACAATATAACAACGAAATCATAAAAATCGACAATCAAACATTCATCAACCAAGAGGTTAGAACCTCTCAAGTCCTGCCATCAATCCTCCAGCCCAACATAACGGAAAAAGGCATCAATATCGACCCAGAATACCTCCACGATTTACACCTAAACAACGTGAAACATCTTCAAAATTTATTCTCAAAACATAAAGTATCAGAACTTATGGACCTTGGAGTTATAGCTGTGATTTGCATAGCTATATTTATCTTCTCAACACAAAAGACCATTCATCAGTATAAAATAAGGCGGAACAGATCAACTCATCAACCAGAGATCATCCAACAACTCGGGATTACAACCAATTAACTTAAATATCTGACCCACGGGCCGTGGATCTTTAAAAGGGGAAGAGTTAACGACTAGGAGCACTAGCCTAGTTATAAAAATGCTGATTCTGTACAACGTGACTTTAATTTCATTTGCAACGTGCTATTTAGTTTCCCACATAATTATTCGTAATTTAATCATTTAAATTCCTTTGTAATTAGATTATTTAAAATCGCTTACAACAAAATTATTAATATAAAAAATAGACTAACATAAAAAATTCGTAACTTATATTTATATATATATATATATATATATATATATATATATATATATATATATATATATATATATATATATATATATATATATATATATATATATATATATATATATATATATATGTATATAAATATATATATATATATATATATATATATATATATATATATATATATATATATATATATATATATATATATATATCGTTCATTATGGACCAATACCTTCTTTAATCCATTTTTTATGAAATAGAGTTAACTTAGCTATTTTGTGTATTTTTTAACTACAAATCTATTGAACGGGTTGAGAAAAGCACTAAAAACATTTTAGTATGTCTTTTTGTTTAATTCTAATTTCTCCTAACATAGTTACATGCGAAATAATATCTTTTATCTATTTCGTGATAAAAAAAAAACCCTGTGAATTATTCGATATACCAAAAAGTAAATCTATATTTCATACATTAAAATGAAACAAATGAAAAATAATCTCAACGGAGGTAGAAAACCAGTTTGCTACTTAGCATGTTATTACTAGGGTCGGGTCGTACACCCAGAGGTGGATTTACAATGATTGAGATCCTGCGTGGAGTTTCAAAAAGGGGTCCTTTTTAAATATAAAAATATTTTATGGTGATAAATTGACCAAATAAAAAAGTAAATTTATAGGAGCCCACAGGTTAGTGGCCTATTATAGGAAAGCATATTATACGAAGAGCATAGTACTTAAGAAATGATTACTTACGGTTTAGTATAGGTAAGTATGCATACTTACCTATATCCTACATACTCCAAAATTGTTTCAAGGATCCCATCTTTCTTATTATATCAGAGTAATGGCACATAAAATGGTGTTTTGGACGAAGGAGTAATTTTAATAATTGTTGAAATAATTTGTGATGACTAGAAATTAGGTAGTCTAAATAATTAACAGATTGCATAGGTATCTGATTTTGAAGGACAAGTTCTAAAATTTGTCTCAAAAGTATAAATATGTGTTATTCAACAATTTTGCAAACCAAAGTATTTCCGAAGATGGGTTTATTAATATTTTCGTAATCGCTAAAGTCAATGTTGGCAATTTTATTATTTAATTGCTCCAAATTAAAATATTTTTCACTATTTACTAAATGATCTAATATTAAGGCTATTCCAAAATTAAGGGTTCCGTCTAGCATATCATGCATAATTTTGACTGAGAATTTTTCTATTACGTCGAAATTTTAGAGTTGATTGAAGATACATGCATTGAAAATTCCTGTTTGGTATACGTTATTTTTTAATAAATCTTCTGTATAATTAATTCTGTTCCTAAAAATATTTAAATGCTGCGTTTGAAATTTTGGGTTTTCATGGTTTGACATGCGCTTTATTATCGCCTACACAGGCGGCGACTAAAAAAAACATTCTTTATTTGTTAATCTCAATACCAGGTGTTTCTAAATATTTCAGTTCATATACTACTACTTGGAACACAAAATTTCCGTATCTTTTTCTATCTGAACTATGGAATAACATAACCAAGAAAATATTTTCTAATTTTGATTGAATTGATTTTGTAATAAATGGGAGGGAAATGTACACCGCACCCAAAGTTTATAAACCTGCTCAAGAGCCTAGAGCATTATTAGTATCAAAATTGTCGTAGTACAGAATTAAAGGCAAAACTAAATCACTTTTATTATATCTCTTTGTTTTTTCTTCTGAGAATCCCGTTTGAATAAAACTGCTACTATTGGAAGATGGTAATTTTAAATATTTCAGATAATTTAAAACAGTCTCTGATCAGTCTCAGTCAGGTTGGAATTTGGAAAAAAAATGTAAAACTGGTTTAATTTGATTTAGGCCCTGTTACTGTTTTTAACAAGAGATTATTTTTAACTATTCACTCGCTCTATATCAAATGATGTATATCTTTTCTAAAAAAGTTTTAATTTATTTAAAATCTCGCTCAGGTTTACGTTATTGGAAGTATTAAAGTGTCGTATAGGATCATTGGCATTAAAAGAATCATAAACTGCAGTAGACTCAAATATTGAACGAGGTATTTAATTCACTTCCATGTGAAATCCAATTTATTTGAAACATTTTTTTACATAGGACTACTTAATTAACAATTACAAAAGTTTGAAAAAAGGCAAGTGGATTTATAAAAAGCTTGCCATAAAATAAAAATTATACAAAATAAATATGGTACCACTGTCCTTACATAAAACGGGCACTCGGGTACATTAACTTTCTAAAACAATACATTTTTGTATATACACTGTATAAAAGATTAAACTATCAAAAATTACATATTTATAAAAAATGTATATAAATTCACAATAAAATTAATTTGACATAAAAAAAAATGTTACAAAAATTTTTACGTCATTTGTCTCAAGATAGGCTTAAAAACTACGTGGAATAAATAAAAAGATAAAAAAAACCATTCACACACACAACCACACCTGTACACACTCACACACACAAGCACACAATTTAAAATGGGACCGAAAAACACGCGCGAACCATAAAAATTGTTATAACATAATTTTGTACAATAATTTTTGACTCTAATTTTATAAATAATATTATACTATACAAGTATATAACGTTAAAAATTATCTAAAAATAAAAAATTATTGATGATGCTGCAAATTACCATCAACTTCGTAGTCCACCCACCAATACGCATTTCGTCGTCTTTCGTACTCATCGTCATTAATTTGTAGCGTCGTGTTGAATCGTATGTGTTCGTCATGGTTCGAGAATTTGTCCGCGTCAAACCATTTCTCGTTTGGCCTCCTCGCCACATGGTATATTAACGGTAGTCCGTCACGATTTTGAATGTAGCCTAAACGGTCAAAGTAAATGAAAGTGTTCGGTCCTGGTACCGTACCTGTTGTTGCGTATAATTTTGATAATGTTGTGTCCACGTGATAAGGCCCGTAAATCAGCGAGTTGTCTGTATTTAGACAAGCTCGTCTGATATGATTTCGCGTTAATTTTAAAATATGTACGTCGATACGGTCCGAGTCGAAATTTTGATATTGCACTCGATTAGAGATGTAGTGGGTATAGTCTGTTTGTGCCTTTCTGTAAAGTCCGTTGCAGTGTCTAAGGCATTTTCGTTCAAAAACTCTGTACCGTTCCATATAGCGTGGCACCTGATTGTACCACACTTGGCATCCGTACGTCAAAATTGGTCGTATAAGTGTTTTGTATGCAATGATTTTTACTCGTTTGTCTAAATGTCTGTTGTAGAAGAGTTGCCGCGCACCCATAAATGAGCGTCTCGCTTTTTCCAATTGTATTGACATATGTGTAGCCATATAACACAAATTATCGATGTTTACGCCTAGATATTTTATTGTTTCGCACAATTTTATTGGCTGCTCATTAATTTTGATGCAAAGTTTACGCCAATTTCTCTTCATTTTGCGTGAAGCGTTTCTAAATGGTCGACGAAAGAGAATTGATTCGCATTTATTTGGATTAATTTCTATATGCCAAAGATTGAAATAATTTTGGATGAATTTTAAAGAATTTTGTAAATTTTTTTGTATGTCGCCAATATGATACGCCGAACTGTATATAATCATGTCGTCCGCGTACGCACATGATTGAATTAATTTAGAATTTAGAGAATTGTTTGAAATTAAATCGGCCGTGTATAAATTAAATAAACTAGGTGCAGTGATGGATCCTTGTTGGACTCCATTTACAATTTTAAATTTGGAAGATGAGCATTTATTGCCACCAGACGTTGTATAAAAAGTGCGATTGTACAATAATTCGTAAATAATTTTGATCAGGTCGTGCGAAAAGTTCATGTTTTTTAATTTTGCTAGTAGTCCGTCAAGCCAGATAGATTCAAACGCCTTTTTAATATCAATCAAAACTGCGCCTGTAGGTACGTTAAAATTTAGTTGATGTGTAACGTCAGCCAAAACTTTAGTGATTGCGTGAACCGTACTATGTCCTAGTCGAAAACCAAATTGATTTTCAGGCATCAAATTATTTGTACGTACATGGTCGTTAATTTTTTCGTATATAATGATTTCATAAAGTTTGCCAAAATTAGAAAGTAGACTAATTGGTCGGTAACTTTCGGGATCAGTCGAAGGTTTGCCTTTTTCAAGAATCGGGAAAACTCGCGCAATTTTCCAGGCGTCAGGGAAACAGTGATTATTCAGGAGATTATTAAAGAGGGTACAAATTTCGACGACGATAATGTCCGTAAGATGTTTAAACACAATGTTTGGTATAAGATCTGGCCCAAATGATTTTTTGGTATTTGCTAATTTTAGTATGTTAATCAGTTGGTCAATGTCGATAAAATATTTTTTGTCGTCGTTCGGTTGATGTGGAGCGTATGCTGGATTTTTAACCGAAAATATTGTTTTAGTCTTTTGTTGAGTTCGTTCGTTATGATGTTGGTCAATGATTGGTTGAAATAAATTTTTAATTTCAACAGCATGTTGTTGATTGCCGAGATTAGAATTTGGAAGAGTGTGGTCCTGGATGTGCTGTCCAAGGATATTTAAATTTTGCGTTTCGTCAAAATTTTTGTATTTTGTGCCGTCACTGCTTTTTTGTAGTTGATTCCAATCGATTCCGAAATGACTATATTTTTGTTGGTCCGTCGTTGCGATTTCCAAAGTTTTTATTGTAGTGTCTTGTCTGTTTTTTTCCTTGGCTGTAAACCTTTTGATTTCCGTCCACATTTTTGCACTGGGCTTAATCCCCTTCATGATGTCCGTCCAGTAACGTCCTATTTGAATTTTTACATTTTGCTGTATCAGTTGTATGGTTCGTTTAATTTCCACTTTCCATTCTTGGATTCTGTTCTGAAATACTGTATTGTTTTGATGTCGACTGTTGGCCAAATTTCGTTTTGTCGTTTTAATTTTGGTAACTAAAAATGATTTATGTTTGTAAAGTCGTTCGATGGTTGGGTTACTGTAACACATCATGTTGTTGATCCGTCGTTTTTTAGGTAAGTTTGTTTTGATGTTGACCAAAATTAGTTTTGATAGTGTTGTGATGTAGTCGTTGCACTCGTCTATTGTAAGGTTACGATCAAACGGTATCAGTACTTGTTCACCACTCTCTAAATATTGTAGTGTTGTTGTCGCTGTTGTCCGATGTATTTTTTCGAGATTTTCTGTCCATGTTGTCCAGTCGATCCCCGTAAAATTATATCGAATATTTTGCTGTTCTGATGTATTATCGTCGTCTTCATCTTCATTATCGATTTGATTGATGCCTAGATCTAAATTTCCTATCCCGCGTATTACAATTTCTATGGCTCGGTGGTCGCTGTCAAAGTGGTGAGTCGGAATTTGGTCTTGAGAATTTTTTTGAATTTTAATACGTACGTCCATTATTGAAAAGTCTATATAGTTACCAGAGCGTATCATTGTCGGTTTGTCAGATCTGTATAATTTTGCACGGTACAGTATAGCGTAACCAGTCATCCATTTGTTTAGTCGTGTGCCTCTCGAATTGTTGAGTGCATTGCCCCAGTTTGTGTGTCGTGCGTTTAGGTCACCAGCAATTAAATAAAAATGGTTAGGGTTGCTTAAATTTAGAACATCAAAAATTTTGCTCCATTCTTTCTCGAAACGATTTTCTGTAATTTGGTTCGCATTGCCCGTACAGTAAATTGAAATCAAGAAGATTTTTTGTGCCGTTCCTTTAATATTAAGTCTTATAATGGCAATTTCGATGCCCTCTCTATTACTTATTGATTGTGGTTCAATAATTTTGAATTTTATTTCGTTTTTAATCAAAATGGCCGTCCCTCCTCCTTGTGTCGAATTTATTCTGTCGCGTCGAATTATGTTATAGTTTTTGAATTCCAAATGGTGTTTTGAATTTAGTTTCGTCTTGTTGATAAGTAGGCAGTCCGGATGGTGTAAGTTTAAGAAATTTAATAAATTTAGTCGTCGTTGTACACTTACTATCGAATTTACATTAAGCGCAATAATTTTAAATTTGGAAGGTTGTCGTCGTTGTCGATGTCCTTGGTCTTGCAATGAATTTTGATTTGCGGAATTTATAATTGGGCGAAAAATTGTAGGAGTTGAGCCAATTGTTCACCTTGTTTTTGCATGACAACCGTCAATTTGTCCATACGTTCTGTCAAAGTTTTTATTTAAAGGTCGGTGTTCGTCTGTTGTTGTAAGGGTGCAGCTAAGGGTGCTGCTGTTTTCGTCGTCGTTGATGTCACTGTTGGTCCACTTTGCATCATTTGTGCAAAAGTACCGTTTGCCTTAGACACTTTAATTGAGTCAAACATTTTAGGAGTAGCTTTTGCTGTCTCCTGTTGCGCTCTCTTGTTTGCGATTATTTTTCTTATTCTAAGTATCATTGATTGATAAATGGGACAACCCTTGTAAGATGCGGGGTGTCCAGATTTCTTGCAATTGATACAAAAGATGTTTTCTTTTGTAATCTCCTCTGTCACCGTACAAAATCCAGGTTCGTGTGTTTGCGGGCACTTGACACAACGGAACTCTAAATTGCAGTTAGTTGCAGTATGCCCATATCGTTGGCAGTTTTTACACTGTAAGATGTCGTCGGTACGATTTAAAGTTTACCATTGAACTTTTTGATAATTTATGTGTTTTATGGCATACACCACATTTAGCGGGGTGTTTGGCGAGAACTGTGCGATGTATAGCGGTAACAGTCTTTGGTTGTGGTCATTACGTTTTGAACGCATCTGTAAGATTTTAATAATTTCGATTTTTTCGTCCATTGTCTCAATGTCCGTTTTTATTTCGTCTAAGTCTTCAGTCTCGGTGAGTCCACGAAGTACCAATGATTTTGGTCTTAACTCTTTGGGAGTGTACGTGTAGAATTTTGTGTTTATTTCATCAAAAATGGTTTTGAGTGAAGTATAGTTCTGTAACGAGTCCGTCGTTATCGTGTGTTTGTTTGCGTTTATTCTTTTTATCTCGAAGTTCTGTATTTTAATGCCTTTAGCCAAGGCTACTGTATTTTTCACGTCTTGTTCGAAGATGTGAATTGGTGGTGGACGACGTTGTTTCTTAGCAACTGCAGCAGTTGTAGTTGCTGTTGTTGATTTAATTGCCTCCGCCGACGTTGAAGTCGATGTCGAAGGCTTAGTGTTATTGTTGTTGTTGCTGTTTGCTGAATTTATTGTGCAGTTTTTCTTCACTGTGGCGTTATTTGTCGTGTTCAAAGGTGCTGATTTGGGTTTTGTGGTCGAATTTTTATTTTTAATTTTTTTTTTGACCACTTCGAATGTTGATTCATCGTTTTCGTCATAAATTTCACTTTGTTGCGAATATTCACAATGCATTTGCGATTCTTCATCCGCATCCATCTCTTGACTGAGAATGGCGTACCTGTTATTTGAAAAGAACGACACAGTGTCATTTTTATCAATTGTTTTTTTTGTTGCTTTAATTGCTTGGATAAAATTATCGCTATGCGCCTTATTTAATTGCTCTTTGAGCAATTTAATTTCATTTTGTAAATTTACAATAATGTTTTTAAATTTGAATGACTCACCCTGTATGTTGTCGTGATCGTTGTTATTTCGTTTTATGCCGCGAAGCGTAAGATTATTGTTATCTTGCTTTTTTGAGATTGGATTTGTTGTCGGCGCCGTAGATGAAGTAGCTGTTAATGTAGATGCTGCTGCTGCTGCTGCTGGAGTCGTTGATTTTGTGGATGATGGTATAGTGTCTACCATTGTAGATGGAGAGGCATTAATGACAATCGCCTTCAATATAAATTCGTCGTCCTCGTTATCGTTTAACGAGGGCAATGGCGTAATTTTTGAAAGATTATTTGCCGTTATTTTTTTATTTACAATTTTGGTAATAGTGTTTTTGGCTGCAGGTGCATTCCTGCCATTAGCCTCTTTGTTCGCTATTAACTAGTTATTAGGACCTTGGTTTATTTTTTTATTTGATGTTTTTTTTTAATCGTTTTTTTTAAACACTATATGCCATTTTCATTTTTTAATCCCTACAATATTTTCTGAGGCCGAAGCTCACCCAACTCTTTCGCGGTTATTTTAACGTTATTTTCGCGATTTTTATATCCATCTGCGCAATGCATTGCTTCATGTCCGCCTGTACTGACGTTGTCGATGGTTCGGCCCATGGATTCTGTACTCCAACGAGGGGTCATAGTTGTGATCATCGTCATCAACGATCGTAATCAGGTGATGAAAAAGTTCTTTTGCAACCCTCCCCCGTTGGGATTCGAACCCGGTACCACCCGTCCCAAACACCGCAGCTTTAACCACTGCGCCAATTGCTCGGACACTTTATGTTAGTATGTTATTCCTATTTTAATTGATTGATTGATTGATTTTGAATGTACTGCCAATCATTAAGCAGGATATGTGCGCCGGGCACACAGTACACCCGTTTTTACATATACTGGGAATGATATGGAAGGATACTAGTTAAATTATTAAGATCGACCCGGTTACAAACACCTTGGCGGCCAATAGTTAGTAAATTTGTGTGGGTTAAGGAAAGGGAAAGTATGTTAGTTATGACATAATTGGTCCGATTTCCCGGTAGCCAATACTCAAACTACTGTTAGTGTAAGACAATCACATTTTTGTTGTACTGCTCTGCATTCTGCCATCTCTTATCAGCAACTCCAGTATGCCGCCATTCATCTGTAATCTGCAGAGGTTTCTTGAAAACAATCCACTGCCTTAAAACAAAGTGTATAAGTGGGATCGTACATTTCTTGCAAAATGTGGTGGAGCACCATCATGAATAAAGCACATACATCGTAAATTAAACAATGGAACTTCTTCCAATAGTTCTTTGAATTGTTTTTTTTTTATTCATACTTGCTATACTTTATTTGAAAGAAAAGTTAATCAGCTTTTTAACGAAATAAACAGTGCGAAAAACCAAAATGTTTCTTTCTCACGGCTGTGAAGTTTTCCACAAATAACAAAAACTGTATGTGTATTGGTAATTTATTTTACAGTAGACTAAAAAATTGTTATTTCACTATGATAATAAGGTAACTCGAACTATCTTTAGAAAAAAAATTATATTCCAATTAAATCTTAAAAATTTTCGATTCGTATTAATCCTAACTACAACTAAAATAAATTCACTTCAACAATAACAACAATAATAATTCGAATAACTTTCAGTAAAAAAAATTGTATGTTAATAAATACATCACAGTTAGGGGTTCACTGTATCAAAGATTGGCCAATTTACAGAGGTTTCTCAAGTAAGTGGCATACATGGATAGTTAGATGACTTGTTCTACAAAATGAAAGTAGTCCGATCTCCATACGATGGGGTTAACCCTTTTGTGGATGACTTGGTAACTTATAATTTATCAAGAAAATTTAAATAATTTATGCGTTCACTATATCAAAGATTGGCCAATTTACAGAGGTTTCTCAAGTAAGTGGCATACATGGATAGTTAGATGATGACTTGTTCTACAAAATGAAAGTAGTCCGATCTCCATACGATGGGGTTAACCCTTTTGCGGATGACTTGGTAACTTATAATTTATCTAGAAAATTTAAATAATTTATGCGTTCACTATATCAAAGATTGGCCAATTTACAGAGGTTTCTCAAGTAAGTGGCATACATGGATAGTTAGATGATGACTTGTTCTACAAAATGAAAGTAGTCCGATCTCCATACGATGGGGTTAACCCTTTTGCGGATGACTTGGTAACTTATAATTTATCTAGAAAATTTAAATAATTTATGCGTTCACTATATCAAAGCAAAGATTGGCCAATTTACAGAGGTTTCTCAAGTAAGTGGCATACATGGATAGTTAGATGATGACTTGCTCTACAAAATAAAAGTAGTCCGATCTCCATACGATGGGGTTAACCCTTTTGTGGATGACTTGGTAACTTATAATTTATCAAGAAAATTTAAATAATTTATTCGTTCACTGTATCAAAAATTGCCGATTTCGTTTTTTAGAAAATGTAAATAAAAATAAAACGCCCCATATTCTGTCTTAAAATCCAGGCTATTTTATTTTATTACCTTGCTTTCTGTTGAATTGTATGGAAAACCCCAAAACTACATAATATTAAAATAACATAAAATATCAAATGGCAGAATACGGTCCAATACTATAATAAAAAATATAAGAATACTTGGTATTAGAAGGAGAAAACAAATTCTACTTACTTCTCTAACCTCGCACGATATTCAAGTTTCGTTAAACATTTATTTGGGTTTTTGTTTTGTTTCACCTAAGTAATTTAACAGGTAATCACCAAGTTGCGCCCACATAAATAAATGTTGTGCGAAGTCAGAGGTGTAAACAGAATAATTTTTGTGAATATTAGGGGTGAAAGCTAAAACTAGTTGCAAATGTAACAAATTGTGTTTTGGTTTTAAAATTGAATTGCTTGGTAGCGCTAATGCCTTAGATTTTCTTGGTATGCACTAATTTTACTGTTGCATTTCCAGTCGACTCTGTAAATATAGTGCATATTATGTTTAGAGTTGATAGAACTCGACTCTACAAATTTGTTAAGACGAGTGAGGATAGCTACGATTCTGTATATGTCTCGACTCTGTATATAGTTAAAATTTAACCTAGGTTGAAGCTATTATATGCGTATTAATAGTTCGATTTTGGTTATATAACTGTTGTCCCTTCGTTATATTTAGTACGAGTATATTTTGCAATCGAAACATATAAATATATGAATGGGAAGTACAGTAAATATAGAGAACATTACTCTTAAAAAAAAAAAGTAGTACGATTTCCATACGATGGAATTAAGACTTGTGTGAATAACTTGGTAACTTAGACTTATCATGAAAATTTAAATAATTGATGCGTTCACTATATCAAAGGTTGGCCGTTACAAATCAAAAGACGATATAGATCAGCGAATTGCTCTGCGAAAGCAAGCGCTTGAATCAGTAATGGTTTGGCCCGTGATGACTGCAACGGACTTAAACCCAATGAATTATTTCTGCATGCGGTCCATTCTGCAGGCTAAAGTATTAACTAACAAATATGAAACGGTCGACGCCTTAAATATTGCTCTTCGCCGAGAATAGGCCAAAATTTCATCACACAACGTACGTGTATCGTATGAAGCCTTGTAGGACAGACTCGATGCTATTATCCGCGGTTAAGGTGACTACATCGAATAATAACATATTTTTTGATAAATTTGAAAGGTTTTTCAATATTCTGAAGTTTTGAAATGAAAAAAATGAAAATTTACAAATTTACAGTATTTTTAATTGGTTACACTTCGAGTGCCGACCCCTATTAAGTATTAAGTACTGTATATTATATATTTAATTATTTATCTAGTATTTTATTTCAAACACCTCTACCGTGGGGACTAGACGCTGTTTGACCCCGCATCTACTAATGAAAATACGATTAATAACAATTTTGGTCCGCGAGTGGTATTTTATTTCCCACCTGCCCGCCGGCGAGCCGGTTATGGATTTCCTCTATCCGCCACCTGAGGACGCGCCTGATGGGAGATCTCTAACTCCACACAGGTGTGTGTGTGTGTGTGTGTGTGTGTGTGTGTGTGTGTTTGAGTGTGATTTTATTTGATGTAGATATTTAAGTATGTATGTGACTGCGATTTGTCTATTTTGATATTTATGGTTATTGGTTGACATATTAGTTTTATTTTTTTGTGTAAAACAAAATTGCGGGATTGACACGAGCCTGGTCTGTTGTTGCGATAGAAAATTTGTTAAGGTCATCATATATTTCCCAGTTGTTATTCGGTCTCTTAAGAATGGCGGTGTAGTGCTTTAGTGACTGATTGTAATTTATAATCGCTTTAATATATAAATTATCTGTATCTAATTAATAATTTGTTGAATATCGGATATATATCGGATATTTGTTGAATATCGTTGAATAACCGTCAGTCCCACATACTATCCAACTTACTACCTGATTTCCATTTTGTATTTTGTCGATTCTTTGTAAAAAAATAAAATTTTGTTGTATTCTTGCATAATTACCCCTTCTTTTTTGTTTTCTATCGCAAAGCGAGGTTGCCTTCTTTTAGCAAATTCATTAAACAAAAATCAAGGAATTTTGTTCAACAGGAAAATAATTGTACATACATTATGCACATGTTCCATAAATACCTAAATAAAATGAAATATGTAGGTTTCTTTTTCTTTTCAAAATAATAACTGCGCAATATGAAATATAAACGCGCAGGTTTTAATCGCGCAATATGAGGGATGCCTATAAATGAAATGAATAACGAAATATCGTCCAACAACAAGGCACACCTACATGTTAAATGGAATTTCTATCCAACTTATTACTATTATTATTTTAAGCCAAATCCCTTCAAATCACCCGAAGAACCATCACGTCCCACCCCTGGTCTAAAAACCAACCCACAGATCCAATTCTGTCTAAAAACCACAGAAAACCTATAAATACTGATTTAAAAATCGACAACAAACAGCCACGGTACCTAAACTCACCCTCCAATTAAGCATTTACAAACAAAAACCCACCAACCACATTGAAAAAGCACTAAACTTTCTCACCACCAATTCCCTACCCGAAACAGCTAGAACACTAGATATCCCTCCCGCAGTACAGTCAAAGATTGTGTGATGTAATTTTGGCCTATTCTCGGCGAAGATCAATATTTAAGGCGTCAACCGTCTCATATTTGTTACTTAATACTTTAGCGTGCAGAAATAATTCATTGGGTTTAAGTCGTATGCAACCTTTGATATAGTGAACGCATCAATTATTTAAATTTTCTTGATAAGTCTAAGTTACCAAGTTATCCACACAAGTCTTAATTCCATCGTATGGAAATCGGACTACTTTTATTTTGTAAGAGTAATGTTCTCTATATTTACTGTACTTCCCATTCATATATTTATATGTTTCGATTGCAAAATATACTCGTACTAAATATAACGAAGGGGCAACAGTTATATAACCAAAATCCCTAGGTTAAATTTTAACTATATACAGAGTCGAGACATATACAGAATCGTAGCTATCCCCACTCGTCTTAACAAATTTGTAGAGTCGAGTTCTATCAACTCTAAACATAATATGCACTATATTTACAGAGTCGACTGGAAATGCAACAATAAAATTAGTGCATACCAAGAAAATCTAAGGCATTAGCGCTACCAAGCAATTCAATTTTAAAACCAAAACACATAAATACGATTCTATATATTTGTAGATTCTAATAAAAAAACGAATTAATCTAACCAAAACACAATTTGTTACATTTGCAACTAGTTTTAGCTTTCACCCCTAATCTTCACAAAAATTATTCTGTTTACACCTCTGACTTCGCACAACATTTATTTATGTGGGCGCAACTTGGTGATTACCTGTTAAATTACTTAGGTGAAACAAAACAAAAACCCAAATAAATGTTTAACGAAACTTGAATATCGTGCGAGGTTAGAGAAGTAAGTAGAATTTGTTTTCTCCTTCTAATACCAAGTATTCTTATATTTTTTATTATAGTATTGGACCGTATTCTGCCATTTGATATTTTATGTTATTTTAATATTATGTAGTTTTGGGGTTTTCCATACAATTCAACAGAAAGCAAGGTAATAAAATAAAATAGCCTGGATTTTAAGACAGAATATGGGGCGTTTTATTTTTATTTACATTTTCTAAAAAACGAAATCGGCAATTTTTGATACAGTGAACGAATAAATTATTTAAATTTTCTTGATAAATTATAAGTTACCAAGTCATCCACAAAAGGGTTAACCCCATCGTATGGAGATCGGACTACTTTTATTTTGTAGAGCAAGTCATCATCTAACTATCCATGTATGCCACTTACTTGAGAAACCTCTGTAAATTGGCCAATCTTTGCTTTGATATAGTGAACGCATAAATTATTTAAATTTTCTAGATAAATTATAAGTTACCAAGTCATCCGCAAAAGGGTTAACCCCATCGTATGGAGATCGGACTACTTTCATTTTGTAGAACAAGTCATCATCTAACTATCCATGTATGCCACTTACTTGAGAAACCTCTGTAAATTGGCCAATCTTTGATATAGTGAACGCATAAATTATTTAAATTTTCTTGATAAATTATAAGTTACCAAGTCATCCACAAAAGGGTTAACCCCATCGTATGGAGATCGGACTACTTTCATTTTGTAGAACAAGTCATCATCTAACTATCCATGTATGCCACTTACTTGAGAAACCTCTGTAAATTGGCCAATCTTTGATATAGTGAACGCATAAATTATTTAAATTTTCTTGATAAATTATAAGTTACCAAGTCATCCACAAAAGGGTTAACCCCATCGTATGGAGATCGGACTACTTTCATTTTGTAGAACAAGTCATCATCTAACTATCCATGTATGCCACTTACTTGAGAAACCTCTGTAATTTGGCCAATCTTTGATATAGTGAACGCATAAATTATTTAAATTTTCTTGATAAATTATAAGTTACCAAGTCATCCACAAAAGGGTTAACCCCATCGTATGGAGATCGGACTACTTTCATTTTGTAGAACAAGTCATCATCTAACTATCCATGTATGCCACTTACTTGAGAAACCTCTGTAATTTGGCCAATCTTTGATATAGTGAACGCATAAATTATTTAAATTTTCTTGATAAATTATAAGTTACCAAGTCATCCACAAAAGGGTTAACCCCATCGTATGGAGATCGGACTACTTTTATTTTGTAGAACAAGTTATCATCTAACTATCCATGTATGCCACTTACTTGAGAAACCTCTGTAATTTGGCCAATCTTTGATATAGTGAACGCATAAATTATTTAAATTTTCTTGATAAATTATAAGTTACCAAGTCATCCACAAAAGGGTTAACCCCATCGTATGGAGATCGGACTACTTTCATTTTGTAGAACAAGTCATCATCTAACTATCCATGTATGCCACTTACTTGAGAAACCTCTGTAAATTGGCCAATCTTTGATATAGTGAACGCATAAATTATTTAAATTTTCTTGATAAATTATAAGTTACCAAGTCATCCACAAAAGGGTTAACCCCATCGTATGGAGATCGGACTACTTTTATTTTGTAGAGCAAGTCATCATCTAACTATCCATGTATGCCACTTACTTGAAAAACCTCTGTAATTTGGCCAATCTTTGATATAGTGAACGCATAAATTATTTAAATTTTCTTGATAAATTATAAGTTACCAAGTCATCCACAAAAGGGTTAACCCCATCGTATGGAGATCGGACTAGTTTCATTTTGTAGAACAAGTCATCATCTAACTATCCATGTATGCCACTTACTTGAGAAACCTCTGTAAATTGGCCAATCTTTGCTTTGATATAGTGAACGCATAAATTATTTAAATTTTCTTGATAAATTATAAGTTACCAAGTCATCCACAAAAGGGTTAACCCCATCGTATGGAGATCGGACTATTTTTATTTTGTAGAACAAGTCATCATCTAACTATCTATGTATGCCACTTACTTGAGAAACCTCTGTAAATTGGCCAATCTTTGATACTGTGGAATCGAGCTATTTTATTTCGTAGAGAATGTTTCTATTTAAAGCGGTGTATGATGGTTTTGAGAAAGATTATTTTAATTTAATTTAAGCCTATCTTTTTTTAAACATTATATTTTAATTTTACTAATTTGTTTAAAATATTACAACATAAATATGTAAAAAATACTCGTTAGTATTATAATTTGTAGGTATTTATGTACCATGTAAACTTAAATTGCTTTTGCCCACTAATTTACCTATACATAGACAATTTTTGTTTTTTCCACAAATCTTGTATACGTATATATTTTTGAATTTGTGGAATTTTGTGGAAAACTTCACAGTCGTTCTTTCTCTAGATATTGAGTTACCTTTAATACAAGGTACGACTTTGGAAGGCTCCTCTTCAAACGTCTATAACTTGATAGAGGGGCTTTACAGTGCGAAGTGGTCAGTGTTCGCTTTGATCAAGGAATCCAACGGTACTATTCGTGTCAGCTACTTAGGGACACCCTATACACACATATATATATATATATATATATATATATATATATATATATATATATATATATATATATATATATATATAAATATATATATATATATATATATATATATATATATATATATATATATATATATATATATATATATATATATATATATATATATATATATAAACCTATATTTATCAATACAAAAAAAAAATCTACCCTTTCAAACCAATAACAATGGTAATAATGTTATCAATTTGTGTTGTGTTGTGTGCTGTTATACATACAATTTTCACTCGAGAAAGAAAATGTTAATTAAAAATATTCGTTTTCGAAGAATTTTTCTCGGCACACAACAACAACAAAACATTAGTTAGTTACATTTGTGTAATTGTAACATAATTAAATTAAGGAACAAGAAGAAACCAGAATAATACAAAAAAATTATGTTTTTTTTTTCTAAAATTTTCCGAAAATTGAAAAATATTAACATTCCATACATTTTCAGATTTTCGTTATATATATATATATATATATATATATATATATATATATATATATATATATATTATATAGTATATATACAGTAACATATTATATATAATAGATATATCTTCTTGAAGAGGTTTTTGATATTTTTTCGTTTTTTTTCAACAAACTGAAGGGTTGAAAATAAGATAAAATAATTAAGACAAGAATAACACACAGTAATATATATATATAAATAGTTTTCCATTGTTTTTTATGGGAAAATTTTTCAAAATATGTTTTTCAATGGGATGTGTCTTCGTTTTAGAAATGTTGAAAGTAAGTGAAAAAACTTCGATTGGTTTCTTAATAAATGTTAGAATTTTTATTTTGTGTAAATTAAATAATTTGGCCTAAATAAGCAAATTTTGCCTTCTTAGTTTTATTGTTTTAGGGTAAGTAAAGGGATTGATTAAGGAATTTCGATTTGTATAAATTTCGCAATTTTATTTGTGGTGTTGGTTTTTAAAGAATTTAAGTTTAAAGTGGCATGATTTGCTTAAATTGATTTAAGTTAGAATGCAATTATGCAGTGTCGTCCATATGTCAAAAGCATTACGGGCCAAATTTGACCCTTTACTGAGATCTTTTACAAGACCTTTCAGATCATATTTTTACAATTGGTGATTGTTGGTATGTCGTGGTATGTTGAAGCCAACACCTTAACCATCACTATACGACCGGTGACCGTCTTCCATATATTCATATATATATATATAAATTTATATATATATATATATATATATATATATATATATACATATATATATATATATATATATATATATATATATAATAATATATGTATATATATATATATATATATATATATATATATATATATATATATATATATATACACTGAAAAAACACTTTAAAAACCATTGTGAAATTTTATGTATATACCCTCTCATTTACATGAGAGTATTTGCTCCCGTGGCCATATATGAAACTCTGTCTTATTTAACATAATAAATAAAATTATTTCCTTAAATAATACTTGCTCTCATTTAAATTATAAACATTGCTAATTTGACCAGAATGACTATTATATCTTTATGACAGATTTTCATATAAATATAACACAGGTTATTATAATAACAGTAGCATTTCTGATATGTTAATATAGACATTTCCTTTTCTAATGATATTGATTACAATATTTTTAAAGAAATGTTACCATGGCAAAATATCAATGTTGCATATTAAGAATATCCATGACTATGAAATTTCCATAATAATATTTCATATAAAAAGAGTAAATCTGGTGCAAATAAAATAGAATCATTATTATAGTGAAATATAGCTATTCCATAATGTTTAAAGCACTGTTATATGTTTGCCCATAGTTTGTTTGTCAATAATAAAAGACGCATTATATTGTATTTATTAAAATTTAATAAATTGGCCCAAAATAAAATTTAAAGAAAACAATTATTTATTTATTTAATTCAAAAATTTATTATACAATAAGCCTGTAAATAATAAATTAACCTTAAAAAAAAAAATGTACATTAAAACATTTTATGTACATTATTTAGTAGAAAAATTACATAATTACACAATTAAAATTTTATATTTTGACATGTGCTTTATAAAAAATCGGATTTGATATTCTTAGTTTACTTTGTTTAGTCTGGTTTTGAAACTTTGGCAATGAAATCGTTGACGGTGGTATAATTTCCATCATAGATGATTTTTAACCGAAAATTTGAAAAAATTTCCAAATCAACCAAAATATTTGAGGATATTTTGCATTTAAAGAAAATATCAATTTAAAATAAATATCAATGCAGTCAATAGGGCGTTCAATGTTGTAAATTATATTATTTACTAATATGTATGATGCTGTTATCTTTTCTTTAAAAAATACAAATGTATATATACATATATTAGAAATTATGTTTCAGAATTACGAAGTTTAGTAACAAAGGCTTGTTACGAATTTAACTTAAAATATAATGGCCTCTTACGTAGCCAATCTCCGACAAAGTTTTATTGTTTTCGCTAAGATCCTTTTTAATAGTTGAAATCACAGTTGGGCGTGTAAATTACACAATGTAATTTACTGGGTTTTTTACATGTAAAATGTATGTAAATACATTTATGTTATTTTATACATACTGTAAAATATAAATCAACTTTTTCATTACAATTATTGCCATCTGTTACCAAATCTCTTAGTTAAAGAAAAATTGACTATATACTACAGTGTAGTGTATTTGTGTTTATTTATTGTGATATTTGTACATATGTATAAATGTAAAATAAAGTGCAACTTTCCTATGATAAGAAATATTTTGACAATAAAATCTTGACACCTACTATCAATAAATGTAATTTGATGAACGCTTCGTTTTTCGTGAGAGGAGTTAGCATATGGAATTCCTTGAATGGTAACTGCTGGGTTTCAGAAAGAATATTTTTCCCAAATTTAATTATTAATGTATTAATCAATTTATCTAGTATTAATTCTATGGTAAGGTTAGTATAATGGTATTGCTGCAAACTTAGGTTATGAAAAATTATTAATTGTAATTAGAGTAAGAAAAAATAAATTGAATTAATAAAATTCACTACAGTTCCACGCTTAAATTCGATAATCATATTCGCTACCTCTTTACTACACTGGACATCAAAGGCATAATGCATAGGCATTTTATCGAATGGATAGAATAGGGCTAGTAATTTCAGGCATACATTTATTTGATGAAGGTGAGACGGGTAGTGATAATTTGGTTGATTTTGTCCTGTTTGAAATTAATAAAGATTTAAATTTAAAAGCCAGTCAAACGAGTATAGATTCACTTCATTCATTTCACTGCAGAGAATTATTTTATTTATGATTAAACGTCAAATTGCAATTAGTTTTCCGCTACAAATCGAAAGAAATATGCACTCTTAAAAATATTTTATTTTAGTTTATTCAAATGTAGCTAGATGGCACTATGTCACTAGTTGTTTATTTTGTCGAATATAAGAACTAGTTTAAGACGTAAACAGATGGCATTGTAGAAGGATAGGTGATTTTTATAGTCTCAATGTAGATAACTAAAAGTTGAAAATAATTATGATTAACCATTTCAATAAAATGTTTAATTGGATTTTCTAATGCAAGTTATTCTTATAAACAAATGGTTGTATCATTTATTCAATATTTTAAATTATTTCTGGACGGATACTTGTTTTTTAATTATAATTCACATATTTTTGTAATATACACATTTTTTTTGTAATTTACGTTATTTACATGTAAAATGGAGAAAACGTTTTTTACATGTAAAACGCCCAACCCTGGTTGAAATAGTTTCTTCGATTTTGTGAGTATCCTATAATTAATTTGGTTTAATTAGAAAGTTTTATTAATTGTTTTAAAATCTTAACTGACCGTTATATGTATGTAAAAAGAATCCGATATTTATTTTACAGAATATTTTTAATTCACCGCTAATTTTTTCTTTTCCTTCTGTAGCTGATATTTAATAAATAGGGTAGCACTACGATGCTCCCTAGCTCGTGCTCATATTTGATCTGCAGGTCCTTTCTTCGAGCTGATTCTTTAATTTTTACATTTAAAGTGGGCCAAATTTCAGAAAGTTTATTTTTGGCATCAGGATACGAATTGTTGAAATCTTCACATAGTAAATGATATCCATTTGGTCCTTTCAGTACAGGAAATAAATTATAAACTTACCTATAAAACTTTGAAAATAACTTGGGAATCCTAATATTTCCAAATTTTCTTTTATAAAAATATGATCACTTTTCATTATTATTTTTTATATTTATTTTTACGAAAATATTATTTATTGTCTTTAAATTTTTATTTAAAAAGAAATTAAATATTATATGTAACGCTTTATTATTAAAACATGACACGATGAAATGAAAATCTGATTCTAATAAGGACTATTTTTATAAGTATCAGAAAAACAAAATAGAATAAACTTATCAAAGCTTACTATTTTATATATAAGAATGTTTGAACAAGTAATTATTACAGAGAGCAATATTCCTAATAAAATTTCACATTATCTGTTTTACACATTAAAATATTGCTTATAGAAAATAAATTCGTAAAAAGTATTATGTTACCTAAGAGTCTTTCTGATTTACCATGGTAATGAATCTGAACCTTATTAGAATTATTTTTATAAGTATCAGAAAAACAAAACGGAATAAACTTAGCAAAGTTTACTATATTACATAAGAATGTTTCTAGACGAAATTCTGAAAGAATACATCATTTCTAATAAAACGTCACATTATCTTTGTTACAGATAAAAATATTGCCTATGAAAATATTAAGCATCGCATAAGAAATCTATATATATATATAAAATTGTTGCAAGTGTGTTGTGACTTTATAACTCACGAACGGTCAAACCGAATTCGATCAAATTTGTAGGGTTTGTTTGTATGGTCGTGTAGATAGTTTATCTAAAATTTGCACGAAATCGGTCGACGCGTTCGTGATTTATGATTTTTCATGTCAACATGTGGTGCCTATGAGCGTGTGGTGCCTATGAGCGTGTGCGGTATACGTGTCAGTGTCACTTTGTTTAGTTATTTTTCCTCAGTTTAGTCGACTTCAGTTGAAAATCAAAATTTTAAAATACGTAGGTGCCTATGAGCGTGTGCGGGTGACACAATTAAAAAGATATCAGTCGAAATTTGAAATCAAAAAATTCCAAATATAAAATATCTAATAAAAAATTATTTGCTATTTGAATAAAAATTTATTGAATAACGCTCAACACTGCTTCATACACACGGTAAATACACGTTGTAGCACATACAGTCAGTGTCAGTGATTGATCATTTTAAGGTTCTTTTTCATCGAACTCGCATTGTGGACAGACGCAATCGGTAAGAGTCGCATTTGTTTTTTTTTGTTTTTTCTTATATTCAGCTATACATCATCAAACAATTCATTTGGTTTTGTTTAAGCGTTTGAATACAAACAGACAGCGCAGTGTATATACACTTTCCATTTGCATTTGCTGGTTGAATTGCTATCGGATTTGAAATACCACGTACAAGACGTTCAAATATTGGTAGACATACACGTCATTCAACAGTTGTTTCAACCAATCGAAGATCACAAAGTGAACAAGATCGTAATCAACAAAATGCATCACAGAGGGAACGACGTAGACGTATAAACCAATCGGTTGATAGTACAAACACGGTTGAAGGTGCAAGGTCAATAAATGGACGTACGCGTCCCTCAATTCAAATCATACGACAAATGGAATTGACGGCTTATAATTATGATAGCACAATTGATTACAGTATGCATTCTTATATTGGACAAATGAATAAACAATGTGTGCATTGTAAAGCAGTCAAATTTATTAACGAAACGCCTGGCATGTGCTGTGCTGGTGGGAAAGTTAAATTGCCTGTATTAGAACCTCCACCAGACCCTTTGCACTCATTAATTTATAGCAATTCACCAGCGTCGAACAAATATTCAAAAGTACTTTTTTAACAAATATTCAAAAGTACAATTCATGCTTCCAAATGACATCTTTTGGAGCTTCAAATATTATAAGAGATGGATTTATGCCGACTTTTAAGGTAATTACTTCGCATGGAATAAATGATATGACATTTCATTTATGTGCTGTCTCTGATGTCTTCAAAAATTCAGATTTGCCATCTAAATTTATTTCAAAAACATTACAGATTCAAGGACAGATATACCATAGAGCTGGGTCATTGTTGCCATTCCCAGATGCTGACCATCAGTTTTTGCAAATATATTTCATTGGTAATGAGAACAGCGAATTAAATCAGCGCTGTGCAATTGCTTTAAATACAAGACGAGAAATCTTGAGTGAGCTGCAAAGATTTTTACATCAGCACAATGAATTGGTCAAATTATTCAAGATTGCACTGGATCATAAATACGTGCCGACAGAACACCACTCGGACATCACGCCAGGCGATTTAATGCACCAACAATCGATGAAGTGGCAATCGTAATAGTTGGTGAACAATTTCGGCCAAGAGATATTGTTTTGTACCGTAGGAATGAGCAACGTAATCGTATTTCTGAACTCCATGATGATAAATCCAACGACTGGTAAAAAAAAATATGATTTTTGATTAGAAAAAAAAAAAAAAAAAAAAGAATAATTTTTATTATTTTCAGGTGCAGAAACAACGAAAAAAGTTAGTGCGATGAATTTTTATTCGTATCGATTGATGATTCGTGATCAAGAGGACAATTACATTTTGCGATGCAATAAACTTTTCCATCAATACATTGTGGACATGTATGCTAAAATCGAGAGCGAACGATTGAATTTCATCCGTCATAATCAAGACCGATTGAGATCTGAAGAGTACATACATTTACGTGATGCACTATTGAATGATGTGAATGTGAATGACATTTGACGTTTGACGATATTACCATCGTCATATACCGAAAGCCCACGTCATATGCACGAGTATACACAAGATGCCATGTCATATGTTCGTCATTACGGCCGTCCAGATTTATTCATCACATTTACTTGCAACCCAAAATGGGCTGATGTGTATGATTACTTATTTGATGGTCAGGTGCCAACAGATCGACACGATATAACCGCTCGCATATTCCACCAAAAATTGAAAAAGTTGATGGATCTGATTGTCAAGCTCCGTGTATTTGGAGAAGTGCGCTGCTATATGTATACAATTGAATGGCAAAAGAGAGGCTTGCCGCACGCTCACATTTTGATATGGTTGGTACGGAAAATAACACCAGATATGATTGATAGTGTTATATCGGCCGAAATTCCAGATCAAACCATCGATCCACAATTATTCGCAGTTGTCACGAAAAATATGATACACGGTCCCTGCGGTGAAATCAATCAAATTTTACCATGTATGATCGACGGCAAATGTTCAAAGCGTTTTCCTAGACAATTGATTGCTGAAACAATACGATGATGGATGGATATCCACAGTATCGTCGACGATCAGCTCAAAATAATGGTAAAACTACTACCGTTAAAATCCGGAACCAAGACTTTGAAGTGGATAATCGCTGGATAGTGCCGTATTCACCGTTCTTATCAAAAATTTTCAATGCTCATATAAATGTCGAACACTGCAATTCAGTCAAATCAATAAAATACATTTGCAAGTATGTTAATAAAGGTAGAGATATGGCTATTTTCGGAGTGGCTGCTGAAAATACAAATGATGAAATTTTGCAGTACCAAATGGGAAGATATATTAGTACTAACGAAGCTATTTGGCGATTTTTTTCGTTCCCAATACATGACAGACACCCTGTTGTTATACATTTAGCAGTCCATCTTGAAAATGGCCAACGTGTTTATTTTACTGATGCAAATGCCGCACAAAGAGCAGTACAGCCTCCAGCAACTACACTGACAGCTTTTTTCAAGTTATGTGAAACGGATGAATTTGCAAGAACACTATTATATTCGGAAGCACCACGATATTTCACTTGGAACGCATCAACAAAAAAATTTCAACGCCGCAAACAAGGTACTCCTGTTGATGGCTACCGAGGTGTTTTTTCAACGGATGCTTTAGGCCGCATTTATACAGTTAGTCCAAATAATGTTGAATGTTTTTATTTGCGGTTGTTGTTGGTGAACGTACGTGGGCCACAGTCATTTCAGAATTTAAGAACTGTTGATAGTGAATTGTGTGTAACATATCGTGATGCATGCCAACCGTTGCGTTTGCTTGAAGATGATATGCATTGGGATGCTACGCTTAATGATGCATCAGTTTTAGCTCACCCAAATCAAATACGTATGTTATTCGCAATAATAATATCAACATGCTATCCATCAAACCCACTTGAATTGTGGAATAAATATAAAGATTTCATGGCTGAAGACATTTTGATTCGACTTCAACATCGTTCGATGGATCCCGAATTGGTAGATACATTAGAAATTTATAATGAGGCTTTGATATTGATTGAAGATATTTGCCTTATTATTGCAAATAAAGCATTAGGACAATTAGGCATGATCGCAACTAATCGTTCAATGCATGATTTATTTCAGCGAGAATTGCAACGCGAACAGCTGTTTGAATGTGATGAATTGCGTGCGTTTATGCAAACACACATTCCACAATTGAATGTTCAGCAAAAGAATGCATACGATAGAATTATGCAAGCTGTCATTAACAACACTGGTGGATTATATTTTTTGAACGCTCCTGGTGGCACTGGAAAAACATTTCTCATTTCATTAATCTTAGCAACAATTAGATCCAAACGAAAAATTGCATTGGCACTTGCTTCTTCAGGTATTGCAGCTACATTATTGGATGGTGGCCGAACTGCACATTCCGCTTTAAAATTGCCATTAAACATGCAAACGGTTGAGATTCCAACGTGTAATATTTCAAGAAATTCTGGAATGGCCAAAGTTTTGCAACAAGCATCAATTATTTTATGGGATGAATGTCCGATGGCCCATAAAAAATCTTTGGAAGCATTGAATCGAACATTACAGGATCTACGTGGAAATCAACAGTTGTTTGGAGGTGCATTAATATTGCTATCTGGTGATTTTCGACAAACGTTGCCCGTCATTCCCAGATCGTCTCCATGTGATGAAATTAATGCATGTTTGAAAAGTTCGCTTCTTTGGGGAAAATGTACAGAAGTTATCGCTCAACATAAATATGCGTGTGCGTCTTCTAAATGATCCATCAGCACGTGAGTTTTCGAAGATTGGCGACGGCAAAATTGCAAGTGATTTAAATGGCTTTATCACGTTACCAAACAACTTTTGCACAATTATACCATCAAAAGACGAACTAATTGATTGCGTTTTTCCAAACATTGTTCAAAACTATAAAAATCATGATTGGTTAAGAGAACGCGCAATTTTAGCACCAAAAAATGCAAATGTTAATGAAATAAATTTTCAAATTCAACAGAAATTGCCAGGTGACTTGGTATCATACAAATCCATTGATACTGCTACGAATGAAGAAGACGCAGTAAATTATCCGGTTGAATTTTTGAATTCTTTGGAACCACCCGGTATGCCACCGCATCTTTTAAATTTGAAAATTGGTTCATCGATCATACTTCTTCGAAATCTCAATTCACCAAAACTCTGCAATGGAACGAGATTTTCCGTGAAAAAATTAATGCCCAATTTGATCGAAGCAACAATTCTCACTGGCAAAGAAAAAGGAGAAGTTGTACTGATAACACGGATTCCATTAATACCAACAGACATGCCATTTGAATTCAAACGTCTTCAATTTCCCATGCATTTATCCTTTGCTATAACCGTTAATAAAGCTCAAGGACAAACGCTTCAAGTGTGTGGTGTGAATTTAGAGGAACCGTGCTTTTCTCACGGACAATTATACGTCGCATGTTCCAGAATAGGAGCACCAACAAATTTATTTATTCATGCACCACACAATCAAACAAAAAATATTGTATACACTATTGTATTGAATTGACTTTACTTTTTTTTCATTATTTCCAAAAAAAAAATAAAAAATAAAAGAAACCAATGAATTTGATTCAATGTTAATATTCATGCGCAGCAAAGCACGCCGGGTGTGTTGGCGTGTGTTTGTGACAGCATAACTAAAGAACGGAGTGACGGATTTCGCTGATTCTTTTTTTATTTTGTTCACTGTTGACTCCGAATGGTATGTAGAGATCTTTAAAGAGTAAAGGATCTTTACGGTCTGATGGTTTCAGAAAGAGTCGATCCCCCATCAACTCAATTGGAAAACCACTGAATGCTACACTCTCCCAGCCCCCCCCTAAAGAGTAAATAATTTCATAAATACTTTTGTGGGCAGAACGAAGTCTGTCGGGTCCGCTAGTTATCATATAAATTTTATATATATTTTATATTGTTTTATTATATGAGTTAATATTCAAATTATAGAGAGTACTTTATTTAGAAGACCTATTACTAAAATTTATTTGTGAAAAAAAATAACACACATTCTAAATCGATTTAATAAAGGATGTAATTTATACAACATTGTATATAATAATTTGATTATATAATATTTTTTTTCTGATAAATATGAGATTCTTTCATATCCATCTTTTTTTTCAGTGTATATATATATATATATATATATATATATATATATATATATATATATATATATATATATATACACAGAGAGAAAAATGGGTAATGAATTTAATTTACGCTTTTAGTGAAATTGACAAACCGCCTAAAAACACAGTCTAAAGAAATTTCACTGCATTTTAGTGAATTTATAGTAATTTTTACTATTTTGTAGTGAATTTTTACCGTAATGAAATTAATTACAATGCTGTGAAAATTTTCATTACATATTATGGTAGTTAATTTAACTATATTGTGGTAAATTTCATTACGCGTCGTAGTGAAAACATTTTACGTATAACAAATTAATGAATTTCATTACAAAACAATAATATTTCACTACCGTACAAATATATTTCACTACCGAACAATTATATTTCACTACTGTACTCTTATATTTCACTACAATACAATTATATTTTACTACAGATTTAGAAGATATCACATCGAAATACTCCTTGTGTAATTTTATCGCAGTCTTACTGAATTGGTTGTAAAATAAAGTAATTTGTCTTTTGAGTGATTTTTCTTTTTTTTTTTTTAATCTAAAAGTGCAGTTAATTATTTTAGATTGGTGAGTACCTATAATCAAATTTTAAAATGTTAGCGGTGCTATTAGTGATGGTGGTGATGTTGCGGTTGATTTGGTTTCCCTTAATTCGTGTTTATCCTAAAAATGATCAAGAATTAGTGGAAACAATTATAGTTAAAACAGTACTCCCAGGCGAGTATAAAGTCAAAGTAAATCAGAACGAAGAATGTGTTTTAATATAAAAAAAATTGAAAAAAAAAATTCCGTGCGACCATAAGTTTTTCAACCGTAATCATCTGTATTCTCGCTATCTTTACCACCACCATCACTGTTAGTACTGAATATTTCTACAGATAAAAGTACTGTATTTGTATAGCTATTTTTTATAATGTTCAAAAAAACAGTAGAACAATTTCAGACTGGTTCAAACTATTCTGGAATAGTTATACAAAGAACACGTAAAAAAACTTTCTAATATATTCAATGAATTAACAACATATTATATAAAATATACTTTTATCAGGTGCACAAAACAAAAACTGGCTGAAATTTGATGCGCAAATCTGGTTGGCTGTGGAACAAAAGTGGAAAGAGACTTTTAGTGTAAGACGTCAGATATTTTGACAATACCTGCGAACGAAATATTTTCAGAATGGCCTTTGTTTAGTCAATTTGAAAGATTACGACGGGTAACATATATATTTTTTAAATATGAACAATCTAATATTATCTTTATCCATTACAGATTGATTTAGATTTCATTCAGTTGTTTGGTGAAGAAAAATCTCTGAATCTGCATGTTAAATGGTCTAATTTTCCTTTAAAATACAGTGGAATAATTTCAGAATAATCTAAAATACAAAAACATGCTGATGAGTTAATAAAAAAAATTACGAATTTTTGAAACTAATATAAGTATGTAACATTTGAATTTTAAAGATTCTAATATTCCTAAATATTTTAAAAATGTATATTTTCTAACATTGCAGATGAAAGGGCTCTGATTAGTTTTCAAATATTGCACTACAAGTTACCTCCGCAACGCAGAGACTTAAATTAATAGATGAAAACTCTAATCGATTTTGGTATGGATTCATTCAACCAATTATTGCAATTGAGAATAATAGTTATTATATTGTATCGGACAATATTTTCCACAAAACGGATACTTCCTTTTCAGCGATCGACTTACATATGATTAGTGTATTTACATATGTTTAGTGTTTACAAAAACAAATGTCTGTAAATTTACATACATATTATGTTTGATATCGATGAAAAAACTAATTTTGAATATTTTTCATCTATCAGCCACAAAACTTCTGATGGCTCTCTAGTTTAAAGATATAAAATAATATAATAATGTACAATACATCTAAAAAATCAACATATTTTAACTTTAAATTAAAAAAAAAAAACTTTTATTCAAAATGTAATACGTATATTTTAAAAATATATTAAATAATATTAACAAAATTATTATGCACTTTTTTAATAAATTTAAACGAAATGTCATATTCTTGTAATCATTAATATATTTGTATGTAAAAATAAATTGATTCCATAATTCATGTAATAAAGAAAATAAGTCACAAAATTCATAAAAAAAAAATAATTTTTTAATTTTCTTCTTTCCAGAACAAATCTTTGAATTTTCATTAATTGTAGTGGTTCATTTCATTACCATGTAATGAAAATATCAAAAACCTCATTACAATAATTGTTAATTTCATTGATTTCTGTAGTAAATTTTATTATTGCTATGAAAATATTGTAATACTTTTCATTGATTGTTGTCAATGTAATTACAGTTTGTGGTAAATTTCATTTCGGTTTTAAAAGTATGGTAGTTATTTTCACTACATCCGTTTTGCATTTCATTGAACTTGAAGTTAAATTTCATTACAAATCGGTGAATTTAAGAACAGTGTAGTGAAAGTTTTCACCACACCGTAGTAACAATAGTTATTTTAACTACATTGTAGTTAACCAAAAAGTTACTACGAATTCAATGATTATCATTACAGTTTTAGTTAAATATATATATATATATATATATATATATATATATATATATATATATATATATATATATATATATATATATATATATATATATATATATATATATATATATATATATATATATATATATAATATATATAATACGGTTTTTACATGCTATTGCTGGAGAAGCCATCGTCCTCGACAGTGACCTCGGTGCTTGGCATGGTATCATTCCTCTCAAATATTGCTGATCCGGTTACGATCGACTCGCAAAACGTGACCGAGCCAGCGTACGCGCTGGCACGTTCTTTTACTTCCTGAACGTCATCAGGAAATTTCATTAAATTTCTGATTTAGTGGTTGAAGAGAAATCGGTAAGTGCAGTCATCGTCGAGTTTTAGGACATTTATCATGTACATAACTCGTCTGGGTGATGATTGAGTTGTGATTGAGATCGGACGTGTTTCGTTCGATCTCTCAAATTTTAATTTTTTTTAATTTTTTTAAGAGTTGTATAACATATATTATAAGATAAAAATAATTAAAATAAAAAATATATAAACAAATAAAAATAAAAGTGGTACGTTGTGTTGTGTCGTATCTTTATTTGTATTGGAAAAAAAAAAAAATTAATAAAAAATAAAAATAAATAAATAAATAAATAAGTGTTAAATTTTTGAAAAAATGGTGGACTATACATGTAGTTTCATAAATTTTAATACTTTTATATAATATAAAAGTATATAATATAAAAGGGTGTGAAGTGAGTTTATGTTTTTATATTTTGATATGATTGTGTTGTGGAGTTTTATAGTTTTAGGAACTCTGTCGCTTGTCCCAGAGTACAGGTACAAATTGTCGATTGTGTTCGAGATGTAACTTATATAAATTTGTGTTGTCAAGTTTTAAAGAGCAAATGTCCATTTCAAGTTTTTACCATGTTTTAATTTCATGCGGTGTGTTTTTTTTTTTTTGATTCGCAGTTCGGAAATGGTTATTAGTGAAATGGTTCTTGGCATTTATGTAAAAGTGGTTAATAATTTTTGTTTTTTTCTTTATTTTCTGTTTCTTTCTCCTCGTGTAGCAGTACTTATAGACATAGTATATGTATATAGAGTGGTAATAAATACAAATGTTATTTTGGAACAGTCTTGTTCAATATCTTGTATATTATTTTAGTGGGATTCTCGTAGGTAGAATAAAATTAGTTCTATTAACATGGTATATAGGGAAATAGATGTTGAGTGGAGATCATAACCAATATTAACCACTATAACCCAATATGCAACTCATACGGATTTCCGTTCACTTTTCTATGCGAAAAACATGCTGTTACAATACAATAGAAATAAACATGAAAAATACACGGAAAAACGTAAAACTCGGCAAAGAAAAGTGTCTCAATGTTTACATGGATGAGATTTTTTATGCGTTCAATTATAAAGCCACCCCTTTTTGTTGATTTTTTTGTTCATTAGGCATACAGAATAGTAGAATGGTAGTTGAAATAATGGTATTGTGTATATACTGTGTAATTGTGTAATTTGCAAATGATACAATTTATATTGATATTTTTATTTTATTTTATTTTATTTTATTTTTTCAAGGCATTTTTTTAGGTATAAAAAAATGCCTTGAAAAAATAAAATTTTTTTAGGTATATTCATATATGTTTTTAATACTCTACATCGAAGCCCTCTTGGTTACGGGCCGTACTCGTCGCATGCTAGTGCTGTCTGATCATATACACGTGAGGGTGTATTGTGGGTGACGAGCGTGTCGGGGTGTGGTTTCGGAATGAGTGTAGGGGGTATTATTCGCATAATGTAGGGCAGCAGAAGAGTTGAAAGTAGAATGAAGTTTAACAATGCAGGCAGGGGGTCGTGGTGCAAATAGATGCAGTACAGTTCGGCACTTGTTAGAGGGTTGAGAGACGAAGGAATACTCAGTTGTATGTACACATTGGATGTTGTGCGTAGTTTTGGGATGGGGCTGTTGAATGGTGGTGGTAGGAATGCGAGGGTTAGGCGTTTTTATGTGTAGGTTTTGAAGGCGCCATTTACCTTTGATGGCGGGGGTTGGGGGACGGCTTGCGTGATACAGAGGGTTTTGCTCTACATTAAATAATTATAGGGTTTATTGTTTCCCAACGATAAAGGGTTGGTGTAATTGTGTGCATGGTGATTGGTGCTGTATTTTTGGTTTGTACAGTCTCTCTTGTGCAAAGCCCTCTCTATTGCAGGCCGTTTTCTAGGTTTCGTTGGTGGATGTGAGCAGAACATGTGTGCACGGTTGAGTGTATTGGTGCTATTGGGATCCATATGGAAGGGTGTTTGAGTTTCTCATTCTTGCTACCGCTGTTTAACGTTAACGGTTTGTTTGTATTGTGAAGATTTGTTCTATTTTCAACCATTTTTCTGTATTGTATTGTGCGAGCGATATTTTTTTGTTGTCTGTTCCAGGCCATATCTAGACACGTTTTGTCTACTTGCAATGCATTCTCATGTGTATGTGATTTAATAGCATGGGTATGCGATGGGTGCGGCTTGTAATGGAGAAGGTTTTGTGTGTATGTAATATATGTGTATGTATATGAATATATATGTATATGTTAAATTTGACTATTTTGTTTTTGTGTTTGTGTAATACCGTTGATGATCGGGATCGGCCGGATTCTCAGGGATTGTGACTTGGATCTATTAGAGTTAAGTTTAGTTTTCTGGTTGTGAGCTTGCTTGTTTTTGCAATTGCTGCTTGTGGCTTTTCGGGGAACGCTCCAGGGGCGGTGTGGCCAATTTTTCACTAATGTTTTTTCCGTGTGGTGCGGGTCGTCACGTCTGTGTGGTCCGGCTCACTTGTAGGAGTGCTAGAGTCAGGTTGGTGCGATAGTCTTCCTAGTTCTCGTTTGAACTGTCAACGTTGAACGAAGTCTCTATTGGCAATTTTGGCCTAAGTGTGGTTTGTGTCGGTAGGGCTCGCGAGATTGGTGATTGGCAAATTTTTGTCTGCTGACAAGGAAGGTTTGTCCCGAAAGGGGCGTTCTTGCGGCACCATTGATGGTGCACGCTACTTCTCTTTTCTTTTGTGGATCCTATTTAACGTTTTTTTTAATATGTGTTTAAATGGTAGTTTTCCATTTTTTTTTTTTTTTTGATTTTTTGCTTTTATTTTTTGTCACTATTATAATATTTGTTTGGTTAAGCAAGTGTTTTTGATTTGAACTATATTTTTTTTGTAGAATTTTCCTTTTAGTGACAATTTTGTTTATTTTGTTTGGTATGTCGATTTCAGTGGTGGTCTACTTTCCTTGATCCCTTTAACAACTATCTAGTTGTTGAAGGTACTGGGGAAGGTGGATCGCTACTGAAGTCGATATGCCGGGTAGAATGGGTGGGGTTGTCGCTGGAGGGAGGATTCTGCAAAGGGGGGTGTAGTTTCGATCGAGAATATTTGTTTGAATAAATAAATAGTAATTTTTAAATCTAATTTGGGTTGTGGTGGAGTTTATGTGACTTAGGGTGTCTATCGATGGTGAGTATGGGATGATTTGTGGATGTATGTCGTACTATTGTTGGTGATAACGCTCATTATTCCACTGTTACATTGTTCATTTATTTATAAATTAGTTTATTGTTATATTGTTATATTTTATTTTATATTTTGATATTTTTACACTTGTATGTTATATATTTACTTATTTTACATTTTTGTATTTTGTGCTTTATATTTTTGTGTTGTTGTGACTTTATATTTTTATTTTTACATTTTACATTATTTATATTTTTATATCAATTTACATGTTATATATGGTTTCTATATTAATAAATGTATATTTAACAATGGTATAAATTAATAAATTTGTAATTTTCAGACGGGACTAATTAAATTTGTTACAGTCTGTGGCTTGTAGGAGGCTTGATATTGTATAATGGTGTTATAATATTAAAAACTAATTTTTTATAAATTCAGATGAAAAACTAATTTAATTTATTACAACCTAGGGTAACTAGTTCACTGATAGATATTGTTTTCAGGGTACCATTGCAGATTACAAATGAATGGCGGCAAACTACCATTGCAGATTATAAATGAATGGCGGCAAACTAGAGTTGCTGATAAGAGATGGCAGAATGCAGAGCAGTACAACAAAAATGTGATTGTCTTACACTAACAGTAGTTTGAATATTGGATACCGAGAAATCGGACCAATTAAGTCATAACTAACATACTTTTCCTTTCCCTAACCCACAAAAATTTACTAACTATTGGCCGCCAAGGTTTCTCCGGGTCGATCTCAATAATTTAACTAGTATCCTTCCATATCCTTCCAAGTATATGTAAAAACGGGTGTACTGTGGGCCCGGCGCTTTCCGGGATATCCTGCTTAATGCTTGGCAGTACATTCAAAATCAATCAATCAATCAATTAATTTATCATGTACATAACTCGTCTCTCCAATGTAATTAACCATCTCTTATATTCATCAGTCAGGATTCATAACTTACACTCTTGGTACGAGCTTAATGTCTCGTGTTCACAGCATGCGGGCCAGCAGCAAGATGCACCCCTACAACACAATTATCATGAGTGACAAGTGACCTTATGCTAAGCACAATCGCAAAGTATATGATTCTTCCCCTAATATTATTCGAAAGATCGTGTTGGAACTTTTTGAGTACGGAACTATGTTTTCTCCTAAGTCAGTCTAGTTTTTGCCAGCTTGGCAAAAAAGTCACAAACCATTATTATGACATCGCGTTTCGGTATGGATCCCATCAGATCATCCAACTATTTGTAAAATGAGTCTTTATCTTTAGGTTGGCCTTTTTCAGTGGGCGCATGAATAAAAAATTATTAATAGCTTACACATATTCGGTTATCTACTGCTTTGGAATCCAAAACAGCCTTGTTCACCTCTAGCCCAACAAAAAATAAGACTAAAATTTCCGAGGTCATCGTCACTCTTGAGCAACGTAAAGCCTTGGAGAGCAACGAGTTCCAAGCGATATACTCTTTCATGTCAGTTGTAGTATCATCGATTTTGTCTGATTTTCCTATCGACCTATCCTAAACCGCGTGTCCGTTATCGTGAGCAGTGGTTAATAAATTGTCCATATATGTTTTTTCCATATTGGTTTTTTTTTTGATATTTTTAGGAATGCGGTTAGTCAGCCCAGTAATCCAGCCTTCATTTAAAATATTCTTAATGTAAGGGGTGGAAATTGGCACAGATCATTGGCCAGTAGAACAACATGAGTTTAAAGATGCATGCCCGTGATTAATACCGTGTAACCAAAACCACTGGAACTGTACCTTAAATTCGACCGTAACAGGTGATTACAAACCAAAGGGCTCCTATATTCTGCAAATCTCAGATAGAAACAAGCATTTTGTAAATTGGCTAGTTCGCGAAAGCGTGATTCTGATGAAAAAGTAATCTTATCTTCTGGTCATTATTATTATCCGGTTAGTATCTTAAAAAAGGATGGGTGGCAGAGATAGACAAGACTACCTCGTCATCACCAACGTCAAGCAAGCATTGCTTGGGTTAATGCAAATTGGGGTGAACGCTTGAGAATATCTTCTGAGATGCCAGTTATGCTTTATCCAAGAATTCTGGGAGCTAGGATTCAGTGTGCCAGTAAAAATATAACCTTAATCGGTACAACATACTGCTCTGCAACTTTGAAGATTTTTATAGAGTTAAGGAGGTCCTCAACGAAGTTGATGCAAAATACTTTTGATATACTCGCAAAGGAGATCAATTAAAGACCTTAGGGCTACCGTATCCTCACATTTGCAACTTGACTGGTCGGCGTTCCTCAATTTTCTTTAAAGTATTATCACTGATCCAAGGTTTTCGTTTGTATTCTTGGTACCCGAGTGAGTTAGTAGCTATTTCAATATGGGTGATATTACCAGTTGGTGATCACAGTGGATATCTGCGTCTCTCATTGACCTGACATCTTGCAATGACGTGAGAAACTTCTTTGATTTGTATATTTTTGTGTGGGAATCTACTGCTAAAAATGAACAAGGGGTTTGTGACGCAGAAATTTCCTTGTAATATCTTGATCTTAGTTACTTAATCGGCATCTTCTGTTGCGGCATATAGCACTGAATTATGGTTGTGTTTCGATTTAGTAAATGGAATCTTGCTACATTGATTCCGCTTGCGATTAATTGGTTATCCATTTATATTTTATAACGTTTTATTTCTTTCTCTAAATGTACTAGCCTTGATGCTTTTGGTTAGGGTCCAGACATTTATACAGAGAAAGGTTGATCGATTTCCCCTAAACATTTTCAGGATGTATGCTACTAATGGAAAATACATGCTATCCAATTCATCAATTTCTAAAACAGTAATAAAATTGGTAAATTTAGTGACCTGTCCCTTTACGATATCTTTACCTCTATCTTAGACTCATTACAACAATGACCTTGGAATCTGATCACAAATCACTCTATTTAAAATGAGAGAACGTATACTTAGCCTGCTAAGAACTGCGGGGATCTTCAAAAACTATCTAGTTAAGTGGATAATTCCTTAGAGAACGTGTTCTGTAAATGCGCAGGTGGTAAAGAGTGTTACATAGTTTGTATTTGGTTTCCTTATACATATCCGTGTGAATCAACATTTCATTGACTTTTGCGTAATCAATAAGCGAATTTACACAATTCGAATTTGCATCAAAAAAATTAATCCACCTAAGGCAAAATTGATTCTAGAGGCAGCTTTGCCAATGTTTGGAATCTAACTTTAAGTTTGTCGTCAGTCTTAATTGCAAACCCTACTAAATAAAATAGACGATATAGGAGCAACAAGACTAAGAAACTGCACTCATATATCCGCTCCGTAAATTGCCAAAAACTACCATACCACCGTTTTCTGGATAAATATTCAGAATTTACGTCATTCATAAGGATTTGTCCGAATCTACAATAAATAGTGATGTCAATTTCACAAATTAAAATGTTAGAAGAGATTGTTGAGCGGCAACGCTGCAAACATCTTTAATCACGTATCAATCATTAAAGCGAATTACGAAAGTACTTAGGAAAAAAATCAAAAAATGCTACGAACATAAAAAGGACATAACGGTAAATTTAATAACGGTAAATTTCTACTGCAACCTCTCACACATGGTACATACACTGGGTATTAAAACCCAGCAATACGTAATTTCCTATAAGGTTGAAGATTTTATTATCTTCTTAAACGATTAGTATTAGTGATAGTGGAACATACACCAATAGAAACAATAAGCGGAATCACATTCACTGGTATCGCTGTAATAACTGCAGTGAACAATATATAGCGATCGTGAATCTATCCAACGAAAATTCATACCTAGAAACTGTAAAATCTTAACACTTTTTTAGACTAGAATCTTTAAATTGCATGTCAAAGGCGAATCTTACCAACTGCTGAAATCACAATAAAAAGACAAAACAAAGGGAACATGATATGTTCAAATTGTTTGTTGTTGCCACAATAAGCATCATTCGCTTCTTTATATACCAGTAACCGATTATCAAACCTCTCATCATGTATATACAAGTAATCATTGTAATCAGCCATCTTTGGCTGTACTATAAACCGAATCTAGTCAAATAGATTCAAATAAAATCAATCGATCAACATCTTTAACAACCTCTCATTGCGATAATACATCAAATCCAAATAATGCTACTTCTTCAAGAAGCACAACCGATGCCACAAAAACACTTACTGTTACTCAAAGTATTACAACAAATAATAACCCAGAGAAATCACAGAATTTTGGACTGTTACCTATACTGCTATTATCAACGTTAAATCACGCAGTGGACAATATAAACCAGCTTGAGCTGGTTACATTCGGAATCGCAGTCGTGTTTTATCACCGAGTCCTGCATTCAATGCTTTGGTCTATCAAGAACGAAATCAAATCGACAAATATACGGCCAAGCAGCTGTTCACGCAGGAAGAACTAAAGGAAAGACATATAAGATCATTCATCCACGTGTAAATCCTAATTACACTCTAAAAATGACAACACATATAGTAAACACTATTACGTCTAGTTTGCTATCAATGAGCTTTAATGTATCACATGCAGCATTAGACAAAATTGAATTGGTAGATCCTTATTTTAATAGATCCAGTACTATCGATATGTTGATTGGAATTGAATGTTTCTTTGAAATTCTTGGAACTCAAAAATAAACTATAGAAGGCTTACCAATACTATACAAATCAAAATTTGGATGGCTAGTTGCTGGAGAAATGCAACAACAAAATGATGATCGCATTACTTCGATGTTTGTAGAAACAAATAATTATGTAAATAACGGTAATACACAAGATCTTTTGAAGAAGTTTTGGAAAATTGAGGAGGTTACAAATGAAAGAGCTCAAATCGAAAGGGATCATGACTGATGATGATTGCGAAAGGTTTTATAAATTAACAACAGAGCAAACTAACGATGGACCGATATCAACTTCGGCTGCCATTCAAATCCACGACTCAAATTAGGAGATTCATTTATCAATGCGAAACGGCGGCTATTAAACATGGAAAAGAGATTCGCATCCAATCCTGAATTTTATGAGCAGTATAAACATTTCATTGAAGAATACGAGAAATTAGGTCACATGCATGAAGTAAATTGGGACAGTTTACCTGAAGATGAAAACAAGAAGTATTTTTTACCACACCATGCCGTTTTTAAGGAAAGCTCAACGACAAAACTGCGTGTTGTCTTCGATGCATCATGCAAAACATCTAATGCAGTATCACTAAATGAACCATTGCACGTGGAGCCAAAAATATAACTAGATTTAAACACATAGAATTGTGTTATGCCGGCATAGAAAAAATGTATCGGCAAATTCGATTACAATCCTGAGGATAAGCCGTTTCAATTAATTCTTTGGCGAGAAAGTCGCAATTTAAAGGTCTACATGCTAGATACAACTACATATGGACTAGCAAGTGCTACATTTATGGCCGTGTGAACATTGAAGGCTATTACACAAGAGAAGCTAACCGAATATCAATTGACCAATACTCTTGGCATCATTTGGGATTCACAAGCTGATGTATTTACATTTAAAATCAACCTAAAGTCGTCGAAAAAATCAAATTAATCAAATCTTACCTCGATTGCAGTTGTGTGCAGCATTTTTAATATTCACATTAGTCAAATACGTTCAGTCAACGGTTTTCGTTGGTCAAGAAGTACAAGTATACGCATGGACTGATTTAATGGTTATCATTCATTGGCTCTCCGACGTACCACGTAGATGAAAATACTTCATAGCCAACCGTACTACGAAAATGCTTCAAATTATTTCGAATATGTCTTGGTACCATGTTCCTACAAGGCAAAACCCGGCTGACTTAATCTCAAGAGGTGTTCAACAGGATAAATTGAATGACGTGGAGGCGTGATGAATTAGACCACTATAGTTGACAAAGGATGCCACAATACATCGAAAATAGTAAAACAGATCGAAGATTCGGTCCTTGAGACAAGAAAACATATTCTTCATGCTGTGACGAAGAAGGAGCTAAATAAAATTGATCAGTTGTCCAAAAATGTTACGTCATGGTTCAAACTTAAGAAAGTAGTAGCGATCATGCTACGATTAGTTAAACGGTCAGATTACATGCTGAAGTGGTTATAATTCGAAACGTGCAAGCTATAGCATTCAAACAAGAAATCGAAGCTATTCAAAATAACAAGCAGTTACACTCCAAATTAAAATTATTGGGACTAAATCCATTTATAGACGAAAAAGGTATTATTCGAGAAGGAGGACGTCTTAAGCATTCTAATTTAAAATTTTCTGCCAAACACCCTGTCATAATACCACAACACAGAATGAATCAATTAATAATTCATGAAATTCATGTTTCGCCATTCATGAATGTCAAGTATTCAGTATATGTCAAGTCAGGGTTAAACCGAAATGCCCGTATGGCGAAAGCATACCTAACTCAAAATGGGAGGCATCAGTTAAATCTTCAAAATAGTCATGAAGAAGGTGAATTTAACTTTCGAAGAATTAATTACGTTAATCACTCAAATTGAATCAAGTTGTCTCTGAGCTTCAAAAGCCTAGTCATTTTGGAATTGGTAAAGCTCTTACGACAGTTCCAGAAGCACAATTGGAAGAAGTAAATGAGTCAAAACTGAATCGCCGGCAAAACATCCCAAAACGTATGCCAGAATTTTGGAAAAAACAGTTTCAAAGACGATGCAGAACATTCCGCACAAAATATTTGCTTGGAAGGATTCATTAATCGTACTATCATGGCTAAATGATTTACCTAGTAGATGGATTTGCTTTGTTGGCAATAGAATTTTGCAGATAGTAAGCAGTTGTTCCCGTGAAAAAGGTCGCACGAGAAAACAAGCGGGAACCCAACAGATATCGCAATAATATGTACAATTAATTGACTGTACAAATATAACGAAATCTCATATCTACCAGACTACGGCGTTATGACGTCATCGAATATCTGGGTGATATAGGATGTCGAAACTGAAGACAACGTAGGATCAAACGAGATGAAAGAAGGTTGTTTGCGCGGATGATAAAATCCCGTCATGAGATCGAAGGCAGCGAGAGAGAGAGAGTTATGTCTGTACTATAGTAAAGTAAAATTTATGTAAAATAATTTTCCGAAAACATTTATTTTTATACAGCCATAATTTAACTGTTCATTTTCAATTTTCATAAATTTCTCTATTTTATGATCAACCAGAAAAAAAAATTAACTGCGTTGATTTTTGTTAGTGCGCGCGTCACGATTATACCAGAGTATGTGTATATAGTATGTTTAACAACGTTTGGTACATAGTCGAGCTGCTAGATGGTAGTTAAAGAAAAACCCAATAAAAATGAAATCTGTAATAATAATAATAATCATAATCATAAAAAGAAAATATTTAAATTGAATTTTTTATTTTATTCCTTTGTAATTTAATTCAATTGTAATTTTTCTGTTACCATTTTCGGTTTGTTTTTCATTTTTAACGACAATAAAGAAGTTAATAAAAACGATATTAGAAATTAAGCAAGTTTTCTAGGTCTCGTGAAAAGCTTAATAAATATAATTTATGGAAAATTTATATGGTTCAAAATACTGTAACATTTCCAGAAATTATTTTAAAGCATTAAAATACGGCAACGGGTAAGTCTATGAATTTATGAAAATTCACAAACCACTCAATGCGTAATATTGGTCCGATTGTGATGACTGATACCTTTATGGAAAGCTCTCGAGACCCGAGCAATTGGCACAGTGGTTAAAGCTGTGGTGTTTAGGTTGAGAGGTACCGGGTTCGAATCCCAACAAGGGTGGGTTAAAAAGGTATCACTACATCACTAATAATACATCAGTAATCGTTTTAATAACTTTAATGAGGCGTTTTCACATATAAATACTGCCAGTGGCAAAGAAAAGAGAGTTCTCGGATATATTGTGGCAAAGATTACCTTTAACAACCAAACCCATAAGTTAAGATTACACATTGTTCCAGATTTAACAAAGTTTCTGTATCTAGGTATAGATTTTTGGAATCGCTTTAAAACTCCTCAGGTAGTTCAAAGTATAAATAGTGTAATCCCAGAACTTCAAGATTCTCAACTACATCAGCTTACATAAGAGTAGAGGCAATCACCTAAATCACCTAATCTACGAATTCCCACCGTCAGTTGAGTTGGGACTTGGCCACACGTCATTGTTAACTCATATGCGATTGAGGAACTAGACATATTGGTCCCTTTCGGCGTAATAAAGATTAGTCGAAGTATATAGTCTTCCCTAATTACAATTATGCATAATGATGTTTACTCATTTCCTCTTATCGAGGGGTTACTTGGTCGTTTGGAGCAAACTTTAGCTCAATTGACTTAAAAGATGCCTTTTGGCAAATACCTCTCGAAAAGAAGGCCCGTGACAAGACATAATTTCCTATTCCTGGGCGACCTTTTTATCAGTTCACGGGCATGCCATCCGGTTTATGTATAACGTTCCGCAAATCATATGACGGCTTATGCATAAGGTAATCTTAACTAAATTGCACGAATCTATATTCATTTACTTGGATGACCTTATAACTTCCGCAACCGCTCAGGCTTTGTCAGATCTGGGATGCTAAGTCCACTACAAAACCGGATTATACTTAGATTCAACAAAACCATGGAAATGGAGAAGCACCTCGAATAAAACTTAAACCTAAACCTTATAATTCCATTTTTCCCGGACTAGACCAAACTAAGCCAGAACGCAGTGAGGCGATTCAAACAATTCATTTAATTCTGTCCCGTGTTCACAAATACTTTAAGGCTAAGAAAAAACTGTACCTTGACTGTGCGGAAACGACTATTAGTACACCTTCGATAGAAAATGACCATATCTAAATGTGAAAATCTGTGGCAAAAACATATCAGGATTGCTGGATAGCGGAGAAAACATCAGTATTTTAGATAAAGATTCAGTTAATTTTCTGCTCGAAAATTTTCCAAATTAAATGCTTCTGTTAAAACTGCCGACGGCACCTCAAATCCCATCATTGGTCATTTGAAATTGCTTGTACAACAATAAAATTTGGTACATTAGGTTACATGTAGTTCCTTCCCTTCAAAACAATATCTACTTGGGTATACATTTTTGTCATGTATTCGGAATCGCCACAGTAATGGTAAATGAACTCAAAGAACAAACTGCAAAACTGGATTTAGTGAAAGAACAATTTCCCTCTTTTACTAAATTGGATCTAGGTTAAACTTACACTGTATGAACATAAAATAGAAGTGAGTTCGGCACTTCCAATTAATCAACGATACTTTCCGGTATTTCCAGCTATACAAGACCGGCTATTTTCTGAAATTGATCGGATACTGTTACTTAACGTGATCGAGATAAGCCAAAGTCCGTGGTCTTCACCGGTTGTGTTAGTAATAGATTCGTGTCCCCTTCCCATAATAGATGGTTTATTCTCTCGACTGAAGAACACCAAGTACATAACGGCTCTGGATTTAAAAGATGCCTTTGACAAATTCCGTTGGAACCTCAAGAGAAAAGACAGCGTTTACAATTCCCGGGCGGTCTCTATCAGTTTAGAGCGATGCCGTTTGGACTCTGTTACGCTGCCCAAGCCATGTGCCGGCTAATGCACCAAGTTGTTCCAACGGAATTACACGATCGGGTCTTTATGTACTTGGATGACCTGTTGGTGGTTTCTCCTACTTTTGACGAGCATATTCGTTTACTTACACCGTATTAGCTGACCAGACCTCGAAGGCTGGATTAAAAGATTTTTTTAAACTAAAGAGATACGATATCTTGGATACGTGGTTGTTGAAAAAGATCTTCGAACCGAACCAGAAAAAGTAGAGGCGATTGTTAACTTTCCAGTTCCGAAATCAGTGAAACAAATCATGCGCTTCCTTGGAATGGCGGGTTGGTATAGATGATTTATCCTCAACTATTCCCAAGTTTCAGCTCCAATTACAGATCTATTAAAGAAAAATCGAAAATTCGTTTGGAATAGCGAAGCTCAGAAAGCATTTGACAGGCTAAAGTATTTGTTGTCTACAACTCGTGTACTTACGAATCCAAACTATCCAGGCAATTTTTTATTCGTTGTGACGCGAGTACGAAAGGGCTTGGAGGAGTGCTGTTTCAAAAGTATAAAGATGGTACAGAACAACCCATATCATTCTTCTCTTAAAAGCTCAATTCAGCCCTGAAAAATTATACGGCGACTGAACTAGAATGTTTGGCTGCTATTTTATCAATAAAAAAATTTCGCCAGTATGTCGAGGGCTACAAACTTATAGTGATCACTGATCATGCTAGTTTGAAATGGCTGATGGGTATGCGTGAACTGACAAGTAGACTGGCAAGATGGAATCTGTATTTACAATCCTTTGATTTTGAAATTATGCAACATTGGGGGTCTATTATGAAACATATTCACTTTCAAAAAATTTGTTTTGCGGCGAATTTTAGTATTACGTTTTTTTTTTGCTGGAAGACCACTAATCACCTGTTTAGTGAAATAAAAATCGATGAAATATTGATCCTCCGGAAAAAACGATAGATGGCTGGAACAAAGATATTAGATACAATTTTTTTTTATTTTTTTTATTTGGCCGGAGCATTACTGCTCATATTACATAATGCTCCATGTCACATGGATGACATGGAAGATGGATAGTTCATAGTTCATAGTTGTGTTTATAAATATCACTGATCGTAACCTTGTGAGAAAAATTCCTTTTTGCGTCCTGCCCCTGTTGGGATTTGAACTCGGTACCTCCCGCTCTAAGCAGCACAGCGCTAACCACTGAGCCACTCGCTCGGTACTTCAGATACAATGTTAAATTTAAATTACGTAATCCGGTACAGGAGGAGGACCGTGAGAAATGAAAATACTAGCTCAACTCGAAGCAAGAGTAGCTATACACTTTTACATCTGACGAACGAAATTAACGGCTATAGTATAAAATAAATTTGGCTGTTCTCTTCTCCATTAGGTAATGGAGTTTCAAGAAATAGAGTCAGTAGTAGCCACCATGGATGATTGTCTCTTAGATCTAAACCTGCCATCTCCATTAAGCCATGACGCTAATTCCTTTCAAACCAGCAACATCACGCCTTATGCTACAAACAGTACCTACTACAAACAGATACTACGCTACAAACAGTATCTACTACGCTCGAACATGAACCAATCAGCATTGAAACTCCATCCATAAGTCCAAATATAAATACACATACGCTAAACAGATCATAAACATTTTATTTATTTTGTTACAAACTTCATGCGTTTAAATTTGACAATTCGCTTATGTTTCATAATAAGCATATTCGTCGCGTGTCGAATCTTTAGATATCGAATTTTTCGAAATTTATATATCGAATTTTGTTAATTTCTTCATCCAGTTAATACTAACTGTATTAATCGATGTGTTTAGTTTTTCAGTAGCTTGCATTACGTTGCTCTCAACTGTCAAAATTACTGTATCATTAACAAAAGTAGCTGATATATAGCTATAGTTGGTACTTTCTTTAGTGGTATGTTTGTTGTGTACAGGAGTTGCAAGATGAAACCCAATACGCTTCCTTCGACACTCCTGCTGAAATTATGATCCGAGTATTCATCATCATAATTTACATAGAAGTGCCTGTTGGTTATGTAAGATTTCAGAATTTCATAATACTGTTTAGTTTAGACCTTCTAGTCACGAGGTAATTGGTACTCTAATCCTTTGTGCCATATAGGATCAAATGCTTGTGCTACATCCAAGAAGAGGATTGAACATATCTTTTTCGTTCCTAGAGCACATTCCATAATATCTATGATTCTGTGAACTTGCTCAATAGTGGATTGCTTTTCTTTGAATCCAAACTGATTAGCAGGTATAAAAATAAGAATACCTGAGGTTTAGATCGTTATCCTTTATTATAGACTTTAATTTTTCAAAAGTAATTTTTCTTTGATAAAGTAGGAAGTAGAGATATTGGTCTAAATAACTTTTTAAAATCATAATCACTTTTGCTACCTTCCACTGCCTTAGAACATATCTTAATCTAAACACAGCATTCATTATGTTTATAAGGTTGTGTATTGCTTTGCCTATAGTAGTTTTTTTATAATTTGCCCATAGTTTCTAAATCATGTCCATTTTTTGGTATCTTGATCGGTTTTGTTGCGTTCGATAAGGAGTCTTCATTGTCTTTAAGACTAGTAAGTGAAGATAAATATGATTACTGTTACGCTTCGAATTTAGCTCACGAAAATTGATTGCAATTCTCGATTGAATTTAATTTAAAAATAAAATACTTGATTATTTTTTGTATTTTTCTAAATACCTTTGCGGTAGAAGATTACTGCACACACACACTCTTTCTTCTGTTCTCTTCTTTTACACCGGCATTAATCACTGAACTTTATGCTAGTGTGAAGTTCGTTACAATTCACTCCCAATTTATAGTACGGATACGAACCCCTAAATTGAGCGCAAACATCCCGGCTTGCATTGATATCCTTTGGATTCAAGTTAACTCTGGTAGTGTCACTCTCCGGGAACGGACACAGTTTGTGAGTGCCTCGCTTAATGGACCCGTTTTTAGTTGAAACAGTTGCAACTCTAACCATGCCGTCTTGGCCCCGATGAACTTCTTTTACTCTACCGGTTAACCATCGTGTGCTGGATAGCCCCTCTTGTTTCACCAATACGAGATCATTGACTCCAAGTTGGATTTGGATTGGTACCATGTACTTTTTTATTGAAGGTTGTGTAGACACTCCCTGGACCATCTTCTCCAAAAATCTTGCGACACATGATTCACCTTGCGCCAGTGTTTAAGTCGGTTTATAACTGGGCTTAATTCATTCCTTTCAGGAACTGCTATAATGGGTCTTCCGATTAGGAAATGTCCTGGTTTAAGGGCCTTGAGATCTGCTGGATCATCGAATAGAGCTGTAATAGGTCTGGAATTGAGACAAGCCCCGATTTGAGTCGCCAACGTTGAAAGATCCTCGAATATCAGCAGCCACCTTTTTAAGGTTTCACTCCCGCCTCTCACAACCTTCCGAAATGCGGAGAATGAGGCGGAATAAACGTCCATTCAATGTCTTCATTACTGCAATATTGACTATTCTCATTTGAAACACTGATCCAAAACTGCTAGATATCTTTTATTACATTCGCGGCACCCACAAAATTTGTCTTGTTGTCACTACTAATTGTCTTCAGTTTACCGCGTGCTAAAAACCGTTTCAACGTGGTCAAAAACTCATCGATCGTTAAACTACTAACGACTTTATGGTGTAATTCCCTCATACTAAAACAAACAAAACTTAACTCCGGTTATCATGAACGGACTATTTGGTACCACACGGTCTGTTAGTAATTCACCCATCGATTGTTTTCCTGTCGTTCGACATACCTTAAAGCATTGAGTACAATTGCGATTGAGGTATCTGGGTCTTAACTTGCCTTGCACAGGCCAAAACTGTTGACGAATGCGATTTATCGATGAGCAAACCAATATCCTGAAAATGTTTTCAGCTGGTTGGGTGAGGTTTTGATCCAGCTCTGAATCAAATCAAGCTCTGAAGCCATGTGACTCAACGCTCAAATAGTTTGATGATATAATACATCTATTAAGGCGCACAACACACACCTGGGCTAGTTGACCGTAGTATTTGACCCAAAACCGTTGATGCTCTTGGGGTAATAGATCATCCCAATATAGCTGGAGCATCCACAATTGTTGTAGAAAGATTTTCGCCTTAACAATTATTGGACCCAGTATAACGAAAGGGTCAAAAATACTCGCCAGTTGGGAAAGAACTGATCTCATCGTGGCTATCGCATTTATTTGCTTACGATTAATGGAGATTTGGAACTGATCGTTTTTTGGATCCCAAATCAGACCTATTATTTTAGTTGTTGCGCAAAATCGGTTTGATTTGGATTTTATCTTACGATCCTCTTCTGGAATCGGATTTAAAAGTTCATTAAAATTTGATGAAAACTTGCGTAGTTTCATTCCAGCTGCTCAAAGCATCCCGATTTTCTCAGCTTGTAATGTGATTGCAGCAGACAGTGTGGCCATTCATAATATCGTCCATATAGAAGTCTTTGATTGCTTTAGATTCCTTTGGAAAATTGATGGCTTCGTCGATCGCAATTTGTTTTACACTCTTGTTGTGAGGAAGGGTGCACTTGATGTTCCATATGTAATTGTATCCAGCTCGTACTGCTGCAGTTTAACTTCGCGCGCACTAATTCGAACCACTAAATTAGGCTTGAAATAATTATATTGTTTTATTTTTAACTTTCCTGATAAGGGATTTTTTGCAGGTCCGAGTGGAGTGCTCTGCTACGCTGCTTGTATATTTTCTATTAGTCTGTCAATATTTTTTTTTTAATAATAGTTTTGCTTAATGTCGTAATAACAGAAGAGTGATCTGATGTAGTTGTCAGATATTCCTTTTGTTACATAGAAATTTAAAATATCTGGAGTTTTCTTTTTAAATCGGTTGGTCAGTAAGTAGGTAATACTTTAAACAGTTCTTTTGCTTTTGGTGTTGTAAGTCTGGAGCCCCAAAAAGCTTTTTTGCTTTAAAGTCTCTTGTTGCAATTCTTTAGCTACTTCACAACCACGATGTCGTTCTTTACAATTTATGCATGTTGCTGCAGTCTAATGTACACATGCTTGTACGATGCTCGTAAGATGTTTTTACTCTCTATGCTTAAGGTAGTTTTCATCTGAAAGCCCACTTGCGCACTCTCCTCATTTTCCATTTTCTCCATTTTTTATTTATTTTTTTTTATTTTAAATAAATTGACTTTATTTATTTTATTTTATTACAATCTAGTCTCCTGGACTAATGAGCAATTTGTTTCTGACTCCACCTATTGGCGTTTCACAGTTTCTGGTAAGTTGTTGGTTATACCACATCGGTATTGTGGATGTAAATCAGCAAGCCGCTGTTTGCATTAATAATTAAACCAGTTCAAAGGGTTTAGTTTTTTTCAATCTGCGTATAATATTGGTGTTGGTTAACAGCTGGATTGCCTCTATATTCACATGTTGCTGGAGTCTTTCTTTGTGTTTCCTTGCATTTTTTTTAATTTAATTTGAAACGGGATCCACTTTAAGGTCTCTATGTAGATCACTATTCCTGACGTACCATGGTGCATCGACGATGTTCCTTAGTACCCTGTTCTGAAACCTTTGAATGATATTGACGTTGCTGGGTTTTGTACAACCCCAAAGTTCAATACCATAAGTCCATATTGGTTTCAGTATTTGCTTATAAAGTAGCAGCTTATTGTATGATGATAGAGAAGAGTGTCTGCCTATCAGCCAATGCATTTTTTTATATTTGAATTTTAGTTCTTCATTTTTCTTTTTGACGTGGACCTTCCATCTAAGTTTCGCATCCCGGGTCATGCCTAGATACTTAGCTGTGTTCGCATACGGTATTAGTTCTCGATTTATTGAAACAGGTATATGTTCAACTCGTTTGTTGGTAAAATTTATGTGAACTGATTTAGTTTCATTTAGCTTAATTCGCCATCTTTTAGTCCATTTATATACTTCGGAGATAGCTGATTGTAATTTTTGTGTTGATTCTTCGTTGCTTTTTCCAACAGCTAGGATCGCAGTGTCATCAGCAAAAGTCGCCACTGTGTTGTATTCTAATTCAGGTAGATCATACGTGTATAGTAAATATAAAATCGGTCCTAATACACTGCCCTGCGGTACACCTGCTTTTATTTCTTTTAATTCAGAATAAGTTTCAGCAAATTTAATTCTAAAGAATCTATCTTTCAAGTATGATTCCAGTATTTTAGCGAATTGTTTTGGTAAGAGGTTTCTTAACTTATGTTTAAGTCCTTCATGCCAAACCTTGTCAAAAGCTTGCGCCACGTCTAAAAATATCGTGGAGCAGACGTTTTTCTCTTCAAGTGCTTTCTCAATTACATTGATTACTCTGTGTACTTGTTGTATTGTTGAGTGTTGACGACGAAATCCGAACTGTTGATTTGGGATTAAGTTATTCCTTTCGATTATCGAATTTAACCTTTTAATCAGTATTTTCTCAAAGAGTTTAGACATAACTGGCAACAACGAAATTGGTCTATAAGATGAAGTTTCGTATGGTGGTTTACCAGGTTTTGATATCATTATTACTTCTGCAATTTTCCACAAACTGGGCACAAATTTGATTCTAAATGCTGCATTGATAATATAAGTAAGCTTAACTAGGGCCTTCCTTGGTAGTTCTTTTAAAATTTCTGTAGTAATAAGATCATAACCAGGAGCTTTTTTCGAATTCATAATGAATTTTATCTCATGCATGACTTCTTTTGATGAAGTCAATAGAATTTCTTCACTTTCTTTTTCAGATTCCACCGTTATTATTTGGGATTCTAAATTATGATCATCATGTGGTTGGAATATTTTTTCGAGGTGCTCCGCAAAACATTGAACTTTATCTTCGTTATTTCGAGCCCATTTCCCCCCTTCTATTCTTATTGGAGGGTTCTGCATTGTTGGTCTTTTAATGTTTTTGGTTGCTTTCCAAAGTGAATAATCAGTCCTGCTATCATTAGTTAGTTTTTTTAAACAGTTACTGATTGACTCGTCTTTTACTTTTTGGATTTCCCTTCTTAACTGTTGGGTTAAATTGTTTAATTTAGTTTTATATTGAGGAGCTCGTGTTTGCTGCCATATTCTTCTCGCTCTTCTTTTTTCTGCCAATAGTTCTCTAATTTCTTTAGGGTAGTTGTTTCTTTTTATTTTATATTTAATTGTTGGGGTACTTTCCCAGGCTGATTGTTGTATATCATTTACAAATTTTAGAACTTCGTTTTCTACTTGCTCCTCGTTTTTTAATGGAACCTTTAGGTTAATTTTTTCTTCTAAGGACTGCCTAAAGTATTCCCAACAAGTGCGTTTATTTATTAGGCTTTGATTTCTTTCTTTTTGAATTATTTTTTCGCTTAATGTCAAAAGTATAGGAGAATGGTCCGAGTTTAGGTCTCGACTTTCGTCTACTTGTATATAGTTCATTGATATATTTTTGATTATAAAAAAATCAATTAAGTCTGGTATTTTATTTTGATCTGTAGGCCAGTAGGTTGGTTTTCCAGTTGACAAGGTTTCACTACCGCATTTTCTGACAGCTTTAAGCAGTTCTTTACCTTTAATCGTTGTTAGCCTAGAATCCCAATGGACATTTTTTGCATTAAAATCTCCTCCAATTATGTATCTTTTTAGTTTACTGAAGAATTTGAGATAATCTTTTTCTTTTAGCGCGTGTTTCGGAGGGCAGTAAACACTAACAACACTAACATAATTATTTTTTGTTTTGACGTTAACAACAGTTGCTTGTATTTCAACTGTTTCATATTTCAGCTCTTCGTAATGGTGGATATTATTTCTAATTATAACAACGCTACCTCCTTTAGCAGTGTTTTCTGGGTGATTGGTTTTATATACTTGATAATTTTTAAATTTAATATTTGATTGTCTAGTAAAGTGAGTTTCCGTGATAAGACATATGTCGATTTTTTCTATTTCCAAGACCACCTGCAATTCTTGTTGATGTTGCATTAGTCCATTGGCATTCCAGCATATAATTCTAAGATCATTGGCCATTTTTCTGTTTAGGGATAGCTCCCTTAGCTCTATACTCAAGTGTGTGTAATCGCTCATCAAACGTATTAAGTTTACTTAATATCAATTTCAGAGTTTGACTAATATCCTCACTTTGGGTAGTTTCTCTTTGATTTACTTTACTCCTTAATACTTGAACGTAAGTCAAATTGCTCATTTCTTTCCGAGGAATTTCCGATACTTTTCGTCGTATTACTTCGGGCTTGTTTTTTCGAATGGTTGGTCTTCTACTTAAATTTGAATTTTTTTCATTCATTCTTTTAAACTTGATGCTTTGCAATTCAATAGCAACACTGCATCATCTATAGTTAGCGGGATGATTTTCTCCACAGTGGACGCATTTGGCCTGCCCATTTTTTGGTAGTACGCAATCTCTTGTATGATGTTTTCCAGTACATTTGACATATCTTGGTTCCTTATTGCAGTACTTTTGTGTATGTCCATACGCTTGGCATTGATGACATTGTGGTATAAGCTTAGACCTTCTTAAAGGCTGTATAATCACTTTGCATCCTAAGATGTACTTAATTTGATATATTTTTTCGATTATCTCATCGGCATCGAAGGTCAACATAAACATATTAAGAGGTGTTTTATCCCGTTTTTTTAATTGAATTGATGCATCAACAGCTTTAAATCCCTGCGCTTTTAAGTCATCAATTATCTTGTCTATTTTACATGTGTAATGAAGGTTTTTAGCCATCACTCTGATTGGTCTAGTTTGTTTATCTTCAAACGTGTGCCAATAGTGTTTTCCTTCATTAAGCATTTTTGTTACTTGTCGGTAACTTTCACTATCTTTCAAGTTTATTTTGATGTTATTTCCATTCATCACCTTTGCGTTAAACTGATCTGTTGCAGTTATTTTTTTATTTTTTCATATAGTAGGTCATAGTCTTGAGCTAGTTTTTGTGGCTTTTTTGTTATAACCTTTGGAACATTCAGTTGTACTTGAGGCGGAGGTGGTGTATAATTTCGTTTTCTTTTGTTTCGACGATTTATAACTCTTACAAACTCCGTTTCTATAGCTAGTTCTTCTTCATCTGTATTGTACTCTTGAACAGCTGTTGTTATTTTATTAGTCTTTTGACTATTGACTTCCTTTGATTTAAGAGTACTAACTTCGTTTTCTAGAACTTTTATTCGCTCCTGCATCCATGTAATTGTTTGATTCAGTTGCTTGTTTATATTTGTGGAATCGACCAATGCACTATTGGCTTTGCACAATTCACTGTAAAGTTTTTCCTCAGTTAAAGAACGATTGCAGTTCTCTTGCAACAGTTCGTTTTTCGAGTTTTCCTTATTTTTCTGGATGGTTTGCTCCTTTTGATGCACTGATTTGATGTTGCCTTCCAAAAAGGGGCTAGTGAATTTTGTAGGAGATCGAGTTAATTTCTGACTCCTTTGGAATGGATATGAAATATCCTTTTCTTTTGTACTCACTTGAGTATTATTATTTTTCCCTAACATATCTTGGGATTGGTTGTAATAATTATAGTATAGCAATGATTGGTCTCCCCCAGAATCCATGAGACCGATCTCCGAAGAGAATGGATTTCCCTGAGGATCAGGTATACCACCTGGGGTAATTGTTTTCTTGTTTGTTACACTCATTGCGTTTTTATAGTGTATTGGTTGCACTCGCCTCTAGTATTTAGCCGATGACTATCCCATCGTTGCCCGGGTGTTACCACTTGGAGGTATACTAGACACATTTGGTGGTTTCTACATATTTATAAAGTTGGAATATAAACCATGAGTCATGGCTATAAACAATCAACCCCTACCCTATTGAGACACACCCAACACCCAATTTTCTCACCATTTTCTCCATGATGGATTATTTTGTACTGGGTTTCCCACCCATATACAAAAGTAAATTTGCCCATGCATGCATTGAGTCATGTGCTGATCATTTCCAGTTACGACGTCTATAGGTTATTCCATTAAGGATTAGCCAATCAGTGCCTACCCTGCCGATCAGTGGTTATACTTTTGGCGTTACCAAGGAAGCAGCGCAAAGAGCTTGTTGCTCCAATTGAGTCGCTCCAATTTCTAATTGGAGCACAAAAATACGGCAAGGATATGAAAAACAAGTATTTTTGTATCTGGGTGATCAAAATAAAAATTTTAAAAATCTTGTGAGTTTAAAATCTTATTTTCTATTTAATTATTTAGCACAATAATTAAGAGTCGTGCAAACGCATACGGACGTACATTAATCTTAAACCATTTTTGCAAAAGGGCAATCATTTTAAATTTATTTACAACCATCTAAACCCCTCATTAGATTCAACAATCTTACATCATGATTAACATCCATGCCAATCTTTCTTCTTTAAATTATTTTAGTAAAAAAAATCATAATTTGAATATTTTCTCAATTTTTTTTTTATTTTTATTTTTATTTTATAATTTTTCCATTTATTTCCAACATGGAAAACAACAAAAAATTACAATAATTTTATTAGTTCAAGTTAAAAGGATATAATGGATAAAGATAAAATAAAAATTCAAAAAAAAAAAAAAAAAAAACGAAGAACTAATTTGAATGAAAATCAGTTTTCCGTTCGTTTGTTTGTTCGTTAAAGATCTCTCTGTTTTTCATGCATCTACCCGCACTGTTGTACTTAACTTGTATCATTTATCACCAGTCTAATGAAAAACCATCTCGTTCCGTACATCCATCTGGCAAAAGTGCCATTCATTTTAGAGTTTGCAAAAAAAAAAAAAAAAAATTATCGTAAAATTTCACTTTATCATTTTGATAAAAACCTTCAAAGCGGTGGTGTAGTTCAATACACCCGTAGTGCTCTAATCGTACAATGTGTCTGCGACTCGCTATTATCTTTGTGTACTCAAGAAGTCATGATTTAGAATTTTGTAATTTGTAATTTTGATTTCCGGCGAAAATCATTTTCTTTATTTTTTTTTATATGTTGAATATTAATTTTTCAATTTCAAAAATTTATTAAAAAATTATTAATTAAAATGGAATTTTTGTTTTGTATTTTAATTTTCTTATCAAAAAATAACAAAATGCAAACAATGATAAGGAAAATGAATAATAAGTTTTCATATTAGAAAATTATGTTTCTAGGTTGTTATATTATGTTGTGTTTTAGGTTGAAGTCATTAATTTGTGGCGGTCATTTACATTTACCACCACAAGCTGATAAAAAGCTGATATTATGTCACAACGAGTTTCTAAATAAATAAAATTATTTTCAGATACTAGTTAATGTTATTCAAAAATAGTTACAGTTCGCGGTCGCCACACAGCCTTAGCAATGCAAATTAATCCATGACACATTCATCAGTAAATGATTCGTAGATTGTACGAATCATTTACAGATGTCACTCTGCCCTAATCGCTGAATATCTGGTGAGAAATAGACGAAAACAGATTTCTGTTCCAGTATTTTCGTATAAAAAAAAAAACAATAAAAAAAAAACAAAATACAGTAGTGCACGGTTGCATAAATTAAAATAAATTTAAAATATAAAAACTAAATTTAATTATAAATAATAAATAAAATAAAATAAATTAATAAAATTTATAACGTAAAAATTCGTGTATAAATCGAAGTGCCCATGGTGCCAGGGTGGGCACATATTCCACATTAAAGACCACGATATTGGTGACCCCGACATCCGTTTTTACGGAGCAGTGCATTTTCAAAGAAAGTTAAATATTGTGTATATTCGAGTGAAACTTGGTACGATACTCGTACCAGGTAAAAAGTACGTACCGTTTACCGAATATCTAAAAAAATAAACTCAAAACAGTTATTAAAAAAATATAACACGTGTTTTGTTTTATGTTTCAAAATTTTTTTCGAGTACGAGCCGAATCCACAACAACATAAAAGACGCAACATTAACAACATGGAGGTGTCATCCATGCACGTCAAGCTACAACCGTTCTGGATGAACAATCCGCGCGATTGGTTCAATATGACAGAAATCATTTTCGACGTAGAGAAAATTAAGAATGACAAAAAGAAATATGTGCTAGTGCTATCAGCATTATCACCGCAAGCTAGTCACAAAATATCGGACCTGCTTGCGGCACCTCCGACAATTAATTGTTACGAAACAATTAAGCAAGCTTTCCTCGATCGTCTGGCTCCATCCGCTGAGCGAAAACTAACAGAGCTCTTGAGCGGACAAGATATGGGAAACATGCGACCAACAGAAATTTTGCAACATATTCGGGTATTGGCTGAAAATCAATTAAACGATTCGGTCATAAAACAGCTCTGGCTGAGGAAACTTCCAGAAATAATCAAAATTGCGATCGTAGCACAACGCGAAACAATCACACTCGAGAGGCTCGAAAAAAGGCCGATAACATGAACGAGCACATTAGACCATCAAACTCAATTGCGGCAGTTAGTAGCCCAGCAACCTCATCAATTTCTCATGAATACCGACCACCAGTAAATACAAAAAATTCATTTGAAACTCGGTTAGCACAACTAGAAACAAAAATCGATGATTTACTTAATAACTGTCGTGGTCGATCTATGAGTCGTTCTCCTTCACGCGCGGGATTTCGTAACTCTTCTTCAAGTCGATGCCCTAATCGAAAACGTTATAGTATATGCTGGTATCACTACAAATACGGTAAACAAGCCAAACGTTGCCATAAGCCGTGCAATTTCGGAATGCCTGCAGCAAATAACGTTACCAACAAAATGGAGGTTAACCAAAATCAAAAAAACCTACCGACATCCGGGTAGAGTTGGCCACCAGCCAGACTCACAACACCCTTACAAACAGGCGCTTATTCACATACGACAATATAAATAGATTAACATTTTTAATAGACACTGGCGCCGACCTGTCGGTCATACCAATTAACACTATTCGCAACTCAAAGCTTTTGAATAACAAAAACCAAGATCTAGTCCTTTCGGCAACCAACGGCTCACACATAGCCATTTTTGGTTCCAAATTACTCCAAATCAATATTGGTCTTAAACGCCCATTCACTCATGCATTTATTGTTGCTGATGTGAATCGTCCAATTCTTGGCGCCGATTTTCTCATAAAGTTCGGACTCCTTGTCGATCTTAGGCGTAGGCGGCTAGTTGATTCAACTACTCAGTTGTCAGTCAATGCCGTAACGGTTCATACAAACACAGCTTCGCCTATGCATTTTATCATTGACAATGGTTATGGCTCATTGCTTAAGAAATATCCATCACTTACATTAGAACCAAATTACAATTTGCCAGTTCGACACAACGTGGTTCATCACATCGTAACTGCAGGTCATCTACTTGCATCACGACCACGTAGACTAGATCCAGCGCGACATAAAGCTGCTTTTACAGAATTCCAACACATGGTGGACTTAGGTATTTGCAGGGTATCATCATCTCCTGTCTCTTGTCCTTTACACATGGTAAAGAAGAAAGACAATGATTGGCAACCATGTGGGGATAATCGAAGATTAAACACGATCACAACACCTGATTGCTATCCGATACCCCACATCCAAAATTTCTCCATGCACATGCATGGATCCAAAATATTTTCTAAAATCGATCTCGTCAGAGCCTACCATCTGATTCCAGTCGCTCCCGAAGACGTTCATAAAACCGCAATAACCACACCATTTGGTCTTTTCAAATTTACTTGAATGCCGTTTGGTCTTCGCAACGCGGCACAAACATTTCAACGCTTTATGAACGAAGTTCTGCGTGGCCTAGATTTTATTTTTGTTTATATTGTCGACATACTGGTGGCTTCTGAATCTGAGGAATAACACAAACTACACTTGGATCAACTATTCCAAAGATTAGTTCAGTTTGATGTTCATATAAAGACAGTCAAATGTATTTTCGGCGCGATTTCACTTGATTTCCTCAGCCACAAGATTACACCTAACGGCATACTTCCATCCGATAACCGCATTAATGCCATCAAGGAATTCCCAGCTCCTTCATCAATCAAAACCATTCAGCGTTTTCTCGGTATGGTAAATTACTACCACAGATTTATTCCAAAACTCGCTGAAACACTAGCTCCAATTCATTCTCACTTGGCCGCATTACTAAGAATGCTCAAGACAGCCAAAAACTTCTTTTGGCCTGAGGATTGCCACAACGCATTTACATCCATCAAAAATGAATTAGCAACCACAACACTTCTTCGCCATCCACTAAGCGACTCAAAGCTTAGCATCACTACTGATGCATCAAGTATTGCTATAGGAGCAGTATTGCAACAATATAGTAACAAATGTTGGGAGCCTCTGGAATTCTGCTCTAAAAAACTATCGGATGCGGAAAAGAAATATTCTGCATTCGATCGAGAATAGCTGGCAATATACCAATCAATCAAACATTTTAGGTATTTTCTCGAAGGTCGGGATTTCCAGTATGTGCAAGGTTCTGAAAACGTAGTCGCGGACACACTCTCTCCGCCACACGATAACGAATCAGCATCAGTCGAGACTCACTTTGACTATAATACGATAATTCAAGCTCAAAAATCAGACTTAGAACTTCAGAATTTACTTTCTGGTTCCAGATGTCACACTAGTTCATCACAGAAACTAGAACTTTTTAAGCTACCAAGTTTCGAAATCATTTGCAAAACCTCTACGGGAGTAAACCGCCCGTACATTGCAGCATCACTTCGTCTAAACATCTTCGACGCACTGCACAACCTATCACACCCCGGTGTCCGTGCCACACGTAAATTGGTTACTGCTCATTATTTTTGGCCCAGTATAAACAAGGACGTAAATCAATGGACTAATTCCTGTTTATCCTGCCAAAGATCAAAAGTTCATCGTCATACCAAATCATCCTATGGGCAATTCGAAATTCCACCTGGTCGTTTTGAGCATATCCATATAGACATTGTAGGTCCACTTCCTCCATCTAATGGATATATGTACCTTCTCACCTGTGTCGATCGATTCACTCGTTGGCCCGAAGCTTACTGTATGTCCGACATGACTGCAACTACCATTGCCACCATTTTTGTTAACAACTACGTATCACGATTCGGCGCTCCACTCCTCATAACCACTGATCAAGGAACGCAATTCGAGTCTAAGCTTTTCACGGAGTTAACAAAACTCCTTGGATCACATCGGATACGCACAACGGCTTATCACCCACAAGCCAATGGAATGGTAGAACGCTTCCACAGACAGCTCAAGTCTGCTCTCATGGCCCGAGGAAATACAATCAATTGGAGCTCGGAGAACCCAATCGTTCTACTTGGTATCCGGGCCACAGTAAAAGAAGATTTGAAGTGCTCACCAGCTGAAATGGTTTATGGACAAACCATTAAGCTTCCAGGTGAGTTCTTCATCGAACATCCTCTTCCACTTCTTCCATCCACTGACACAGTTATCGACCAACTGCGACACACCATGCAGAACCTTATCCCCACACCCACACGACAATCGAAACAAAACGACATTTTTGTCCCCAAATCATTGGACAACTGCGATTTTGTTTTCGTGTGGAGATAAGGTTCGTACAGGGTTATCTCCTCCTTATGAAGGCCCATACAAGGTAGTACGCCACCTTCGTAAACACTTTGTCATCGAAATTAAAGAAAAGAATCACAACTTTTCAATCGATCAAGCATTAAGCAGGATATCCCGGAAAGCGCCGAGCCCACCGTACACCTTTTTTGCATCCACTTGGAAGGATAAGGCAGGATATTACTTGACTTATTGAGATCGACCCGATTACCTTGACCTCCAATAGTTAGTAATTTTTCAAATTCGGAAACGTTCCAATTCGATCGAATTCACCGTTTTACACCAAATGCACAAATTATTTGCATGTAAATCCTTTTTATATAAACTTTACTCGACACAAAATCTCCGAAATTATGATAAATAAAATTTTATTAAAACGTTCAAATTCGATAGAATTCACTGTTTTATACAAAACACACAAAGTACTTGCATGAACATCTTATTTATATTCACTTTACTCGACACAAAATCACCGAAATTATTATAAATAAAACTTTACTAAAATTATAAAATGCTCAAATTTGATTGAATTCACCGTTTTGTACCAATTACACAAAGTACTTGCATCAAAATCCTATTTAAATTCATTTTATTCAACACAAAATCATCCAAAATTGTTATAAATAAAACTTTATTAAAATATTTAAATGCTCAAATTTAATTGAAATCACCGTTTTATGCCAATTATACAAAGTATTTGCATGAAAATCCTATTTATTCACTTTACTCGACACAAAATCACCAAAATTGTTATAAATACAATTTTATTAAAATAATTAAATGTTCAAATTTGATCAAATTCCATTTATTCGAAACAAAATCACCGAAACTATTATAAATAAAACATTATTAAAATATTTAAATGCTCAAATTTGATCGAATTCACCGTTTTATACCAATTACACAAAATACTTGCATCAAAACACTATTTAAATTCATTTTACTCAACACAAAATCACCGAAATTGTTATAAATAAAACATTATTAAAATATTTAAATGCTCAAATTTGATTGAATTCACCGTTTTGTACCCATAGCACAGAGTAGTTCTATCGTTAAATGTTCAAATCCGATCTAATTCCCCGTTTTATACCAATTAGACAAAGTACTGGCATGCCAATCCTACTTACATTCACTGTACACGAAACAAAATCACCGAAATAATTATTAATAAAATTTTATTAAAACAATTGAACGTTCAAATTTGATCGAATTCACCGTTTTATGCCAAATACGCCCCTATGAAAAGGTACTCAGAACGAGTACCTAAAATAGCTCCATTTTGAATAGTAAGTCAATAACAATATGGACAAATTTACGACTGTATCAACAACTTCCTCTAACAGTATAGAGCATATTAGACTAGCCCAATTTCATTTCTTACCGGAGGGAAGTACGATTAGGAAAATAGTCATTCTTAATAGATGCCAGCCTCTATTAGAGCCCTACATCTCAGAGGAATAGCTAAGCTTGTTTCAAAACCTAATATACCAAAATAAACCAAAATCTCTATATAAATTGCTGAATGTAGTAATATAGCAAAATGTATGTCAATAGCAAAATGACCAAATCGAGTCCTATTACATTCGAAGGCAGCACCTTAGAATAAAAATCTCAGTCAAAAAGTCTAGGTGTAATTATATAGTTAAAAGACTTTAGCGGTATGCAATTATACCGGTTTCTTTACCGAAATAGTTGCTTTGTCTCTCGTTACCAGTTAGGACTTTATTGAGCATATTTACAAAGCCCGCATCATGACCTATGTTATCCCCACTTGAATGAGAAAATTGTTCAAAGGCCATTTTATCAGTTTATCGCAAGATGTACAAATTCAACGAAATTGGAAGCAGCAGCACTACCAGGGGAAAACCATGCGTAGAATAATAATACTACAAAACTCTTTGAGCATGTAGTATCGCGAGCCGTACATACAAATTTTTGGAACAGGGGATGAAACGAAATGTAAAGAGTTACATTTATACGAGTGGGCATCAGAAAAAAAAATCTTATCTATGGTACAGCATTAGCAAATGTTTTTGCCACCAAAAGTTAGAGGGCTGTTGGCATTAAGTTGCGGTTTATTAAATCAAAAGTAACACGGAACCATTGCCTAAATTCTGGTTAAAAATGTAATGAAGCAGGTAACAATATCATTGACGAATCGTGGACATCAGCTTGGTAAATTGATCGTTATTGTAACAACCAGAAACAAACCAAAGACATTGTAGGCCATACGGATTTGCTTAAAGTGTTTGGCCATACAATGGATTACGTGCAAAGATGCATTTACATTCACGCATGTAAGTGATCAAGCGTTATGCTGCTGTTGTATTATGCGTTATTGGACACACGCAGAGGACTGATTTTACCGGTGAACAAATTAATTTTTCAAGGGTTGGGCTAATGGGTTCATAGCTTCTGGCATCCAAAGCGTTGAACCACATTTGTTGCAAATCAGTTCAACGAAATAATGGTGTCATACAAATGGGAACATTGGAGGCACGTTGCGTCAAAGGACAAGCCAGCCGATATTGCTTCCCAAGGTACGAGCACAAGGAAATTAGCTGAATCAAGGTTATGGTGGTATGAACCAAGTTGGCTAAATGATGTTGAAGACCTACGGAATTTACGCCCTTCAAAGATTACTATATGAGTTGCATCAACCAACAATTATGTGCATAGTTTGTTGGAGGTACTCCAGTTTCGAGAAGATGACCAAAGTATTATCTACCATCAGGCGATATTCCAGTAATCTAAAGAACATATTTAAACACGCGCCAGCACAAGGAGCAAAAAGACAAATAAGGAGGACTTTTAGAAGCTGCACAAATAATGCTTGTTCGAGAGGTTATAGACGATGAGAGTTCCCTACATAAATCAATGTAAATCTGGTGTACAACAAAATAAGCATTTCCACATTACTTTTTAACTTCATGTCATAGGATTTACCTTTCGTAAAAGTGAAACACGTCAGGATAACATCTTATACTAACAGTCTAACCTGATTCTGGCACATGCAGAAGATATCTGTGTAATTGGATTGAATGGCAACGGTGTAAAAGAAGCAGTGGATTCACTACTACATTTGAACGAGTAGCAGGGTATCAATATCTCGAATCTCTTGTTATGATAAATGTGAGAGAGATAATAAAAACATATTTTTTGCCTCTAGAAACCATGCTTTATATACCCTACGTCCTCTGCAGAATTTAAAATACCTGGCAAAGGCCGACAAGCCGTTGTTCAAATGTTGATTAAACCCGTTGTTATGTATGTGTATAAAATTTGAATATTTAGACCGATGAGTATGAAATATGGGCATTCGAAAGAAAAGTCATGCGCTTGAAATATGATTCCAAATGCAATATGGGGACGACACGACTTGAGTACTGTTCAATCGCACGTGATCTGAAATTTAAAGAAAATTTTCAGCTTCGTTAATGACATCGAGTATGTTGGCTTGGTCACGGTATGTGAGCTAATACTAAACGGCAGGTTTAGCGATCCGCCATTTGGAAGGTGCAGAGTCGTTTTCGGCAACGATGGTTCTTTGGGAAGAGAACAACTTGTCTTCTTCGGGTCTAAAACAATACGAATAAAAAACTTAAAAAATAAATTACCAGGTTGATGTTCACCCCGATGATATAGAAGGTTTCAATATATTTATTGAACATTTGATCCAAGTGATCCTTTTAGTCACATACTAGCTTAACACTGTTACATATCCGGTAAAATTTTTGTCTGGTTTCTTGCTTCTCTGGTTCATTCATAATGAATCGTACAGGTTTAAACCAGGCTTTCCTTTCAATAACGTGGGTGTTGACTATAACGGGCTATTTTATGTCAACTTAACGATATGGGAACGAGTACCGACAAAGGCTTACTCAGCTATATTCGTTTGCTTTGCAACAAAAGCTGTTTACCTGTACCTAGTATCGCCACTTTCAACGGTATCATTTATGGGCGCATTAAAAAGAATCGTTCCCACACGTGGCCTTCTAAAAAATTATCTCCGACAACGGCACCAATTTTATCGGCACAGATAAAGAGATGGGATTGCAACCAAACTCATGGTATCGGTGATCACCACTAGAGTGATAAGCCGATGTCAGTTTTTACGTAATATCTCGGCTACTGACATTTGCCTACCGGAGGTTGTGGTAACTAATCCAGTAAGCTTCAGTTATGTAGGGTGATTAAGATATTGTTTGACGCGAACAATATCACGAGCGATTAACAAAAGCCGTAGGTAATGCGTTAATTTCACTCGATGGCCAGAACCATACTGCTTGAATGATATTCCTGCAGTTACTATTGCGCAAACTTTAAATTGAAGAGAATTACATCTCCAGGTTTGGGATCCCGGTCATAATTTAGGTCGATCAAGGGACACAAATTGAATTCAAACTGTTTGGTGAGCTATTGAAGCTTTTAGGATCAAACCGGATCTGAACTACTCCGTACCATCCCAATAAAGTGGCATGCGGTTGAGTGTTTTCGTCTCTAGTTGAAAACATTCCTAAAAATCTCATTGTAAGGCAGTCCATTGGAGCTCACTAGACAATTTTTTTATACCGCACAGACAATCACATACACAAAAATCGTTGGCAATGCATGAAAAGAGAAGAAGAGCTTTCTTTTTTTCCAACTTCCTGAGGTGATTAACTTTGCTAAGTAGGGAAGGCCATATTCGGGGAAACTCATATGCGAATAAGTTGTTTGAGTACCTTCAATCTTGTCAAAATGAAGTGGTACTTCAACAGATGCCTATACATCTACAGAACAAGAGAATTGCTTGATTGAGGAGGTGAATGAATGTGGTCTTATGGAAATTAGAGACATACTTCGTATGCTCCAGGTGAATCTGTGGAGACAATATGAGGCTCCATTTGTTGAAAGTGTCAAATAAAAGGCACGAAGTACGAACGATATTTTTAGTGTAGCTGAAATACATAAGCTACACCGGTATTAGCAATTTTAAGGCCAACATTCTTAATCACACTGACATTTAAACGCCAAAACTCAAGACCATCACCAGCAATTGACTCAATATCTGGGCAGACTATCGCACCAATTCCACTCATTCAATCCCAAAAGTGACAGAATTACTTAAATTGGCCACAGCAATGAAAGAGCATTATGCAGCATTAAACTGCAACCATAACCTGTAATTTTATGAGACAGGAAGCTGTACGAGAACAACTACCAAGGTAACTGCAAAACATTTTTGCTGAACTCATCAACACCATAAAATCGTCAAAGTCAACGATGGCATGACTGACACGTAGCCACGAGTATAGCCGCGCTTCATACGTCACCTCTACGATTCTATGATAATTGACCATGAAAAAGTGTAAAGAGGCTCTGATGGAACCCAGCAATAACACTTCCATATAATTTTTTTTGGATCTATATGTATAAAAGGTTGACCATAAACCAAAGCAGCAATGTAACATCCAACTTCACGGTCACTATATACGATTTCCTATAATCTAACCAAAAACCACTCAAAATGAGTGAAAAATAAAAAATAACATCATTACAACTTTTTCGAACTACCCTCTCTGACGAATGTGCACCACTAAAAAACAAAATAAAATCGAGACAGATTTTCTCTTTCGCAACACAATTTTCATTTATTTTTATAATTTTTTCTCAACAATAATAATGATGATAATCATCCACATTATTCACACAATCATGAGCATCATCAATATACACCCACACACGCTAACTTATATACTTGTAAATAAACATACCTCACAAATACACCAAAAACTTATTTTCTTTCAAATCTAGGTTTGTGGATGTGTGTGTCGTCATGTCCTTATGCATGTGTGTATGCACTGGTACAAAAAATGAAAAAGGAAAATGTATTATCTTTATTGTGTTGTTGCCAATTTTTTTTTTTTTGCAATATTTTTCCATTCCCGTATACGTATACAAATTGTGTGTCAAGCACGTTATCAATGTATTTGTTGTCATGACAATTTTTTCGTATTGGTGCGCATGACAACATAATATAATATCCTTGCGCTACCACTACACTAACAAATGTTAAGTTCTAGTTATCCTTTTTCGTCATTCTAAGTTTGCATTGATTTTGCATCCTTATTTTCATCTTTTTACGATAGTATGAAAAAATGTTTTCCCTTAAATTTTTGTTTTTCGTTTTTTTATGCCACTGTATTTTTTTTTTGTATTTTCTGTGTACTATCCTAATTTTCCTGAAGGATAGAAAATTTTATAAAATATACAATTCAGTTCATCAGAGTTTATCGGACGGGAAAGTTGTTTTGCAATTCTGGAAAAATAAAATTGTTTTGGTGAAAATTGTAATTGTTTTTGTCTTGAATTAAAACGCAAAAAAGTTGAAGATTTTTTAGAAATACATATTTTGTTTTTTTTTAAAATTTGGGTAACGGGTAGAAAAAAGCTTTAAGTTTTTTTTTTTTTTTTTTTTATAATGTAAAGTGGATTTTTTTGCAAAGTGGTTTTATTTTATAATAATAAATTTTTATTAATTTTCTATTCGTAGTGTTGTGGAAATTTTATAGCAAAAATTTTTTGGTTTGTTGTTTTTTTGGGAATATTATATGTAGTGCGTTCGAATAAAGGAACTTTGGAGTAGTGAACTAATTTTTTGGGGTTTTGTACACTTAATAAGGTAAATATAATTATTTTTTGTAAACATCTGGTTAACTGTAATCAGTTACTTAAATATATATTACATACACAGTTAAAATCCATATGCTTTAATTTCTACATATCTACTTGAAACCACTCGAATCCAAAATATTACGGAAAAATACGTTTTGTGAAAGATAGTTTAGCAGCTTTATAAGCTTTATGAACAAGGGTACATATATCTAATTTCACATATTTTTCATAGAATCGACGACCATAAATTCAAATGAAAACTACATTTTCCCAAATTATAATAAATTAAATCATTTCGGTGTGCTTTTATTTTTGGAAAGCTTATTCGTAGTAAATCGTTAAGATATAAATTTGGTTTCTCTAACGTATATGTGGTTATTGTGAATTATTTCTGGTGTACTATATATCGAAATGGTGTAGTTATATATCTGGATATATAATTTCCACCTACTCTTCAGTTAAGATTTTTCATTTTGATACACGATTTAAGTAATTAATTGATTTGAAAATTGAGTTGAAATCGTGTCTATCTAGATCGTGCTATACACTTCGAAATCGAGATATCGAAAAAATAAAGGACCGAAAATAATAAAATTTACGATGATAGTATATATATATATAGGATTGTATAGAGTGAGGATGGGTTGGAGAACATTAAACATAAAACATAGAAAATTTAATTTAATTTTGAACATGAAGATAATTAAAATTACATAAATTGATTGTTTGTAATTTGTAATAAAAATTTTATTTTTACAACTCAGCTGTATATTTTTTTTAATGGGAATTATGTGATTTAATATTTTTTTTTTATCATCGTACAAGATAAAAATGTTAAAGACTAAATTCCGGTTAGTGATTTTCTTTCCATAATTTACTTCAGTGTTATATATACTGTCAATGATGTTCGAATAAAATGACGAATCAAAATTCATCTAATTAAAATTTTGGATTGTATATATTTCACCTTTAACCTTTTAAAGATGAGATGATTTTTTCTTAGAACTGAACTTTATCTAAAATTCAAAAAGACTAACACCTCTTTGATGTTCAAAAAAAAAGTTGAATTAATATTATTACTGTTACAGTCGTATTTCGGTCCTGAAGTATAAATACGAGGTAATTTTAATTCTCAAGCAAACTGTTTTCTGCTATACTTCTTCAAAAGTAGATAGATTTGACAAATTAAAAAAGGGACGAAATTTGCTGGTCAATTGCTTTAATAAGCGTAATATGTTAAGTTTTTTTAGAAAAAATATGAATTGACATTTTTTTTGAATTAAAAATTTTATTGGGTCAAAGTTCTACATGAACAGATGCTCGAAATGTCCTCCTTGTGATTGAATAAAGGTTAATATTCATTTAAGCATACCTTTGATTATTTCAATTCTTGGTAATTCTTCTCTTTTGTTGAGCTGTGGTTTCAATTTCTTTGAAGTATACAAGCGCTCTTATCATATCCCATACATAACAATTTAATTTAGTTCGATCGAGGAATCTTGTAGCCTACTAAATTGAAAAGCGAGCCTTTTTATGCTAATCGATGGATTTGCTTTCGCAGTCTTTTATGAATATTTGTAAATATTTTTGCATTAGGAACAACTTGCAGCCATCATATTAATAATTTTCATAAATTATTTAGAATTTTTGATTTACAACACTGGCACATACTAGACAATATCGCAAGACTAATGAAAAATTTTAATTTTTGTTTTTCCAACATTTAAACAAAGGAATTGATAATCATCGCCTACTGTTTTATTGCCTTAAATTTTTTTTTTTCAATATTAACACTACAACATCTCTTAAGTAGATTGAGAATAAACAGGATACGTAAAACACTATGGCATATCGGTGCAAATAATTTATAAGGGGATTGTGAAAGTACTAGGAAAAACTAAAAAACTGAATTTAAATCTTCAATATAGCCTTTTTGAATAATTAACTTTTTTTGAATAATTTTTAAATATTGGGAAGCAAAGAAAGCCTATATTATCGGCCCCACTAAACATACCTCTGTATCTATTTATTTTTTCCCCGATTTTTGACAGAAAGTGAAAATATCTCATCCATACTCATTGCTCACATCGCTGCCAAATGTGATGTCGCATGTAAAAAAGTATCTCTCATCTGTATAATTTGTTCCGTTCTTCATTCATTAAATTTACTTCCAGAACCAACATTTACTTCTGGAACCAACAGCTGAAGAGGGACTTTGAATTTAAGGTTGCTAATGTCAGTTCTTTGATGGTTAGAATCGTTTTATCGACCACTCTTTTTAGGTGATATTTTTAGATTTAATAATTGCCTCCCATAATCCTTCAAAATGAGGAGCATTTGGTGGGTTAAAGAGCCTTTTTATTTATTCTCTTAAAAGACAATTAAAGATTTTTAACGACAAACCTTCTCAGGATGGATACACACGAGTTTGTTGGCTACAAACAGCTTGATGGCGCATCGATTTCTTTTGCACTAAGCAATATTTGCACAGTTTTACAGCATAGTTTTTCCACTTATTTCCATCTTTGCGACTGTAATTGGCACTTACAATTTTTGCTGTAGTCTTGCACTTTAAACAAAAAACACTAGAATTCCTCGTGAAGTGCAGTCAGTGGATTTTCCTTTGTTTAGGAACGTATTGGCAGTTATCACGCTTAACGATGTCAATAATTTGAGATATTCTATTTGCAAAGAACGTTTGCAAGCTAATAGACTCATCTTGAGCAGAATGTGATGGGATGAGTAACATATTGCCCCAATCTTGCCACAGCTAATTTGTTTACAAAACAGTGACGTATGTCCACTCATTTGCATTAATAAACCCAATACAATATCTAAGGTATCTAGGTGTAACCATCTATGCCATCAGACTTCTTCAATTGCAGCAATTCACTGTTTTCTATAAAAATATAAAAAAAAATATATTTGCTTTTGGAACTAACCACATCTCTAAAACCTTCACACTTATATCGTCTTAGCCAAAATCTTTAATTCAATCAACCCTGCCTTATAGTGGCCTAGTGATCTTCTTGTTATAGATAATGATCCGAATACCAATACCTTAAAGTTAAAAAAAATAACATTACCCACAAACACTCTCAAAACACGTCACAAACTTCTTAATACACACAAACTTTTAAAATGTTTTTGAATTACAAATTCAAAAAAATTATTTAACACTAAAATTAAATGGAATAACCGTTTAACTGACAAAATACGTCTAACTCTTTCTTCTAGTGGTGTAGTGTGTACAAATTTATCGAAATTATAAACCCATTTCCTCCGTTATTTCTACTGTCTCTAAACCAATGATTAAATCGTCAGAGAAGCTGTTGGAAAATGTTTCTTGTGAATAAGCACTAGACCGCTTACCAGACGTTGTTCAATCTACAAAAAAGCACCTATGATTCAGACCTTTATACAATTTTTTTTTCTTGATTTTTAGCAGAATTTTTACTTATGTCCTGGTTAATTTTGAATTGTGGAAAAAAATAATTGCTAGGCAGCATGGCCATGTTTTTTATGATATGCTTTAATTTATCAGTTATGATGTTGAAAGTCTTCTTGTCATATGGTTAGTTAGCGTGACACAACCTGCCACCAACTTTAATATTTCCGGATTAATTTAAAAAAAGGTCAAAATTATGGAACTGTGTCCTTTGATGTTCGATGTCTTGCTTTTTAATTCTGATAATTGTTGACCAAATTTTCTTTGTTAAGTATAAGTTTAACCAAAAGCGTTGCAGCTTTTTGCAATTTGTTGGACTTAAAAAATTTGATTGGATCTAATTGAGGAATTGGCAACACCGCTTAATAAAGCACAACATTTATGCAACTGTTACTTTATTTTTCTAATGACAGTTGGTGGTCCTAGCAAACCCAAGTTTATCGGAGTTTTTAGTTATAAATGGCTGACAGAATACTTCTATTGATGCATTCCGAATCATTTGCTTGTAGAGGGTATTTGGCAGTCAACACGTGTTTAATGCTTTATTTTTGTAAAATTACTTTAAAAGCCTAGACGTATACTGCTTACTGTTGTCACTCGTAATTTGCTCGGGTGCAGAAAAAAAATTCAAAACATGATTCGTTTGACATTTTCCAACGTTGTTACTAGTAGCATCTCGCATAGGCTGGAGGAGAACAAAGTGACTAAACTGCTCAAGAAATATAAATAAATATGTGTTTCCCAATTTGAACTGTGGATATGGCCCCATAAAATCGATATATAGCCTTTGAAAACTTCTCTACTATTCGATGTAGCGACCCAGTTTTGAACTTGTTATGGTATTTGACGCCTTACTAGCCTTAGTAACCTAAATTGGTTACAAAATCATGAACATCCATAGTGCTTTTGTTGCGAATGAGCTCGGTTCAAAAAGATAATATTGAGATGGCTAGGGACAGATATTTTCCAAGAAAGTTTAAAATGTTGAAAGATCAAAATCAGGTTAAATAAGAATAAGGATTTTTCTACAGCTGGATTGGATTGGATTTTGAAATTAGACTGAATTAAGGAAATCTGGTTAGTGTATTCAGGATCTAGGAAGTGAATGGAATCCCGATCAACGTGTAAGTTGAAACATTAACATTGTCTAAGAATGCTGATGACCATCCACATCAGCATTCTTAGACAATATTAATGTTTCAACCTGCCGCGAAAGTGCGTCCGGAACGATGTTATATGTTTCTTCCCGATACTCAATTGTGAAATTTTAACCTTGCAGTAGTAAGCTCCAGCGAGCTAGACGCTCCAAAAGCTCCCTTTGTTCCATCAACTTCTTCAGAGTTGCATGATCTTTCATGATACTAAAAGAGTAGCCTCTACGTATTGCATGATTTCTCAACGCTAAAACTCCAGCTCAGTAACGTTGTAGTTACACTGAGCTGCATTAAGTTTTTTAGAAACAAAACCAATTTATAAAGGGTTTATTCCAATCAGGAATACATAAGAACAGACGCAAAAGAAAAAGCCAATTTCAACGACGCAAAAGACTTTTGGGCTTCATCTTCTGGGATTGGTGAGTGGTGTTGCCAAATCTGAATAATGATTGATGAAACCTCAGTGCTACCCGGACACACTCAAAAATCTTTGGAGCAGTCGAACTGTCTTAGAAGTATGATATGAGGGAATGGCGAATACTTTTGAGGGGTCAACCTTGAATAAACCTTCACTAACAATGTGACCAAGGTAGCGGATTTCTTTAAGAAGGAATTTGCTCTTCTCCTTGTTGGGTCAGCAATAGTTAAAAATTTACTTCACTCTCCAACTGATGTTGCTGGATTGTAGTAAGCTGGTGAAAAGAAAGTTTATTGCTAATAACGGTTTCTGATACAACTTTTGATCATAATCCCAATTTTTACATTAAATAATCGACAGAAGTCAACGCCAAGATAAAACCCCTTTTGAAAGTTGGGAGCTTAATGTAGAGTAAGTGAATTAGTTCGACCAGCAATTGTAAAAGGAATTTTAACATGGCCAATAATTTGTGCAGTATTATTATTTGCGGTCTTAGTCGAAGAGGGAAGATGACGAAAATTGTCGGTAGAATTTTTTAAGACTTTTTCACAATTTTTTCCCATAGGAGGGACACGTTTGCTTCATATAGAGTATCCGCAAATACTCAATTATTTGTGATTTAATTGTTTTTATACAGCGGCAACATTGAAAAACTCGACAAATTTTGTCAACTTTAGTTTTTTTTGGCAATTTCGCTCTACTTTGCAAAAATTTAGGAAAGCTATGTTTATTAACTACTGACGTTTCAGAGAACGACACTCTTTTTTCGGTATTGAGCTAGTGATGCTAACCCAGGGCAAGCATGTTTGAAATATCCCTTCTTTAAGTTTCTCCAAACTATAGAACAATGATAACAATATTTCTTGATCATAGTGGTGTTCCTTATCCATTGATTTTTCAAACTTATACCGTTATCCGACATAACCACTGAAACCAGATGTGACGATTTTCCGGCAGCAGGAAATAAATCAGTCATTAGTAAGTGGTTGAACAAGATAGACAAAGGCATTGACATTTTTTTTTTTAAATATTTATGATAAAGCGGACCGAGATGGCAGTCTGACAACATCGATTCTTAAACAGATAAAAAGCAATTATATAATATCATCGGAAGTGATAAGTGGCGAATACTGGGCGTACTTTTACAAATAGTTTGACTTCTCTCTGATATAGCTTTCTCGATCAAAATGATCTAATTGAACAGTATCAGTAGAATTATTATCGCTAACATCATTTTATGACATGGTTGACAGAAATCCACATAATTTTTGGAGAAAAATACATTTTTGACAGCTTCTTCATTTGAAATATAATTTGCAATCACTTCCAAGTATTTTTTATTTCTGATAATTGCAAGGATAGCATCTGAATTTGATGACCATCTTGTATCTGAAAAAATGTTGATTTCATTTTTGGAGCCCCCTCTCCCCGTTCAAACTTTATGTTTTTAGCTCTGTGTTAATGTACCTGCCTAGTTTTGGCACTGGTTGGAATAATATTTGACAGTAATGATTTTTCGGTGCTAAAGGTGTATCTTTTAGAATGGACCTATATCGCTCATAATTATGAATTGATGTAAAAAATGCTTTGGATCACCTTCTAACTTCACTTTGAACGTGTTTACTTTGAATGTTTCAACCATTTATGGCCTTTTGACCTACTAGGGGTGACATAAACGTTCTTAATCTTAGCTTGATACTAAATTAATCTTAGCTTGATCATAAATAAAATATAGGACATATATGTATTAGAGCAGAACCATTTTATTTTTTTTCAGGGTTTCTTGTATTACTTCCACTATGCTATGCACTTGTTCGGTAGTTGAATGTTTGGTAAAATATTAATTTTAAATGGCTAGCATATCGGTAAGATATAACTTTTTCTGAGGGATTGTCTGGCTTGAGTATTAATTTTACTAATGCAACCTACTCTTTAAAATTTGAAAACCATTAGAATCTGATCTGCAAATACTTTAGACTTTATTCATCTTTATTTCTGGTCCAGTGACTATTACTTCGGGTTTGAGTGAAATATAATCTTTATTTTAAAATAGAAAGTTAACACTAATTTAAAGTTACACTATTTTGAGTGAAATTATTTAGTAAAAGATTTAAAACAGACTAATGCTTAAACATTTTACATAATCGAGATAACGAACCATATAAAATGTAAACAGAAATAAATCTGCGTTTGAGTGAAATTTACAATGGCTCAAATGAAAGTATGTTTAATTTGTTGTGAGTGAACAAAAAAAATTTTGTAAAAATAATAAATTTAAAAATATTTATGAGTATTGAATTGACTGAGAAAAATTTGAGATAGGTCCAAATACAAAAATTTGTAATAAACTATATTGAGTGAAATTTAAAAATGTTTCAAATTTTAAATGTTTTAGTAAAGTGTCATTCAGATTAGTTTGGTTTGAGTAAGAATAAGTAAATTTCTTAGACAGAACTAGTTTCAGGTTTGAGCGCAATTTAATAATTTGAATCAAAATTTGAGTGATTTTAATAAAATATTCAAAACAAATTAATGATAAATTCTAAAAGTTTTTTTTATCGAGATACGAGTAAAATATAATTAATTTGCGTTTGAGTGGAATTTAAAATGACTCAAATAAAAATATATTTGCTGTAAGTGAACAGAAAACAAAACCTACTTAAACTATGTTTAAAACTTATATAATAAGTTCGAATATGTGCCAAATTTGAGTGCAATTAAATATACATCAAATTAACCTTAAAATTTGTTTGCCTTTACAACAAAAACAAGATAAATATTAAACAGACCTAATTTGTTATATGAGTAAAATTTCAAAATAGACCAAATACTAAAATGCTTGAGTGAAATTTAGACATTTCAAATGTTTTAGTGAAATATAATACTAACTATCATAATTTAATGTGAAAACAAAAATTTGAGTGAAATCATAATACACTATAGCATTTACAGCAGTCTAGACAATTTGACAAAGTGTTAAGAAATGTTATTCAAAGTGACATAGTGTTAAGTTTATCGTAATTCATTTAAAGTTAAGTAAATTTAAATTTAAATTTAAATTCAGAACGTTAACAACATTGAGTTAAAAAATTGCAGTTTCACAATTTTACGAATTTTATCTAGCTCTAAGTCATATTTTATTGAATTAAGACTGTTTTGAGTGAAAATTTGAGTGATATAATTTGGTAAAATACTCAAAAGAAATGAATGCTAAAAGTCTAACTTTATCGAGATAACAAGTAAAATAAAATGTAAACAACAATAAAATGGCATTTGAGTACAATTTAAAATTATGAGTGAGTGGACAAAATAAATTTAAATATACCATGTTCAAAACTTATAATTAGTTCAAATGAGTGGAATTTTAAAATGTGCTAAATTTATAGTAACACTTGATACAAATAAAATACCAACATTTTATGATATACGATATTGAGTGCAATTTTAAATGCGCCTGTGAAATATAACTATTCAGATTATTTTAACTAAATTTAAGATTTTTTTTTAATCTAGAATTTTCTAGGTCGAAATTTAGAAATTTAGTTTAGTAAATTTCAAATTATATTAAAATTTAGAATTTCAACAAAATTGAGTTTAAAATCAAGTAATATAACAATTATGGAAACTAATAAGTTTAAACTGGTGTAAAGAGTTAAAATATCTCAGAAAGTCATATTTCATGAAAATAAAACTTTTTGAGTGAAAATTAAAGTTACATTATCTTGTAAAAAATGCAAAACAAATAAATGCTTAAAGCTTAATGGCGTCGAAATAATGAGCACAGTAAAACTTAACCAGAATTACAATGTTTGAGTGAAATTAAAAAAACCTCAAGTGATAATATTCGTTTGTTTTGAGTGTACAAATAAAATGCTTTTTTTACTATTCCATATATTTTTAAAACACATATTAACGATCAAAAATGTGTTCTCCAAATTTGAGTGCAAGCTCAAAGTGCTTGTATCTTAATCAAAGGAGTAATTATTTAAGGTTCGTTTAAGTAAAATTTTAAAATAATTTTGAGTAATTAATTTTGAGTCTCGGTGGCGTGGAGTGTCCAACAAGAGGTCCTTGTTTATGTTGATGCTTTGAATATACCATGATAAATATCGATTGTAGTAATTAAAATTATTTTTCTTGTGCCTTAATCTTTGTTGTTGGAGCTGTCTATTTGATGTGCTAGTGGAACCCCACAACTGAGTTCCAAAGGCTCAAGTGGGCATAAATATCCATTGTATAGAAAAACTTCAGGTGCAAATGTGAATCACGCTGAAACTTCAGTTCAAATGTCAATTCGGTTGTCGTCAAAATGTTCGTACTGTACTCTATTCGAAATGTAGTGCTTAAAGTCAGTTTCGGCTTTTTTGTCTATACCGTTGCAATGTCTTAAGCATTTGCGTTCAAAAACGCGATAATGCTCCATGTATCTTGGTACCTAGTTGTACCACACCTGGAATCCGTACGTAAGTATTGGTCGAATCAATTATTTTTATGCGATAATTTTAACACGTTTATGGATGTGCTTACTGAAGAAGAGATGCCGCGCCGTCATAAATGCACCCTTCGCTTTATCCCACTGTTTCGTTGTGTGTTCGGCCATATAACACATGTTATCGATACTCACGCCCAATTGTTTAATTGTTTCGCACAATTTAATTGGTCTACTATTAGTTTAGATTGAGAGTTTTCTCCAATTTCTCTTTAAATCACGATGCGCGTTCTTTAGTGGTCGCCGAAAAAGCATTGTTTCACATTTATCTGTGATGACTTCTATGTTCCAAAGGTTAAGGTAAGTTTGAATAAAATTTAGAGCCGATTGAAGATTTTTTTGTATAACGCCAACAAGATAACTCGACCTATGTACAATCATGTCGTCTGCGTAGGCGCATGATTGTTTTGTTTTTGAATTTAGGACGTCGTTCCGAATTAGGTCTGCCGTATATAAATTAAAGAGTAAAGGTGCCGTTATTGATCCTTGCTGAATTTTGAATTTTAATGATGACTGTGGCCCTGTCTAAATCCAAATTAATTGTCGAGCATCAATGTTTGCTCTAAGACGTGATCGTTTAATTTATCATGAATAATAATTTCGTAGAGTTTGCTAGAATTGGAGAGCAATCTTATGGGACGATAGCTTTTTGGATCCGTTGGTAATTTGGATTTTTTCAAGATGGGGAACACTCGTGCCAAATTTTCCAACACTCAGGGAAAAGGTTGTTAAATATTGTACAAATTTCGACAATGATGGAATTTGGAAGATGTTTAAATATTATGTTGGGGATTAAATCTGGACCGAAAGATTTTTTATTGTTGGCTGATTTGCGCTAGTTGATCGATGCTAGAATTGACGCGAGTTGATCGATGGTAACAAAGTAATTTGGATCGTCTCGCGGTTGATTTGGTGAATTCGCTCGATTCGTTGCCGAAAATTTTGATTTACTAATATGTGCCGTTTTATCATTTTTATGCTTCACGATGATTGGATCAATTAAGTTATTTATTTTCCGTTCGTGTTCTCGATTTCCTAAATTTACATTTCTTTGGTTATGTTCCGCATTATGATGGCCGATAATGTTTAAATTTGTAATTTCATTATAAATTTGGACAATATATTCCATTATTTTTCGGAATCTGGCTCCAATCAATGTTTAAATGGTTGTAATTGTTAGTGTCCGAATCGTTGATTTCCAAAGTTTTAACGTTTTTGCTATTTTTGTATTTTGTAAGTTTTTTGATCTTAGACCACATTTTTGCACTGAGCCAAAATCCCTTCATTACATTTGTCCAATTTGTCTCAATCTGTAGTTTGACATTCTATTCGATGAGTTGAACTGTACGCTTGATATCCACTTTCCACTCGTTAATTTTGTTGTTGATGTTAATGCCAAAAGTAGAATTTTGATTACGGCCGTTCGAGGCTGAATTCTGTTTTAAAGTTTAAATTTTGGTAATTTATATTTGTACAATTTTTCAATAACCGGATTTCTATAACAGATCATGTTATTAAAACGTCTTTGTTTCGGCGAATTTTGCCGTTGATTTCATTGTCGGTTAAATTTCGATCGTTTTTGCTGTAGTGAAATTTGTTCACTTTGCTGATCCATAATTTTGGCCATCTTGTCGATTCGAGATGTTAAATTTTGAATGATGATGTTATTGCATTGTTGCTGCTGTTGTTGTTCCTGTGGTAGGGGGGGTCCACCTTTCATCATTTCATCAAACGTTCCGTTTTCTTTTGATACCTTGAGTGATGTAAACATGTTGGGAGCATTGCTTTGGCTTTCGTTTGTTGTTTTTTTCTTTCTTCAATACGTTTTTTGAGGCGCACCAGCATTGATTGATATATGGGGAACCTTCATACGATGCAGGATGGCCCGACTTGTTACAGTTAATGCAATATATATTATCTTAAGTCACTTCATTGTTTATGGTGCATTCACCAGGCGTATGAATATTGGTGCATTTCACACAGCGATAATCGAGATTACAATTAGATGCAATATGGCCATACCGCTGACAATTTTTGAACTGCATTTGATTTTGATTATTTTGATTTTGATTATTTGTATGCCTTCGTGTACGGTCTCAATGTCCGTCTTTAGTTCGGTAAGGTCCTCGTTTTCCGTCCGTCCTCTTAGTTGTGTCTGCCTCTTGATGTATAGTTAGTCTTTGACCTCCAAGTGAATAAGACCAGCGTTGTAATCTTTTCAGAAAATGAACTGATTATGCAACTGGTTAAAATAATCGATGAACTATGTGGTTATTTTATTAAGTGTTTTGTCATCTTGTGCGATTTGCCATCCCAATGGTAAGTATCATAATGATGGTTCCCTTCGCATCATAACAATGGACTTTGCATCGTAAATATATAGCAGATACTGTAATCTAGACAATTCGACAAAGTGTTAAGAAATGTTTAGAAAAAAAAACTAACAACGAAATCTACTTGACGTTTTGACCGAACAAAAACGATCTTAATAAAGCAAGATATCACGTACAGACTTACATACACCTCTTAAAGTATTTTGTTTCTTATCACATCCACACATGTTTATGTACATAGTCATAACATAACCTGTCTATACAAAATATATACGAGATTTAATTACAATAATCATAGTTTTTGTGTAGGTACACTTTTCATATAAGAGAATCGTTAATGTCATTAACATGTCACCATGACAAAATTTCGTATTACATTTACGCGTTAAAATACAATGGTAGTCAAATGTGTGTATGGATATATAGACCAACTTCATACAAAAGATATAATATTATTTCTTGACAACTTTTGTTGTGTCTCGACAATATCAAAAGATTGCGTGACAAACTATAAATCTTTGGTTGATTGATTCAATGAGTTGTACTTTTCTTGTTCTCGCATCGGGGCATTATTACGATGGTGCGGGGTGGATCGATTATATACAAAATAACTCATGGTTACTCTTTTGTTTTTCACATAATATCGATTTACGAATTGGTAGTTTATATGGGCGATGACTATCTGCAGTGAACATGTCAATATATCATATGTCATAAATCGATTTGTAATCAGATATATAAATTCAAAATCAATTTTCACCATATAACAGATGGATGATGAGAGCTGATATTTTTATTTACGGAAACTATAGTTTTAATGAAGGTCAAACCCATCTCAAAATGCTGTACACAAACATATACATGTATCCACTTTACTAACCAAAGAACATTAATATTCGTTTCCTTTTAACTTATTTTGATGTGGAAAAGATATACGAATTCGTATTCAACGCAAAATGGAAATAAGCTTGAGTTTCCCAACAACAACAACAACGAAAATATCTTAAAATAAAATCAGAAAATTATATTAAGTTTTCCCTATCATTTTTCTGCTACTATAGCGCTGTCTTGTTGTTGGTAGTGTGCGCTGTCTAATATAATTTTAGTCTAACAAATTTTCATTTTCTTATCAAAAAATTAGTTTTTCATTTCAACTTGATTCGGTTATGCTATTTATATATATATATATATATATATATATATATATATATATATATATATATATATATATATATATATATATAAATATGTATGTATATGTATTGTCTGTGGTTACAGTAATTTGACCCTTTTTCTGCAACCCATGTACCCTGTACACTTACATGAAATGGGTATAAAAGAAATCCCTATTTATTTTTGGGAATGAAATGATTATATTTAACACTTTAGTTACCACAGTACTTTTAATGATACGCGGAAATGTTTACCATATTTTCAATAAAGCACAGTGGCAGTGTGGCACTAGAAAATAAAAGTCCACCTGAAATATGTAGGCAGAATGATAAATCGCAGGTGCCTGTTAAGGTCTTCATTCTTTGTGTTCCACAAACCTTTCACAATGCAACATTTTGTAATTGTGTCGTTTTGCGCCATTTTGGCGTTTGCTTTCTTCGAATATTATTGAAATGGGATTCCGTAGATTTATATTGGTTTTGGAATTTACCGATACTCTATTTCATAGCGAGCAAAGTGACTACACGTCAATTTTTTTTAGGGGCCGGCAAAATCAACATCGTCTCTAATAAAACCAACTCTGTGGTAGTTCCAGGTTGTTGACAGCTAAATTTGCGATTGATGAAGCAAAAGTTAATGTACCTTTACTTTCTAAATTGTCTCCTTCTGCGATCAGCGATATTAGGTATTCTCAACCTAGAAGACTGAAAATTTGCAGTACCAAAACATTTCCTGATAATCCTAGGATTAAAACAGTCTCACCAAAATGTTGGTTACATATTTCTAGATTTCTATCTGTTCATGATGTCAAAAAGAAACAATAAAATGCGCGAGACTATTGCGACTTTTTTTAAATATGTATGAGTTTTATTAGATGTTCATGTGACAGATGACAGATGGCGCGCAACTAAGTAAAGTTTAAACAGTTAAACTTTATTTAGTCGCGGGCCTTCTGTCATCTGTCACATGCACAAATCTCATACACATTTAATAATAGTTGCAATAGTCGCGCGCATTCTATTGTTTCCATTTGACATCATGAACATAGACCCCACCGTTGAGGAATTAACTTATATTTCGTCAACGAGCGGAAGTTTACACACCTTGGTTATAGGACGTTTAAAAACGTTTGAAGCTGTTTTGATCGTAGCGACTCGAACCATTCCCATATCATCTGAATTAATTTTGAAAATTCTACCCATCGCCCACTTGCACGACGGTAGGTTGTCATCTTTAATTAAAACTAAATCGCCGACTTTGATATTATCTTCGCCTTTTGTCTATTTATTCCTTTGTTGAAGGTTATTCAAGTAGTCTTTACGGTATCGTTTCCAAAAACTCTGCGATCGTTGTTCGAGTTGCTGTCATCTCGATAACCTGGCTGTAGCTGAATCGTCTAAACCGTACTCAGGCACGGATGCCAAAGACGAACCCATCTAAAAATGTGCCGGTGTAAGAGCTTCGAAAGAAGCGTCGTCCTCCGACATGGGACATAGTGGACGGGAATTCAATATGCTTTCTATTTGACTCGAAGCAAATGGGTTTTTATAGATTTCACTGCGGATTCCCTCAATCCACCAAAATGTGGCACGGATGGAGGTATATGATGCCAATTGATATGATTATCAATGATTGTTGAATTTATATATCTGTTAGCCCTGACGGAATTTGTGCCATTATCTGAGTAAATATCGCTTGGCAAATTTCTTCGAGCTGTAAATCCATATAGAGCTGCTATGAAGCCATTAGTGGTTAGCTCTGATACGGCTTCTAAGTGGAGCGCCTTTGTGACTATGCATACGAAGACGGCAATATAGCCTTTAATAATTTTGGCTCCACGTCCCTTTTTGCTGGCTAAGCTGATAAGTCTAGCGTAATCGATAATGCAGTTCGCCAAGGGTCCGGGTGATTCGAACCGAAGGTAGATTGCCCATCAGTTGCTTTGATGTATTAGCTCGGCTTTTGAAACATTGGATACATTTTCTTAATTCATCCCTCACAGCCGCTCGTTCGTTCACGATCTAATAATTTTGGCGGATTAGATGGGATGTGAGTGGTGGGCGTAGATGGAGATATTTAATGTGTTAAAAGGAAATAATCATTGTACTGAGGTTATGGGATTTTGGTAGAATGATTGGATGTTTGAAATTGCTTAGTAAGGGTATGTTGCATTGCTTAGTCTATCGCCTACACGCAATAAGCTATTCGCGTCTACGAATGGAGTTAGTTTTGATAAATTGTCATGTCTGGCTAACTCCTGTTTGATGCCCTCTATTTCCCAAAATCCTCTTAGGTAATTTAAACTTGTGAAACAAGATTTCTCTTCAGACGTTGCAACTTCGCCTGCTATTAGTTTATCGCTTAGATCAGTTATACGACCTTTTCTTAAAATATTAAAAAAATTATTGGCACCGATTATTATATCCATCACTGCTGGTTTTTCGAAATGCGGATCTGCCAACTGTAATTTTTTTATTTTCATGATGTTCGTTGTATTTATTTAACGGGAAGGTAGGCAATTGGTTATCTGATTTAATATTATCACATCTATAGTTTTATCATTTCGGACTTTGGGTAAAGCGATACGGCATGAATTCATAATTTACCTTTAGACATTTTAGTGCCAGGCGTGAGTCCATTTATAAGTAAGTATCTTTGCCTGTTTGCATGGTAACGCAAGTCGTCGTACACACGCTTCGGAAATAAATGGCGTTTGGGACCCGGAATCCAATAATACTCGACAATTTTGGTGATGATTCGATTTATTTTAAACAAGTTCCGACTTTAGCTATCACGTAGCTTTCTTGAGCCCAAGCCGGTGGTTTGGTCCAGTTTGCTTACCAAGATGTAGATCAACCACGGGTCGCGCAACCTGGCGTGTTCACCTAAAACTATAAGTCCTCGTAGTACTTCATCCGAAACATCACTCATTTGATGCCGAGATTTTGTTGGCTGCTCCATAAACTGCTTAAGAAGCATTGAGACCACGTATTTCTTTTTGTCGTAACGATTAATGACCATCTCCCAAACTTCGTCGTAATTTGATTCGGTAATGGCAATATGGCGAACTAAGGAAGCTACTTCACCTTTTAGCAAACCTTTAAGGTATTGTAATTTATGTACTTTAGACATCTTGGGATTACTATTTATCGATGCTTCAAATAAATCGCAAAAAGCTTTGAATTGAGTGATTTTCAAGAAATTCATGTTCTATAGAAACCATCGGAATATCGCCCTGGTTAAATATTTGCGTGTCAGCTTGGTGCATCTAAATAAAATAAAACATTGCGTTTTGAAATTAATATCGTAATGAATATTTAGCCGTACTTACAACCGGCATAAAATTATCAACATCCTCAGGCTCAAAAATTAAGACTTGTTGTCCCACTTGTAATATAGGCAAAACACAGTGAGGTGCATTAATATTACCCTAAATTTTAAGTTAAGTGATTAGCGACACTGCCAGATAGTAACATTTGAGAATAATTTTCTTACCAAATCTAGTGCCCCACTATCCGGTGTGACCTGCAGGTTTCTATTGTTTGTTGAAGTATCCGAAATCAAAATTAAGTATAATAACATAAATCATTCATATTTCGGTGCATTATAAATAAGGTATCTATAAATGCCTATCTAGATATATCTTACAAAGTTTCCCGTCAAATTTACTTTTAATCTTTCATATATTTTGTATTATAACAGGAAATCTTCCGACTTAGTGCTATTACTCTGCTTCATTTCGTCCAGCTCTTTAAGTTTATGTTAAAGTCCAACAATTCTAACAAATTCCGTTAAACTAATGGTGCTTGTGGTTTCTGCAATTAAATTGCGTTCTTCTTGTTCAATATCTTTCGAAAATTGTGTTGAATTTGCGAGACACTTAGAATAGACAATTGAATGTTCATTGAAGGGATAAATCACACACGTGCGAAACCCATTAACGATTGGGACTTATGACAATCGACGTAACCACTGGGAATGTAATATTTTTCGATATTATCGTAGGATAGAAAACATCCTGTGTGTAATACATAAATGTTTTCGAAGTCATCCATCCCGAGTCTGTTTTTGTATATGCTGTTCCTCCCAGAATTGAATCCATTATTTCTCTTGGAATTCTTTTGTAACTATCATCGGATGGTTAACGATTCCAGCAGCAAAGAAAGTGAACGGTAATGGTAACACTTTCCTTGGCTCGCCATTTATCGGTTTCGTAGACATTGCTTGCTCCCTTATAGCAAAAACCCAGACTCATCACCGTTAAATATCCTTGTTGAATCTTTAAGGACATCATCATTCATCATTTTTCGATGAAAAGTAATCTTGAATTTGTTTGAACCAGCCTTTTATATTACCTCTGGGTGCCCCTCTAAAAATCCGTTGTACCATTTATCTCCTGGCATTTTGTCAACAAATATATTTTTTCTTGGATTGGAATCTAAAAATTCCTTGACCACCCCACGTACTTTATGCTTTCTTCTTGGAAAACCCCGTTCATAATTTTCAAAGATCCAATTTACAATATCAGTTTCCTCCGACGCAGTTAATACTGGTGCGGGCCCCATTGTACTCTTTCGGGCACGATAATGTATTCTATTTTGAAGCGTTGCCCGAGGAATATTAAATATTCTGGCAGCCGCCTAACAGCTCACTGTTGTTAAATCCAATTAAAAGTAAAGCATTATTGCTTTCAGGAAATATTTTACATCATATCACTCCTGATCTTTCCTTTGATGGGGCTCATAATAAATTCGAAATTATCTTGGAGTGACCATGTGCGTTCTCTGTGCCAGAGGGTTAACTATATGTAGTTTGTATTCGCTTAGAATAATTAAAAATTTTGTCCTGTTGACTTTATTTGGTTACGAATTTATTTGGTTCATCATTTAGACCCATCTGCACATATTGTGATGTATTTTATAACACAAGATAGTTCGGTAAGGTGGTTGCTTGAGGTTACTTTTAATAATTGTACGCGATATGCTCACGCCCTCAGAAAGTTTGACCATATTTGACCATGTTTGGCCATATAAACTTCCCTAAACAACTATATCCCTTCATCTTCTTCCCTTCTTAAATCTTGATTTAATGACTTTTGTCCATTGTCGGCACTGTGGTTTTGCTTTTAAAATGAAAAAGCCATGATGGGTACCAATAACTTTATTCCAAGCTTCTTGGATATGAGAACCGTTGTGCTGAAGTCGTCGTTACCGGAAGCTTAGTGGCCAATTTTGATGAGCTGAAATTAATTGTGAAAAATATTCCGCTGCATATAATAACTATATCTGAAACTTGGTTTAAATCTAAACATTCTAATCAGCATTTATTTTTTTTGGATAACTATACATTATTGCGTAAAGATCGGGAACATTGGCGCGGCAATTGTTGAAATCTCAAATAATACAATCTGAAGCTGGTCGTTGTTTTAATTTATAACCCTCCTAAAATGGATATCACCAATGCATTTGAAGCAATTCTGAATGGTCTTATGGTTAAATATTATTAAGTCATTATTCTAAATAAATTTAATGGTGATTTTTGGTTGCAACACCTGCAGTTAAGATAATACAATCTATGATGTCGTCCTTTGGCTTTTGTGTTATATCAAAGGAAGCCACTAATTTTGTGGTTAATTCTTCCACTTTAATTGACATGGTGTTAATCCACACAAATATCAATGCAGGGTATAGCTAGTAGTCATGATATGATATATAGATTCTATGCTTTTCCAGTTACTGGCAATGATAAAAAACAATATCCATTTATTAGGGATTTTCGGAACATCGATAGTGATCAGTTACCTATGGCTGTATGACCTAAAGGGGTTTTGGTATTACGATATATAAAAGGCTTCGGTTTCAGTTCGGAAATTCTTCGGTTTCGCACTATTCGCGACTATTTATACGAAAATTGGAAGCGTCATAAAACTAAATTTAATCGGCTGCAATATATCACAGCTCGTAATTAAGTACATGGTATGATTAAAACTTCTAAAAGGCAATTTTTTTAAGAATAGTGTACGAAAATATCTAGGGGCTCTTAAAGCATGTAAAAGATAATTCAGTTGAGTACTAATGGGAGCTATTGGTTCATGTAGCGTTTCAAAATTGTTATTTATAGTACGATTACCTTCCCATGTTCATTCAAACGTGCTAAAGCAGTTTTTTAGATGGAGCCTTCGCGATTCTGAGTTTCTGTGAGCTTCTGCTATTTACCTCATCATGCAGTCTTTAAATATTCGAGTTAAACCACAAAATTAAGAATAAGCTTTGATGCTTCTCAAAAACCATAAATGGCATCTCATTAAATGATGTTACTGAACCGACAACACCGACTTGCCATCGTTGATTACTAATTGGCGATTTCATAGTTTTTACAGCTGACCTTGAACAAATGTTTAGGAAAATTTTGTTTTATCCCGATAACGTACAGTTTCAGCAATTATTAAACAACTACCTCTGCACCTGCCAAATGGGGGCTCTTCTCTCAGAGATCGCTGCATCATTCACTCTAATAATCATCCGTCATGGCTCAACTTTCACTCCGATACATAACAATGGGTCTGTTCAACACCTTGTACAACTTCAGCTTGTCGATATTTTCAATGTAATTTGACTTTAGCAGTGGACGTAAGGCATACAAAGCACGGTTGTCAGCGACAAGACGCGTTTTAATATATCCTCTCACACAGTTATCATGAGTCACATTGAACCTTTTCTGTACCTCAGAGTTAATTTTAAAAAATCCTAATAGCTTTTTCCCAACATTATAACTGCGTTACTGTCATTTTACATAAACGCACATATTTTTCAAATCCCAGACATCCCAAAGCAAACCATAAGATAAGATATCTTGATAGATTCAGTCATAAGCTTTTTGAAAATCTAAGAACACCTGATGTACATCACGAGATGTCTCGTAATAATTGGAAAGAATCATCCTCAATGGAAAAATTTGATCAGTGGATCAAGATTTCACGTGTATATTTTTATGAGTAGACTATGTGCAAGCCACTGTTTTTCTGGAATCGTTTAGATGCTGCTAGAAGATATTCGTTGATACAGTGGATGCCAATTCCATTTCCTTTATATGGGTGGTAAACTTTCGTGCTTTACTGGTCATGAAATTTATTGGGCCAGCATAATCTACGCTAGTATGCAGAAATGCTTGGATTATATTACGTCGAAGTGGTGGTAACTGCCCCATTAGTTGCTCTTGTGTGGCTCATTTTTCAAAAACACAGTACGAATATATTTATTTTTCTCGGTGGATTTGTCCGGCCCACTAAAAAGGTTGGAGAACTTGTCCACAAGGTGATCTTTGGTGGTTTAATAAGGTTCAAAAACTTTTTTGCTATAATATTCGTTAGAACTTCTCGTTAGCGATTTATAGTACACTGAAGCATATGCCCTGTTTGATGCCTCCGAAAATTCATACAAGTGCAACTCTTGATCCCAGTTAAGCCACCTGGATATTTTAAGCTTTTTTTGTAGGTTTAATCTATCTCGAGTAGCAATTCGTTAATTTTTGGCGTTTTCGGAAAGCTTGTCATCTCATTGTAGATTTAAAAGCCACATGCCCTAAAATAAGATCTTTATCTTTCTGCTCGTGTTAAGCGACTGCCATCAGAATCAGAAAGTTGTGTCTGGTATACCTAGGAAAACGCTCATTGATCTTCATTGTGATAAACTGGTGCTATCTAAGTGGGTTGACTTTTATTGACTTGGACATTGAGGCCTTTGAGTGAATTGATGCGTTTGTTTTAGAACTCCAAAAAATTATCGATCGTCGAAAAATCTTGCTCTGATCAGGATGATTTCGGTTGCCATAGTTCAATGCAGTATCATCTAGTATCTTTTTGACTAGGTAAACTAACCAGCAATTCCACGACTTAGCAGTGGACTCAAGGGCTTTTTACCACGAATAATTTTATTGCAGTCATCGTACATTCGACCACACCATGATATTGTCGTTCTACATCCGCATTCTACCCATTTATTTGTGCCCGGCACCATTGTTTTTATCAGGTTGATCATCATTGCCCTATTACTAAGTTGAAGAAATTGAATTGTGCGGTGATTTGCCCTTCCAATAGTCGTCTGTTACATCGTAATCTGGACAGTTTTTGAGATTGGTTTACTGACAATAAACTGCTCTTGAATGTGGATAAATATAGGATTCTATCTTTATACATTCGGTCTCCGATTTATCATCGATCTGCATACTCTTAAGGTGGTGCATGCGTCCTTTGTCCACTCTATCTAGGAGTATGTTTTTTCTCTTTGGTCTCTTTTTTATACGTGTCACTCAGATATAATTGAAAGCATTAAAAAAACTCGCCCTTTATGTACGCGGCCACCTACCGCGCACAAGGGATGATTAGTATGCTCTTCCACCTTATTTTGATCGAATTTGTTGAAACTCCAGCGGATGGACTGCCGACGTGATATTGCCGCGATGAACACAATCTATGATAACTTAAGGTTCACGTTTAGGCTGGTTGATGCAATTCAGGGTTAAGGATATAGTTACTTAATTATAGGGACAGAGCTTTCCAATGGATTTGTGTAGATCCCACGTTGTGACGATATACAGTTGCTACACGTTTACGATGTCATCCCAGTGAAACTTCGCTTGTTTAATGGCTCATTATACGTCGTTGTTGTAACATCGTAAGATCATCGGAATTCCAAAGCTTCTCGAAGTCTTTTATCGAGCTTTGCAGAAGTTTCAATCGGTTGGAATATGATTGTTGGTAAACTGATTAGAGAACAACCAAAATTAACCAAATTAGATCCATTATCGGCTTTCATTTTGAGACCACCGTACTGCATACAATGACTGGCATATCTTCATCCTATCATTCAAGCGATAACACTGAGCAAGTGTTCGAATGATAAAAGCGGACGATGACGACTTCTCGAATAAATTCGTAACTACAGAAAAATCGATAAGCGCATAAACTGATTGACGGTGATATAGTTTTTTGTCCAAGTCACTGAAAGGAATATTCGAAAGTTAACTGTCAGATAATCTCGTGTAAAAAGTCTGGCGCTTTCCACCAAAATGAGTTATTGATCATTTAATCAGGAAACATTCCGAATACTTCTGTTTTTTCGGCAGAGGATCGTTTCAATCGAGTTTATGAAGTCAAAGCTTGTGAAATAGGATTTTGGTGACGACTGTGTAACGAGAACGAAACATTAGGGGATCGATGATAAGGCCGTTGACAGATACACATTTTTGTTTCCGTGGGTTACCAAGCTTCCTTGGAGCTATTAATTTAAATGTTTTAAACCAGTTAAATTTTTCGGTTGTTGATTAATCTAGAGTCCCGATGTGCAGTCTTCGATGTTGATGCGTGGTTAGCAACTACCTTTGTAAGTTCAAAACTCAAACGTGTCACATGTTTTATCCAAGAGTTTCAAGAATGCCCCAAAAAAGGGTTTACTTGTCTTTACTAAAATATGGTTTTCATGAATGCACACCACACCACTTTTGCTAATTATTTTTGCTGATTAGCAGAATTCCTTAGATGTTCGCCCAACCCTTGCAAAAATACCCGTCATCTAATCAGTATCTAATCCAGCCGCTGATTTACCCTCATTGTATTGAAAAGGCTTGTACTCACTTTAAAGGAAAATAGTTATTTGCCAATAATTGGAGTAGGTTTAAAATTTGATCTGTAAGTACCGATGAAAATGAGCAGTGCTATATTATAAGCCACTTAATGGATAAGGTTCTTTGACTCTGAGTCAATGTCATAACTGCTTACGCCCACATTATTGGCAGGGGTAGCTTTAGTTGCACTAGTTTTGGTACAGTATATTGATCTTAAATTGAGCACCTTTTGGGATTTCTTGCCGATTGACTGTAATTTTGTGGTGTACATTGCAAACGGTCTTATTGGTCTGCCAGAAATATTTTATTTAACTGAGCATAATATAAATACACCTAGTACTACCATGGTATGTTTGCCCATTGATGTGCTAGATGTCGCTACTGGTATCGTTTTAAAATAATCAAAATAAATTTATATATATAATCGCCTAAATGTCATATATTTATTCTAAATGTTGACGATATTCTATCGACCCGATATCTGGAACGTCAATGGATAAACTGTTTTTTTCTTATGTTGGTAGTACTATGTGTATTTATATTATGAACTGTGGCAGCCAAGATGTTTTCTTTAAAATAAAACGAAATGAAGATTGTTTTCTTGAGATTCAAGTTTGTTTTTTGTTCGGAAAAGCGGCAAGAAAATACTTTAAAAAAATTCATTTTGTAAATGGTAATAAGAAAAAAATAAAAAAGGATTTAGGATACAGCCTATATATATACTTACAATTTTTGAATATCTTACACACAAAAGGATCTATTAACACTTTGTGTGATAAAAAGTGAGAATAAGATTGTCCGGTATTTCGATTTAATTTCTGGCGGCCCTTTTTCGCACGAATAAAATGCAACCCTTAATTTTTTTATTTTTTTTTTATCTAATATACATCCTTCCTTACCCCATGCTGTTGTAAATTGGCCACTTATGTACAATTTATCAGCTCAAACAATCCCACACACACACATTCACACAGAGCTACAACATAAAAACGTTAGCATTGTTAAACTCAAATAGAAAACTTGAACCTTATAATTTGCAACCTTGTAATTTTCCTTTCTATATTTTTATTTATAGGGATGTGTGTCCTTTTCATTCGTTTTGGTAAAATTGGTTTTCTTTCAACATGTTTTGTTGTTGTTTTTTATGTTTTATGTTTTCATTTCCACCATATACATAAATGTATATATTTATATTTAGAAACTCTCATATCACAAGTGTTTATTTTGAAACGAGACTGACACATTTGACAGTTCCATGAAAGATGTGTGTATATGATGAAAACAACAGTACAGTTATAAGTATGTGTGTACGTAAGGATGTGTACATTTTGTATAAACACCAGAAGGAAAATAGGAAATGAGCTTCTTCTTCATGTTGTTACTGTTACTTGTTCGTTTGTTTGTTTGTATGCAAAAGATGGAAAAGTTTTCTGTTTTTTTTTTTTTTAAATATAAAATGGAAAATTAAGAGAAAAATGTCGAAATAAATAAAGGAAAATATATTTTATTTCACAAATATACTCGTATATGTAACAAAACAAGTGTGAAAGTCTAAACTCATTACAGATAATACTTTTCCATCTTAAAGCTATACAGAACTTGAAGAGTTTTCCATTTATTTTCTAGATTTAATGTTGTAACATTTTTGTTTTGTTCTTAACCCTTCTTCAACATCTAAACAGGAATGTGTATAATAAAATTAACGAATACATAACAACAACAAAAAAAACTTTAAGGTGTTACCATACCAACATCAGATATATATACGAAGGCATAAAATGTGTTGTCTCAAACAACAAAAAAAGGGCAATTTCGGATGAGGTGACAATTTTCTTTATTACATCTTGTGAACATCATTTATACGTACTTGGTTTTTGTATAGTAACTTTGGAAAATCCGTTTTCCGTATTTTACTTTATTTTTATGTCATAACTTAAATGTTGTTCGAGATGCGGAAGGAAATATTGAAGGGAAATATACTATACATGGCCTTAAGCAATTTTAAAATTAACATTAGTAGTAGTTTTTTTATGGTTATAGAAGTGTGATACTAGAATTCGTTATGATTCCGTTTTTGATGCAAGTAGATATGATTTTTGTTTTGCCTCAAATTACTTGATGGTCGTTATCAAATTGACTGTCAAACATTGTGGAAAATAAAATCGATATAAAGAACGAATTTTCATAAGAGCTCGAAGAATTGTTTAAATGTTGCTGAAAAGCGCATTTATGATGAAATAATCCAATTAACTGGATTTTGCCATCCGGGCTACGTCTACGAATATCTGGATGCAAAAAATTATGCACAGTGTCGAAAATGGGCAGACATCATGAATTTGTAATTTAAAGAAGGTTATTCCCGGTCGATGTTGAGCAATGAATTTCTAAGCCAGATCATTTAAATAGTTCTAGTTTTATGGTGGAACTAGGTGGCATAAGGAACCAGAAAATAAATTCTGAAGTTCTAATTCTGCTTTTGGTGACTTAGCCAAATTGTGTTGTAGTCAAAGTGGGTCCCCGCATTGTCTTTGCTGTAAATGTTTTGACACGGATATTCGTTTTAAATTGAAAGATGAATTCAGATGATGTGATTGTCGTGAATTTCGTTTAATTTTGAATTAAATGGCTCTTGTCAGTAGTTAATGTTATTATAAATTATGAAGCCTCCACATTCAATAAAATATCGAAATTTTTAAATAGCACGGTAAATTGTTTTAGTAATTCCCTGTCGAATGCCAATTTTTTTTTCAGTGCTCGATAATTTCATTGATCCTAGTTGCTTCAAAAGCTGCAGTTAAAATTTTAAACATATTTTCCAAAATTCTTCAATAGTTTAACAACGTTTGCTGCCACTTCTTTATGGCAGCGCCATATCAAGGTTTCAGTATTTCGCATCATCTTTTACAATTTTCCTACCCTGAAACTTAACTTATGTCGTAACGAAGCAGAGTTTAGAGTTATTGGTCTAGAATGTTGAAAATTGTATATCTTGCTAAGTGGTCAAACCACAAAAACAAGACCCCTCCTTGTCGTATACTGGAACTGAAAACAAAAATTTCTGGCAAGTTGTTTTTTATTTTGATAGAATGGTTTTAATCAAACATTGTTGCACTTAATTTTCAGCCAATTCTAGACATTACAAAGCAAATCATAATCTCTCAATTGATTAAGCCATAACCTTTCTGGAAATCCATAAACACTTGATGCTTAGAAAGACTCAGCTTTGGACATAATTTACGATAAATGCAGATTTTACGAGAAATGCGTGTGGGTATCCTTAATGTATCGCACAAATTCGGACTTAGCGATGACATCAATGTTAAAGTCGTGGTAGCTCACAACGCACTCCATAATATAAATACGCATAGTACTACCATGGTAAGTTAGCCCATTGAAATGCTAGATGTCGCTACTGGTATCGTTTTAAAATAATCAAAATATTTGTATATGTATAATCGCCTAAATGTCATATATGTATACTAAAATATTCTATCCACCCGACATCTGGAACATCATTGGGTAAACTGTTCTGTTCTTATAAGGTAGTACTATGTGTATTTATATTATGCCCACTCGTAGTTAAAAAGTATGGCTGCACTCCTCGCCGTCACGCAACCAAGTTCGCTTAATGCCAGATAGCATTCCGGTGCTGATTCACAAGGATTTCAAAAAAAAAATTATAAAAAAAAACACGAAGTAAAGGTTTGCCATTTTGTCTGTTTTGTATAGCGTTCTTAAGCAAACTAAAAAACAAAACCTTTTCGATGGTTCCTTTTCTAAAAAGGCAAGGAACCAAATTTTATATTTTGGACACTGAACTATAAAAAAAACTTGTGTCCAAAAAAAAAAATATATAAATTCTTAAAATTAAAAACGTACAAAATTTTTTCTCGATTTTTTTTTGTTCCAACATAACCGGCCCCATGAAAGACTCGGCTTTCATAAAATCATAATAATGCTAATTTGTTAAATTTATTGAATTATAATTATAAACAGATAAATTTGTTAAATCTATACTTTAATTGGCAGTTTACAATTCTTTGACACCGATCGCTTAAAACTTCTGTTTACTCCATCAATCATAGTTTCTACTTCTACAACCCGTACTTTACCGTCTGGTCTTGACATAGTTGAAGCTACAATTGACAGCGGCCATTTAGTTGGTGGCAAGTTATCATTGATCAGAATAACAACATCTCCTGGCTTAAGATTGGCAAATTGTGTAAGTATTATAAATAATACCTTTTCCAAATATCGAGAAAGACGAATTTCGGGCAAATGATTGTAAGAAGGTTCGGGCAGGGCTTGAATTATGTTTCCAGTTAAAAAGTGACCTGGAGTCAATGGCTCAGGATCATTTGGACCATCAGACATTACTGAGAGAGACCGAAAGTTCATTATTCCCTCAATTTGTACAACTATCGTGTTGAATTCCTCGAAATGCAAAATTCTATCCTTAGAAACCCTTATCAGGTGTGTTTTGAACCATTATCTGACCAAATAGGCAGTTTATGAATGAATCAGTTGATAGGTTTGAGACGATTTCAAGATGTACTGCCTTAGTACTTAGGCACACAAAAGAAGCCACATTCATTTTTACTGCAGGTGCCTTACGATGGTTGCTAAGTCTTATAGAAAATGGCCCACAGAAATCCACTCCAGTATTAAAAAATGCTTTGAATGAGGAGAACCGCTCAATTGGTAAATCACCCATTATTTGCTGTCATGTAACTGGTTTTGTTCGAAAACAATTGATGCAAGAATGGAATATGCGTTTCGCTATACTCTTGCCATGTATTGGCCAATATTTTTGGCGAACAAATGACAAAAGCAGTTGAGCTTCAGGATGATGATTTTTAATATGTTCGTGCAAAAATACAAAATCAGTCAACCTGTTTTTTGACGGCAACAGAATCTGATGTTTAACGTCATAATCTAGCTGCAAAGTATTGTTTAGTCTGCTTCCTACGCGAATGGTTCTATCTGAATCCAAAAATGGGTTTAACGTTTTTAACGGGCTTTTTCTTGACACACGAATTTAATAATGAAGTTTGTGATGTGATTAAGTTCCGTTACAGAAAACAATTATGAATTATGATGATATCGTGTCATTTGATCACACGAATGATGTAAGGAACTACTCGAATAAGTTTCTCGAAGGAGCTGAACCTGGAAAATAAGGCGTTGATAGAATTGTTAGACTTTGAAGAGACTATTACGGTCGTATGCTTAAGTTCTACCAAGCTAGGATCGAAACCTGATATTATTGCTGTCATAATGGAATCGCACGAGTGGGATAATAAAATTTTCGGACCGTGCCACCAAAGTTCATTGGTATTGAGTTCATTGAGCGTTACATCACGGGAAATGAGATCAGCTAGATTTTCTGCTGACTTAGTGTGTTTCCATGTAAATTCCAACGTCAATTGTTGTATTTCATTTATGCGGTTAGCAATAAATGAATTGAGTTTATGTGGTGGTGTTTTAATGAGACTCTGCAAACTAAGTTTGAATACGAGTATCTGGGTGGAGGCGGTAGTATTACTGCATACACTTTTCGCCATCATTATTACTGCGTGCAATGTATATGTGACGCTCGAGTCGTCTGAATTCGTCGTGGATCTCTTGTTTTTCCGGCATATTACTTCCTTTTCTCACGTGTCTGAATAAAATGAAACATCATTGTTCGTGGCTATGTACAGATTGTAACTCTTCTGATTGCTACATAGACGAGTTGCTCTTGTTATTGTTGTAAGTTGCAGTAGCCTCTAATTCGTTTTCTGCAACAATTCACCTTAATGTAGCATTATTATCTAAAGGGTTACCCAATAAAAAGTTTCATTTTGAATAGACGGTTATTTGGACAGCTGTAAATTTTGAAGGTTTCACCTTTTGACATTTGACAAGTAAAAACTATGCCATTACTAAAAAAGGTACGATAAACGCTTCAACAACGCATTGAAATTGTTAAAATTCACTACAAAAATGGTAAAAATTTTGCAGTCACAGTTCGCAAAACTAAAGCACATTTTGGTCGTCACCTTCGCGGTCGGCAATAGTGAAACTGGTGGAAAAATTTGAGCTGTTGGGACAAGTTAGTGATGAGAAGAATCGAAACCGTGTTCGTCGCTCAAGAACAACTGACAATATTGCTGCTGTAGCCCGTAGTGTCAAAGAAAACCCAGGTTTGTCGATTCCTCGTCGATCTTTGGAATTAGACATTCCAAAAACCGAATTTTGCATAAAGACTTAGGTCTTAAGGCTTTTAAAATTCAGTTAAAGTGGTGATCATAATTGGCCACCGAGATCTTGTGGTTTAATACCTTAGCCCTTTTTCTTTAAGACCACGTGAAATATAAGGTCTATGTCAATGCTCCACAGTCGATTCAAGACCGTAAAGATATAATTCGTGAAGTTATCGAGGACATACAGCCACAAATGTGCGAATTGGTTATGGAAGATTTCATGAAAATGATATGGTGCTGCAAGGTAGCCATTTGGCCACCTTCCCCTTTACAATGAAATAAACATTCATTGATTTCTCTTAAAAACACTCGTTTTTTTTTAATATCAAAATGAAACCTCTTATTGGAAAAACCGTTATTATAATACGTACACTCTTAGGAAAACAAATAATATGACAATTGGAAAATCATTCAGGCGAATTATTTCTGTATAAACTAAGTATAAACGTGGCTGGACGGCCCATAAGATTAACTTTGGTTATCTGTTCGCTCTGACGACATTAGAAATGATCTGTTTTAATGTGGCCTTTTAATGGTTTATCCTGGAAACAATCATGGTGGGCCAGTTTTGCGATTTGCTATCGCATTAATTTATGCGTCTCACTCTTTAAAAGGAAACCACGCCCATGCAAACCTAGGTATAATGATAAGCTCACTGGTCTGGAGAGCCGTCGTAAGCATAAAAAGCACACCGACAGCCTGCCATCATCAATGTACTATAGTGATTGTGTTGCTAAAACATTTTCTAAGGTTTGTAATATGTTCGCTACATTTACCAGTGTCTCTATCTAATGGATCTACGCAGTCCTTGATCTGTATGAATTTTCAGCTGCTTAGATTTACTTTGCTATATTAACAAAACATGATTTGAACAAAAGTGCATGACAAGAAAGCAATCCACCATCCGTTTTGAAAGAGACTTTGGTGTGCGGAGAGGCTTTGCTTTCCACTTTCTAGTTTATTTAGTCTAAATCTCATAATTGGTGAGTTTCAAAACCTCTGGATGAACTCATTAATTAATGCAAATTTTAAATCGAGAATTATCATAAAATTCCTACACTTTCTTTAATTCCTAAACTTTGCAAGTCTATGGTCCAGCAAGTCCTCTTCATCGGTTTCAAAACTTATATCTTCCAAAATTTGAGCTCGGTCAAATATGATGTAAGATTATATTAGGATATAATCCTTTATTTCTCATTGATAAGATTCCCGTGACCAAGATGGGAAGTGAACCGTGTTATATTGATTTTTGCTCTTGTTAGTGCTGTGGTATATCCCATCAAGAAGATTATTGCTAGCGAGCAAAGTATCAATCTCAATTTGCTATTTCCTTTCGTCGTTCGTGCGTTTTGTATCCGTTGTTTTTGTTTCGAAGTATGTGCAATAGGTGATACTTGCCTAACTTCCGTGATGTTGTTTTAGCTTTTGGCAGACGTACTTTTTTTAACTCGGTATTATCATCAATTGAATGACAGCTGATTTTGAAGATTGACATTTTAAGCAACCCTGCATTATACTGCTTTTTATGGTAACGACTCTAACTAAGCCATCGCTTCTACTATGGACCTCTTAAACTTTTTTTAAAGGCCGTTTCTGGCAATGTGCTCATAGGTTTGCTTATCAAAAAATGGCCTGGTGTATTTAACAATTAAGGTAGTCATTGCTTCAAACGTTAAAAAACTTCCCCAATTATCCTATGCTGATGGGATATGATAGACTTAACTGCTGGTTCCCAAAGTCCACCAATTTGCAGAGCTCTTGTTAGCATATAAAGTTATTGTGTACCATTTTTCCGGTGGTTGTTTTACGGCAAGTTTTAGCTCGTTGGACATGAGTTTTGAAGCTCCTTTGAAATTGGATTATTGCAGCAGGGTACTGTTCACCGTCATCTTGCGCTTACTGATAAAACATTTTAGCAGTCAAATATGTCGCTGCTGTAAATCCAAACATAATTATTTCCTTGCCTCTCGCTTCTTCATCGCAAGTAAATCCGTTTTCTTGGCCAACTTCTTAAATTACCTAAACACTTTTTAATTGGTTTTCTAGATCGAAATAAGATACCATTGAATATATTTTGTGGTTCTAGGTGATGAAAGCCCCCTTTTATAATATTATTCAATATAGTTTCAGCTTAAATTTGGTTGGATTTTAAGGCTGATTATCTTTCGTATTTCTCCAATGTCATTGTTACCAACTCCCGCTGCATGTATTTTATCACCTTTTGCTTTTGTATTTGTTCTGCTTCTATCTTTATAAAGGTTGCTTATGAGCCTGGATCTATCAGGACTCTTAATATGTTGTTCGACGTCCATCTTCCAATTGCCGTAAATGATTTTGGTTGTTACGAGTTTGGAAAATGAAGAATTAATGGTTTGATCTAAACCATTATAAATCGGACATCTCACCCAATAAATTCTAAACATGTACGATACTGGAATATTTACCTTCCAGACACAATTTTTAACTGCTACTACTTTGTAACTTTTATCTGTGGTACCTTTCATCCAGGCAAAATTTTGGACACTATATTAGTAAGCAGATAAATCGTTTAATATCTTCAAAAAAGTGAATAAAATCTCAAAATCTTTCCTCTACCCAATCAGCACAAAAATATTTTTTAGCGTACAAAATTTTCTAGACTTTACAGTACCATCATTTAGTTTAGTTATATCACATTGAAAAATACTAATACAAACTTCACGGAAAATATACGTTCATATTATCTGACCAATAAAGCATTATAGTATGCAAAAAATTGGCATCACCATCAACCACCATCATCACCTTGGCAACGGATTAAAAATCATAAAACAATAAATCCATATGCATCAACATCACAAAACATACATACGTATGTACCACAACAATGCAAACAAATAATTATACCTGTTTTCTACTGAAAAATAGGAAAGCTTTGTCATCACACGTTCCTATATATACGAGTAGTTAAGCTAGCACGACATAAAAAACACAATCGACATGATTAACAAAAGGAATACAAGCAAAACGTTAAACACTTTTTACTATGATTATTAGATGTAATATGTTTAGTTTTCGTGTTTACATATATGATCGCATCCAGCAAACAGCATCAAACAAGAACTAAACAAACAAAACATAAAAAAAAATGTAAAATCCTCAAAAAAAAATCCTTTTGCTTAATTGGATTAACTTAACGAAATCAATTAAAACGATCTATTTTTTTGTCCAGTACCTATACGTTTTCCCGCTTTGTACATACTCGAGCTTTTTCCATTTCCACAAACCAATTTACACTTCTTCATACCAATGAAAAAAATAAAAATGTCCACATAATCCAAAAACGAACTATTTTTCGATTAATGTATGTACATATGTTGGAAATTGCGCTCTACTCTCTCTTTCTCTAGTACTTTTTGTCATTAAAAATAATTGGATATTTTACATGTTTTAATATCCTCGAGTTGTTGTAATTTTGTGGACTTAAGATAAAAAAAAAACGGAATTAAATTATAATACAGTAAAAATATTATATATCCACAGTGGTTTGGGAAATTTGGATACAACTATACACAGATATGGTACTCGCATATAAGCCAATTGTCGTGGTATTAATAATTGATTGGGGATCTATGTTGTTGGTGTTCCATCGTTTTTAATACTGTTTTATGCCACTTTTTAATGATCTTAAATCATTTAGTAGTTTATCTTTCTTAAATGATGGTTCACATTTGATGAAAGGTTTTTCATCCTGAAGATTTTTCACCCTAGTTTTTTTTATCCTAAAATTTTTTATTCAGATATTTTTATCCCAGGATTATTCATTCTTAGATTTTTTATCCAGATATTTTTTATCCTGAGATTTTCTATACCGAGATTTTTCATCCTTAGATTTTTTATCTTGAAATTTTAAACCTGAGATTTTTCATCGTTGGATTTTTAATCCTGAGATTTTCTATCCAGAGATTTTTTATCCCACGATTTTTTACCCTGAGGTTTTTTATCCTTAAATTTCTTATCACAGGATTTTTCAACCTTAGATTTTTATCCTGAGGTTTGTTATACTGAGATTTTTAACCATCGGATTTTTTATCGTGAGTTTTTGTTATCCCAGGATTTTTCATTCTTGGATTTTTTATTTTGAGATTTTTATCCTGTCATTTTTTTCATGAGATTTTGTGTTCCACGATTTTTCATATTAAGATTTTTCATCCTTGGATTTTTCATCCTATGATTTTTATCCTGGGATTTTTTCATAGGATTTTCCATCCTGAGATTTTTTAATCTTATATTTCTTATCACAGGATTTTTCATCCTGAGCTATTTTATCGTGAAATTTTTTATCCCAGGATTTTTCATCTAGAGTTTGTAGCGACCATCGCTACACACACAATTAAAATTATTCAGATATTTCGTGCAATTCCAATATAATTCGCTAACGCTACATGTACACTGTACATAAATATATTAAGAGCGTAAAATAGCTATTACACATAGCACTCGGTCGCCATGGCCTGATGAGATGACAAATAATTTTTAACAAAATTATTTACGATTCCTCATCAGATCGAAACTGAGCTTTGCTTCGCACAACATCTACATCTGAATAATTAAAATAATGACGTCAACCGCCGTCGTTATAAGTTTTTATCCCAGGATTTTTCATACTTGGATTTTTTACTCTGTGATATTTTAACCTTAGAATTTGTCTCTCATGATTTGTCATTCAAAGATTTTTATTCTGAGATTTTCTATCCCAGGATTTTCATTCCATGATTTTTAATTCTTAGATTTTTTACACTGAGATTTTTTATCCTGGCAATTTTATCCCAGAATTTTTAACCCTAGGATTTTTGACCACAGGATCTTTGATCCTGTGATTTTATATCCTGAGATATTGTGTCTTCGGATTTTTTATCCCATGATTTTTCATCTTAAGATTTTGTATCCCAGGATTTTTTATCACACAATTTTTTACCCTAGGATTTTTCATCCTAAGATTTTTATCCGGAGATTTTTTATCCTAGGATTTTTCATTTTCATTTTTTATCCAGATATTTTTTATCCTGAGGTTTTCTATCCCGACATTGTTCATCCTTAGATTTTTTATCTTAAAATTTTAATCCTGAGATTTTTCATCGTTGGATTTTAATCCTGAGGTTTTCTATCCAGAGATTTTTTATCCCACGATTTTTCACCGTAGGATTTTTCACCCTGAGATTTTTTATCCTTAGATTTCTTACCACAGGATTTTTCATCCACAGAAATTTTATCCTAAAACTTTTTATCCCAGGATTTTTCATCCTTAGATTTTTTATCCTGAGATTTTTTATACTAAGATTTTTAACCATCGGATTTTTTATCCTAAGTTTTTTTATCTCAGGATATTTCATCTTTGGTTTTTTTATTTTGAGATTTTTATCCTGAAATTTTTTTCATGAGATTTTGTGTTCCACTATTTTTCATATTAAGATTTTTCATCCTAGGATTTTTTATCCTATGAGATTTTGTAATCTTTCTTATCACAGGATTTTTCATCCTTGGATTTTTTAACTTGAGATTTTTTATACTGAGATTGTTAATCATTGAATTTTTTATCTTAGGATTTTTCATCCTTGGAATTTTTATCCTGAGATTTTTTTCATGATACTTTGTATTCGACGATTTTTCATATTAAGATTTTTCATCCTATGGCTTTTTATCCTGACATTTTTCATAGGATTTTTTATCCGGAGATTTTTTATCCTAAAATGTTTTATCCTGAGAAGTTTTTTAATCCTGAGATTTTCTATTCCAAGATTTTTCGTCCTTAGATTTTTTTATCCGGAAATTTTAATCGTTAGATTTTTCATAGATGGATTTTTAATCCTGAGATTTTCTATTCAGAGATTTTTTATCCCACGATTTTTCACCGTATGATTTTTCACCCTGTGATTTTTTATCCTTTGATTTCTTATCACAGGATTTTTCATCCTAAGGATTTATATCTGGGAATTTTTTATTCCAGGATTTTTCATAATTGGATTTTTTATCCTGAAATTATTTATATTGAGATTTTTCAGCATTGGATTTTTCATCTAGAGTTTTTTTATCCCAGGATTTTTCATCCTTTGATTTTTTATTCTGAGATTTTTATCCTGAGATTTTTTTCATATTATTTTCTATTCCACGATTTTTCATATTAGGATTTTTCATACTACGATTTTTCATCCTAGGATTTTTCATAGTATTATTTTTTATCCTGAGATTTTTTCATAGGATTTTGAATCCCGATCGAGATTTTTTATCCTAGTTTTATACTAGGTTTTTCATCCTGAGATTTTTTATCCTATGATTTTCCATCCTAGGAATTTTTATCATTTGATTTTTTATCCTGTGATTTTTGTACCTGAGATTTGTTATCCTAGAATTTTTCATCCTGATATTTTTTATCCTGAAATTTTTCATCCTGAGATTTTTTATTCTGAGATTTTTCACTATTGAATTTTTAATCCTGAGATTTTTCATCCTTAGATCTTTTTATCCCAGGGTTTCTCATCCAGAGATTTTTCATCCTGAGATTTTCTATTTCAGGATTTTTCATCTTTAGATTTTTTATCCTTAGATTTTTATGCTGAATTTTTTTCATCGTTGAAGTTTTAATCGTGAGATTTTTATCCTGAGATTTTGTGTTCCAGGATTTTTTATCTCAGAATTTTTCATCCTTAGATTTATTATCACAGGATTTTTCATTCTGAAATTTTTCATCCTGATATTTTTTACTGATATTTTTTCCTATGATTTTTTATCTTGAGATTATTTATCCAAGAATTTTATAACCTATGATTTTTTTAGCCAGGATTTTTTACCCTGCGATTTTTAGTCCAAGATTTTTCACCTTAGGATTTTTTATCCTGACATTTTTTGTCCCATTATTTTTTATCCCAAGACTTTTTATCCTAGGATTTTGTACGCAGGATTTTTTATCCAAGGGCTTTTATCCAGAAATATTTCAAATTTTTATATTAGGATTGTTATCCTATTCATCCTAGCATTTTTCATCCTGAGATTTTTATCCTGAGGCTTTTTATCCTGAGATTTTCAGCATTTGATTTTTTAACCAGACATTTTTAGAACCTGTTTTAAAACAGGATTTTGTATCCTCAGATTTTAAACCTTGGGGTTTTTTATTCTAGGATGTTTCATCACCGAGTTTTTAACACGATATATTTTATCCTGACATTTCTAGTACCTTTTTTAGAACAAGATTTGTTATCCTAAGATTTTTTAGCACAGAATTTTTTATCCTAGGATATTTTTTCTTGAGATATTTATCCAAGGATGTTTTATGCTTGGGTTTTTTATCATATGGTTTTTTATCTTGAGGTTTTTCCTCCATGGATGTTTAATCCTAGCATTTTTTGGTCTAGGATTTTTATCCCAAGATTTTGCATTCTAGGATTTCTACTAAGATTCTTTATTTTAGGAATTTTTTCCCGTGATTTTTTGTCATCGTGTTTTATCCTAGGATTCCTTATTCTAGGAACTCTACTTATTGTCGGATTTATGGAAATAAATAATGCAAATTACCCTTGTCTCAAATGTCCCACAATAATATGTAACAACCGGTATGATCAAAACCTTAATAAACTGAAGTTTACCAGCATTTACGATATATTTAGAACTCAGCGGTGAATGAAAGGCATACAAAGCACTTTGCGCGATGGAAGAATGCTTCTACATCCTTTTATAAACAATTATCATAAGTGACAAAGAATCCTGTGACCAGTGACCATTTATTTGGTTTTATACTAATTTATTTTGATACTAACGAAAGCTGAGAAACATTCAAATGAATCCGATAATCCTTGCATTTACATCATTACAATTCAGTTCAATTATAAAAGTATTATCTGCATATGATATTACCTGGATCGACTGATGATATAACTTGCTTTGCTATATTAATCGAATAAACTTTTTACTACGGACATCACCGCAGTCTGTATTTGATATAACTATCATCTACAGCGGTTTGATTTATTTGACCACGCCAAGTGTCTAGTACTAATTTGCTTGAAGGTTTTCCTAGCAAGCACTGGTTTGTTCTACGATATTGTAAAACTTTTTTGTAAGCGATTTCTTTAAGTGTTATGGAAAACCTCTACGACTCTTTGCTTTTTCACTTGTGAGAGTATTGACCCTCATCTCCAATCTTAGGACTTTAGGATTTTTCTTAAGTCCTAGTTTAAGCAACGTAAAAAACTCTATCTCAACCACCCTATCCGGATTTCTTTTGTCTGCCCTGCATTTCTCCTTAACGTCCAAATGATTAGGGACCCCGATGATTGATTGGGATGTAGAAATGCCCACTCGTCTCTTTAAAAGATGATCAGCAAACCAAATTGTTTTGTACTTGAGATAAAGATTACCTTGACCACCAACGAATTTGTAAAAAATCAGCTTCAAAAGCCTTTAAATATCACCTCTAGCCATGAGAGGATAGTCCCAAGCTCCTATGGATTTGGCTGGTGCAATGCGACCGTCCATAAAATTTTAATGTGATTAAAATTCTAATATGATTACGAATACTCTCTGCGTTTTACTCTCCACCGAGTCTTCCGAAGCCGCCTGGGAAGCGACTTTCATTAACACGTTTCAAATATTCCTCACTAGAAGCTGCCCATAAGCCGATAATGTTCTTTAAAAGAGAAGTACTTGAGACCTCCTCCATTTTCTTACAGAAGAGTTTCTTTGGGAACTGCTCTTTAAGGGTGTTTTTGGTCCACCAATATGGCTGTAGCAATCCTTCTATGTGCAATCAGAGTAGTAACAAGGGTTCAAAGCATCTGAGAGATTTAATTGGTTAAAATTAAAGTAGCGTGAACACACAGACAAAAACATGTAGAGTCTATTATATTTATTTCAAGTGTATCGATTAGTACGCGATTTTTCAATTTCAATTGATTTTTCATTTTTATTACTAAATAGGCCTAATCAATCAAATTGAAACATGTATAAATATGATATATGTATACATATTCATATACATAAAATAAAATGGTGTGTGGTTATTCCACATCAAAGGCTTTGCTCGATTGAATAATAAAATTTTCCAGTTCAACAACTCAAATCATATAAATTTTCCGTTGAAAAAATAAATCCTGGGAAATGTTCAACTCGTTTGAGCGATAGCAAAATTTTTTTACAATTTCCTGGTGACCTAATTAAAATATGTTATTACAATTGGTGACCCCGACTATAATTGACCTACTTAGATAATTTAAGCGGTACTTTAATACAATTCTTGATCGACTTAGTATGATACACGTGCGTAAAATTAACGAGGATCTGTTACTGTACCTAAAAAGTATGTCCTAAACCAAACCATAAACCAAATACTGGAAAATTCACAAACAAATAAATAAAAAAAAAAAGCACAGACGACATAAAATAAAATGGAAAATTTTCTAAAGCGCGATGCGATACGGAAAGCTTTAGAAACAAAATCAAATTGGGATAAACAAATACAATTTTCTGTTTATTAACTTAAGGGAGTGAGCGACATAATATCAATTTGTACAATTTTCATTTAAATATAAATTTCCACTTCGTCTCGTTCCGTTGTTTTCGATATACGAAAAAAAAAATTTTCCTAGATAATATCGTTGTCGTTGTTGTTATTACTTTTTGGATCACTCAACTGAAATACAGATTAGCTTAGTTGAAATAATAAAAATGTAAACAGATAGAACCGCACCGTTTCTGTATATATATCGGTGTTTATATCGAATGAAAAATAAATATTTCCATCGTCGAGACGAAATCAAGATTCGAAAGACCGTTGTAGTTAGTGTTCCCATATTGGGCAAAATATTTTTTATTTTTTAATTATGATGTAGTGCGGTTGGGGAGTGCTTTTATATCACCAAAATATACATATGCTTGACGTATTAGAGACGACCAACAAACATGGTGAATGAACTGGGCACATTTTGGTGTTACGATAGCGTTTCGTCAGCTACAAATTTGTATGTCATTGTCAAATTATAAATTGTAATGGAGAGCCTGCAAAATGTATCAGCCATATAAGGCTGACAAATGGGGATGAAAACATTTTTACTTTATACATTTGGTATGTTTTTTTCTACTTTCTGTACAGTTTCTTCAATTCGTTTTCCCGCCAATTTTGCGCAATCATGTTCCCGAGCTATATTTTAGCTCGGTTTTTATTTGGCAGTTTTTGCATTGATTATTATTCTTGTGTCTGGTACACACAGGGAGGCTAGAAAGCTATATATGCGTATACGCAAAAAAGTATAAACTAATATTGGACCACTTTCAGCGGGGTACGGCCAATGGTACTGATTAGTCAAACAAAAATTTAAAATATCGGTTACAAAGAATTTCTTTGTGCACAATATTTTGAGTGAAAATTGTATCATTTCCTTCTAAAAAATTTCCCTGCTCTTTGGTATTAAGTATTTGTACTAGACAGTACCATAATGATTTTATTAAAACCCCGAGTTCTATAACAATATAACTATATAAACATTTGGATCTGTTTTGTAAAGTGGATAGAAGTTCCACATGCCATCGCCTCCAAAAGTGAATTACTATTCGACGGACGTTATTCCATCGATTGTTGACTGAAAGCCTTTCTTCCGTTGCCAAGGTCAGGCACTTGACTCATTGGCCGGCCTATCAGAAAATATGCCGGAGTAAGTTGAGATCATCTGTGTTTGTTATTGAAAGGGGCCGCGAATTCAATATAGACTCTATCAAGCAGCTCAGCGTCGTGAACTCCTTTAACGTCAATATTTGCTCTCCTACTGTTCGTTTCAGCAGGGTTTTTGTTGATCGAATGGCTGCTTCTAAAATGCTACCCATGTGTGGTGCCCCAGATTTTGCAATCTGCCTCCGACCCTCATTACTCCAAATTCGTCTAAAAATGGGTATAGCTCCAACAATGGACCCTTTTTCGATAATGATCCCTTCTTCAGCAAATGTTCGTCGACTTCTTCTACGGACAAATGTTTTTGTTCTCGGGACGAGTAAATACTCTTCGTACATAAGACGCGATATGAAGTAAATTGCGCTATTTTGATGTTTTGGAAACCAGTCGCTGCACAAAATCATTTTCCTCCGTATGCGAAACTTGTGAAATGATTCGAGATTTTTTTTCATATAGATGTTCGGTAACGTTGATGTTCCTATGGTGCGGCCAGCCTTTTGGTGATTTATATAAAAAATCTGGTGCTTTCCACCATAAGAAAAAATCCAACAACTTGGTAACATATAACCCCCTCGTTGCACAATCAGCAGCATTGTGTTTAGTTGGAATATGCCTCCATATATCTCTGCTGTAATTCTCCAAAATCATCAAAACGATTGGCAACGAATATTTTCTATGTTTCTGGATGGCATGAAAGCCAATCGAGAACAATATTTGAATCGGTCCACAAGCAAATACCCCTTGGGCTTAAACCACTTTGTTCCATAATTGCCCTCATGTGATTTGTGAGTAATTGTATTCCAAGAAGCTCCAATTGCGACAAAATTTTTTGTTTCAGAGGAGCAACTCGGATTTTGCCCCCAACCAGATTAACTAAAATTTTTCCATTCTTTACTGATTGCAAGTATAAAACTGAGGCGTAAGCTCTCTCGCTTGCGTCACAAAATCTATGCAACACAAGAATCTCGGAATTCGTTTTGAAGATGCAATGATTATTTCGGCTCTGATAGCTTGTCAATTCTCCAGAACTTCGATTGGAAGCTCATCATCCCATTTAAGTTTGCAGAGCCATAAGTTCTGTAATAACATCTTCGGCCTGATCAGCAGCGGTGACATCCAGCCATGAGGGTCGAATATTCGACTAATCTCTGATAAGAAAGTTCTCTTGGTGTATTTTTTTTCGGTGATCGGCATATCTACAGAGATCATAAAGGCATAATCTTCTGGGTTTCAACGAATACCAAGAACTCTGACCGCATCTAGATAATCGGATAGTGTTTTAGTTGATGTATCTTGTTCGCTGTTCAGTTACTTTTGGATTGCTGCATCGTTTGTTTTAAACTTCCTCAAATTGAATCCACCATGCTACTCAATATTTCCACAATATCTGTCTTGAGCTTTAACTGCTTTCTCGGAGACTCAGCGCCCATCATAAGAACATCAACATAAATATTGTGTCTGATAACCTTTGCTGCTTCTGGATTGGTATCTTCAAATTGCTTAGCCAATTGATTCAAAGTGTGCGTGGTTACAAACCACGGTGACGGTTTTTAATTGGTAGGCGGCAGTTTTTTCTTTGGGCGATCTTCGCCATAGTATCAACTGGTACCCTTGATCGTGCTCGTGTACAAGTACCTGCTGGAACATCTTTTCGATATCTGCGGTCAAAACACATTGAATAATTCTGAATTTCAGTATTATTTCGTGTAAGCTCGGTTGCACAGTTGATCCCTTTATTAAAACGTGATTCAGCGATTTTATCGCACCACATTTAATTGATGCATTGTATACAACTCGCAACCTTGTGGTTGAACTCGTTTGTTTCAAAGCCCCGTGGTGTGGCATAAAACACGCACTCTGATCTATTACCACGTTCATTTTTCTCATGTGTCCCAACAATTCGTAATCGTCTAAAAATTCGACATAAAGATGATGTAAGTTTAGATCTAGCTGAAACCGCCTTTCCATGCTCTCCTGGCAGTGTAAAGCTAAATTGAATGTGCTTGATAAATTAGCGGTAGATTCTTTGAATGGAAGCCGAGTAACGAATCTTCCGTTCGGCGTTCGTGTTGTGGTTTCTTGGTAGTGTCGAACACAGTTTTACTCTTCAGGAGTCATACGACTTTCTCATGTACCAGTGACCTCTTCTAACTCCCAAAACTGAGACTGTTTCACCCTATTAACGAGCCTCCTCTGACAACCCATTCATACTTGGTTTTCTGAGCTACGAGATTTGGCCATCGTCTAGAATATGGAAGAACACATCGACTCCTAATAATAGTTCAATGTTACCCGATACATTGAAATGTGGAGTTGCCAGTGGGATGGCTTTTAATCATGAACTTCCTGCACTAATGCTACCTATTCCGTTTATTACGATGCAACTATTTTTTCTTTTGAGCCCTAACTACTGCACACAATTTGTTATAAATGAGGTCTATGACCCTGAGTCTAACATCGATCTGAGTTCTCTTTCTGTGTACCATCATCTCCCGTGACTCGAACTATGGCTGTGGGTAAGATTCGTATACTACCACCATCGAATAACGCTGCGCTACTACAGACAATTTTTTCATCTGCTCTTCGATCTGCATTCAGTAACTCGATGTCCGATGCACAAGCAATTGAAGCAGCGATTTTTTTACAGATGTAGCCCCGTTTTTTTCTTCTATTGCCATTTTTTTAAACTTAGGGTATTCCGGCAACCGATGACTTCCGAGTTTGCAAAGTAAACACAGACCAAACCCAGGAATTGACAAGAATCTTTTGGTTTTAGCCGAAACTTCTTGATTTCTTCTTGAGGGACCAGGCGTTGATGAAAATATCCTCGTTGACTCGAAAGTATCTATGGAAATGCATCTATGGTTGGAACTTCAATATTTTCAGACTCCTTTGCCCATAAAGCCTTCGTACCATCATCTAATTTCACTGGAAGAAAGTAAATCAGCCATGAATCTCTCGCTTCACTTTTGATATTGAGCGCATGTAACCCACGAACAACTGTGTCTGCAATGTCTTTCGGATGTTATTGGCGTTTTTATATTTTTTCCGATCATATCTTTCACTCAGTCTTTTGATCGCCTCTATATAATTAGCATCATTGATTTTCAGATGCCGATTTGAGATCAAGTGCCTCACCGCGGAGGTAACGCACTAACAATTGAAATTTTTGCGATGGCGTGTATGCTTCATTATTGTGCACTCTCGAATTGAAAATGTCTATGAAACTAGTCCATGCGGTATAGTCACCAGAAAATACCGGAATTTCGATTTTGCAATAATTCATTATGCACTCGATACATTTTGTGAAACACTTTTGTTCTAACACGAATTGTCTTTTTCTCAACCACGTGCTTATCTTTGAGACCGCAGGGTAGTACGAGTTTTCGAAAACATGAATTTGCGAATCCTTTTCTGGATATATCAAAAGTGTATCTTCAATCGAATAAAAACGAACGTCTAGTTTGTGGGCATATGACCTACGTTCTTTAATGTCATCTATTGTTTCTTTAGATTTATAAGTGATAGCGTTTGTAAAATTCAAAATCTTCGTCATTCTACCTTTACACGCACTTTTTTGCTTCAGTACCGAGTCCATTATAATGGATTTCGACACACTTTGAAATGATTCCTCACAAGCTACGATTATTCAAGAAATAATCTTCCATCTATCAATAATCCTTTGCAAATGATCTCTTCGGGTATTTAAAAAAAAAATCTTCTCCAAGGTCATGTGAGTTGATTAATTTACCATCACCCAACTCAATTAACCAATTTTCCAATTCTTTGATGATAGTCACATTCTTTGAGTGATATGTTGTTCCACTCTTCAAAAGAGTTCCAATAGTTCCAGTGGAAGCTACTGATAAAACAGTTTGTGCTTTTTCTCTTAAAATGCTTAATAAAGTGTTCGGTTTTGTCTTATTCACAATTGAGCTTAGATACAAATAGTTCTCTTTTTTTCATTTAAAGTCCATAAGTCCATACAGACTACAGAATTTTGTCGAACAATACTTTCAATTTACAACAATGCTTGGTTTTTAGAGTCTCTTTTCCAGTATTGTTCAAAATCCTCAATCATACATAGCTGATTTGTATTTTTTTCCAAAGTGTCAAAATGTCTCTATATGCGCAAATAAGAGCATAAGGTATAAGTCTTATAACTTTTGGCGACTGCAAATCTACAGTTTCTCTAAGAGCATTATTCCACTCAGTATCATCAGCAAGTAACTTTATTGCTCTGTAAGACTCCTTTTTACTCCTCTCACATGGAGCAAGAGTAGTCTGTATACATTTTAGTAATAGCCCTACTTCCTCCTCCAGGGATCCAATCCCTTTTTTTACCCACATAGTATTTAGGAAATTTTGTGTACATTAGTTTATGCCCTCTAATACTGCAATGCGCATCACTCTCCTCTAGAACACTATTAACGCAACATCTTTGTTGTTATCAAAAGCACCATCATTGGTAATACTTTCCGGATGATTGTTTTGCCTTTCCGCCATCGCTGCAATTTTTGGGGCTTTTGATTTAATTAAAACCTAGCTAAAAGTATCTTTAACTTTCTCTGTCGCTTCTTGCTTTTGACCTTTCAAAACCACAACAGATTCTTTCTTTGGCAAATGTACAGCCAAACGTTTGAACATTACATAGCATCAGGACTCATGTGTTATCCCCATATTCATAAAATCATATCCTATCTTCACATACTTGTACATACAAGTATTTGACGCTTATTCTAGAGATTCGCAGAATTCTACATTAATGTGGTAATTGCATTTTTGTGATAGTTATGGATTGTTGGGAACAATCCAAGAATCCGTTGACGTTTGCATTAGTTGCCATTTTCTTTGGAAGGGAAGTTTTGATTTCTCACTCCACATGGTCAGTAAATCATCATATGGTTCACAACAACATCGTATATCTCAGGGTATTTTCCTTGTCTGGGACCTCTATGCAAACAATTTTATTAATATTTTCCCTTGTTCGAGTTTTATATTCGTCACCTAAGATGAGTAAGGTGCACATGAAATCTTCGCTTCTGAAATTCAATTACATACACTGTTGCATGTACTTTTCCAAAAACTTGTCCTTGTCTGACATTTGCTCAAAATGCTTCAATTTTTAATTGAACACAAAATCTGGTCGATTTTCGGGTATACTACCATCCAGGTTTTCAGCACTTTTAATCCATTTGGGATTGAAGGTAGATTTGGTTACTTTTTAATTTAATTGTCATCTTATATAATTTATTGACATCGTCTGGAGTCGTGTGCCATTAATTTTTTTAAATTATTAACAAGCCTGTAACGTTCCAATTGTATTTGTCCTTTATGGCAACATAATGTGGCAACACACTTAATTTCCTTTTTACATGGTGCGGAAGATCCCTGATCAAAATTTTAATTCCACGATCATTTTTATTTTCGTATGAAAACCCTTCTTTACTGGTTGACCTATAATCGTATGTCCTCGACTAATCTGGTGACGGCGTAAAATAGGATGTTAATAAATTAACCACGAGAGAGTTGAAAGATTTTTGGCCCGCAGAAAAATAAAAACTTTTCGTGCGGTTTTAGATGGTTTTATGATTAAAGCAACGTTATTCTATCATTTTATACCTAATGTCACGCAAAAAAGGAAATGCTTTTAATATACGAAGCAGGCCCTGCCTGAAGCAGTACCGCCTTGTGAACAGACGTTTCTCGCAAGTTTGGGTCCGCGAGTGTTATTTTTCTCTCCTGATCTATGGCAATTCTTACTCAAATTCCTCCGCCATTTTTCATCGGCGAACCGATTAATTTTATAGTTCTATAATTGTGCGCTTAAACGTACAAAAAAAATAATTAAGGATTATTTGCTTGGTGGTGATCGCTGCTTTGCCATTTTTTTCTTGCTATCCTCTTTTTACTAATCACTTTTCTGGTCTCAACTGGATTAGTGCAATTATTGATTTTTGATATTTCATTCGACTCTTCGAGATGTCACTACGCTATTCCTTTGTTTTTCCATAAATCCTATTTGCTCAATTTCTACTAGTAGTAATTCTACTTCATAGATGTCTCTTTTTATCATTCTTGGGAAATTTAAATGTATTTTAAATATGAATTTATTACATATTTGACATTCTAATGTATGTTTGTTGTCCGGATGTCTTTTATAATTGCAAATACAGCAACCACGGCCATCTATTGTTTTTTCTTTTACTAGTGTAAGCAACCATTTTCTAATCTACCGGGTCTACTCGTCCTTTGGTTTTATTATAATCTAATATATTATAATAGGTTTCTCTTCTGCATCATTAGCCACCACCTTGCTTTTGAATTTTGAACACCGGGTTTCCTTTCACCTCGAGGTGTATTGGATGAGTTTATGCCTTCGTAATATTTCGTTTTAATAGCATTTGTCCAAGTATAAGGCGAAAAATTCACTTTTAAATTGTCATCATCGCTGCGATTATTTGTTTAAAAATACTCTCGAAAAACACTCAACTCTTGCAATATAGCGTCTAAAAACAGTAAGCCAGAATTTTTTTTTGTAATTTTCATTAGTTCTCTATCAACAATTTCCAGGGCGATACGTGATGCTATCGGTGCTTCATCTCAAATAAAACACTCGATTGTTGATAAAATATGCCTTTTAGTTTGCCTTAGTTGTAAAAATTTAACTTTGTCCATATTAAGAGGAAGGGAAAAGGCTGAATGACACACCATTTCATCTGGAAGAAAATTTGCAGCAATTCCAGTCCAAGCTATGCACAAAACTTTTTTATTAATTAATGCCCAATACTAATAAGTTTTTGCACTTCCTCCGAGGCCATCGAGATAAAAATATTATGATAAATTTGTATGCTATACTGATTCAGTAAATTTAAAGGAATGGCCCTTTTTGTAGGAACACAAATTGCTACTAAGGTAAACAAATTAAAAAGCAATAAACGCAGGGTATAAAAGTACTATTCACGGTGCCACCGTGAATAGTACTGGTGAAGAAAATCTTCCATCATATAAATTTTTAAAATTATTGAAAAAATTCAATGGATTTGCAAGACTAAAGTGACAGTTTATGATTGTTCGTTTCTAATAAGCTGTTATGCCACTCTGCGGTATCATAGATCAAAACTCTTGCTCAAACTTGCTACTTTTCTAAAATTTATTTGCCCTATACAGTTTTTGTCATTCCTGTAGCTTACTATCCCTCTTAAGAACTCGTTCGCTCTTAAACCCAAAATTCGTATAATCTCCAAAAAACTTTTTGTAATCCAAGTTTTTTGTGACATATTTTTATGATCATCACTAGGCAAGAATCTATAAACTTCTCGGTTGAGTATAGTCATCTTTTGATTTCTAACTACTCCATTTTATTGAGCTCAATTCTCAATTTCAACTCCCGTAATTCCAACCTGGTACACATTCGTGACATCAATGAAAAGAAACATTTTGCAAATACATTTCTCAATTCTGGATCGCAATGCACCTTTGTGACCGAACAGTAGGTTCATCGTCTTCAACTCTGTCGCACTTACTCATCGTTCGTTGTAACTGGATTGGCTGACTCTCATGCCAGAAGGACCAATTGACAAGTGCGCATCAACGGTTCATCAAGATGCTCAACGTCTTACAACATGATAATTAAATCGTATATCCTACCACGATTACTCCAAAAGTATTACAAACACTGGAGCTGGAGGATCCCAATCATGGCATCGTAAGACGAATAAACATTTTATTTGGTGCTGTTATTTTCTTCGACCTACTCAAACCGGATAAAATCGTTTCAGCAGGACAAACATATGCTCAGTCAACGATTTTCGGGTGGATCGTTCTAGTGCCTCAAGAGAAAAATGGCCAACCTGCCCTTGCATTATCCACATCTATCACGGGTGATGAAGTAAATCGTACTCATCAACGTTTTTCGGAGCTGGAGGAGTCATCAACCTCATCCGAACTCACACCAGAGGATGAGTTGTGCGAGAATCTGTTTTCGCAGTCAACTCAACGGCATGAGTCTGGAAGATACTCAGTTCGATTACCATATTATTTCATTTAATCTGAGAAAATGGAAATCCAACTCATCGGAGCTATTTTCAAAAATCCCTAACGATATATGAAGGATCCTTCCATGTTTACGTTTGAGGATGATGCCACAATAATCAGAACTCTCGGGATACTATATGGATTCCAGTTCTAGACGTGTTTTCATTTGTAATCAATACCTGCAAGTATCTTACATTCTAAACTTCTCTCCATCAATAATTTCCATGAAAAGGTTGGTTGGGGTGGAAAAATGCCAATTAATATCAGGCAAACCTGAGATGCCTTTAAATTAAATTTGCGAATGCTTTAAGGGGTTCAAATTTCCCGGCACTTTCTATGTCATCTACACCATAAACTCTGCAAATTGATGTTTTTTGCGGTGCGTCGAAAATGGCGTATGCGGCCACGGTTTACATTCACGCTGAAGATGCAGTAGTAAATTTCAAAACGGGTCTAATAATCGCATAAACACGAGTCGCACCCATCAAACAGGTTTCAATTCCACGATTGGAGTTAAATAGAGCTTGTATTTCAGTAAAACTCGTCAAGTTCGTCTTAATGGTTTTCCACAACCATCAGTTTTAAGTGTTCGCATTGACATATACTAAAACGGTGCTGGCATGGTTACCAGATTATCCAAGAAGATGGACATAATTTGTGTGGAATCGCACGTTGCAAATATTAGAGATAGTACCTCGGGGACAATGGGATTATGTCACATTGTCAGAAAATCTTGCTGACATCGCATCGAGGGATGTTAGCCCACAAGTTTTTTCCAATTTCAAGTTGTGGTGGGAGAGACCAAGTTGGTTAATGGTTCCAGCAAACACTTGGCCTTCATGCAATGACGTCAAACCGTCACTGTAACACAAATTCGGGACCAATCCAATGAACTCGTGTCGTATTACTTAAACCGATATTCGTAATTTGAAAAGGTGAAACGTATGATCGGCAGATGTTACCGACTATGATGGTTCACGACACACTATATCGAATTACTTCGCAAGGCCGAACCATTCTTTATTAAGGACGTACAGAGCGAGACATTCAATATGGAAGTACGTGCACTCGAGAAGGGCGAAATTATCGTTTCAAAAGCAAAATTTTACCGCTAGCTCCGTTTCTCGGAGAATCATGGTGTTCTCAGGGTGGGAGGACGACTTGCGATTTTTGATCGCCAATTGGACAATGAAGCATCCCATTATCCTACCCTAGGATCATCGACTTACCTGGATGGAACCTTCATCCTGGTCCATCCTTACTTTCTATCCTGCTGAGGTCAAAATATTGGAATGTGAATGGTCGAAATGTCACTTTGGCGGGCTGTGGCTGTGACATATAAAAATCATAAAGTGAAAAGTGGTACAAATAATACGTCAACATAATTATTTCGTTTATTTTTAAAGAAAATCTCAGCGCTTTCACTTTTTCCGAAATTAAGCTTCCCTTTATAGCCATGCAGCTTTCGGCATATGCAGTGCTTGTCTACACACAAGAGAAAAATTGTATTTTAAGTAGGTTAATTCAAAGTGACTTGGGTTAAAATGACTAGGAGTCAAATTTGTTAATTTCAATATGTCAAGCGTCAAATAATTGTTAACATATTTCGCCAGCCAGCAATAAAATCGTACATTGATTCGACATATGGGCTAAAAGATCGAATTACATTTATGCATCATTCGAATTTTCCTTTTTTTTTTTGTTTTTGTGATAAAAACGTGTAATCAAATTAAAGAGATACAATCGAATTTTAATTAAAACAACTACAACAAATTAAATTATATTTTGTATCCAGGACGTATGTACGTACATATGATACTCGTATTTTATAATTTTTATTTTTTCCTTTTGATTGGAAAATTTTTCGATTTAATTTTTGTGTATGTATATATGTATGTGTAATTTAGGTTTATTTTTTCGAAAAACACTCGAAATCGAAAAATTTTTATAGTATATAAAATTATGATATTTAAAAAAAAAAATTAAAAAAAAAAAAAAATTGGAAAATTTTTTATTTTACACAGTCCGGAAAATACAATGATAGTAATTAAATATAAACAATGTACGAGCGTATATGTATGTATATATTGTGGGAGGTGGTGCGACCCGGGAATTGAAAACAAAAACGTATAATATAGAATTTTCCGATTATAATCACACCTAACAATTTCCACTTAACTTAACCGTATTTTGTTTCGCTTTAGTATTAATTAATCCTTCTTGTTACGTTATCGTTCGTCAAACCATCTAATCTAATGCCAATTGTATGTTATAAACGTATATATATATGAATCGGTGTCTACCCCTTTTTCCATATAAAGTTAGCCCTTCTTTATTCAGGAAAAATCAATCAATACTATACAATAGTAGAATTCTATGTTTAACTCTCATTATATTCGTATTCTAAATATAGAAATTGTTAGTCACGCAATGTGATTACTCCGATATAATTTTATAATCGTATAAAGTTTTTATTTTTGTTTAAAAGTTTTTGAGCTTCCAATTTATTTACATATTACAGGTATCTAGTTATCTACATTTCTTTTTGACGATGATTGAGTACATTACGAAGTCAAAAGCGCCAAACTTTGAAAGCTGGAATCAAAATCGTTTTACAGTGTACTCAAAAACTTGTATTGATTTCGATATTTCACAAAGTCGATTGAATTTAACGATTCAATCGGTTTATCACTTTTATGTTGCTGGTGTTGTAACGTGTCGCCAAACAATCTGAACCACAGTTTTCAAAGTCTTCTCATCAAAGGACTTTGTAAAATTCGATGTGAAATATCATTAATTCCAATTCCAACAAAACTCGTTGAAATCCTAGATTGATTGATTGATTAGAGTGTATGGCCAACGATTAACCAGAAATCTTTAGAATGCTGGGTAACACCGAACTTCCCTGCTACCTATAATAAAACCACTGGATTGAATAGGAATATATAATAATATAATAATATAATAATATAATAATATAATAATATAATAATATAATAATATAATAATATAATAATATAATAATATAATAATATAATAATATAATAATATAATAATATAATAATATAATAATATAATAATATAATAATATAATAATATAATAATATAATAATATAATAATATAATAATATAATAATATAATAATATAATAATATAATAATATAATAATATAATAATATAATAATATAATAATATAATAATATAATAATATAATAATATAATAATATAATAATATAATAATATAATAATATAATAATATAATAATATAATAATATAATAATATAATAATATAATAATATAATAATATAATAATATAATAATATAATAATATAATAATATAATAATATAATAATATAATAATATAATAATATAATAATATAATAATATAATAATATAATAATATAATAATATAATAATATAATAATATAATAATATAATAATATAATAATATAATAATATAATAATATAATAATATAATAATATAATAATATAATAATATAATAATATAATAATATAATAATATAATAATATAATAATATAATAATATAATAATATAATAATATAATAATATAATAATATAATAATATAATAATATAATAATATAATAATATAATAATATAATAATATAATAATATAATAATATAATAATATAATAATATAATAATATAATAATATAATAATATAATAATATAATAATATAATAATATAATAATATAATAATATAATAATATAATAATATAATAATATAATAATATAATAATATAATAATATAATAATATAATAATATAATAATATAATAATATAATAATATAATAATATAATAATATAATAATATAATAATATAATAATATAATAATATAATAATATAATAATATAATAATATAATAATATAATAATATAATAATATAATAATATAATAATATAATAATATAATAATATAATAATATAATAATATAATAATATAATAATATAATAATATAATAATATAATAATATAATAATATAATAATATAATAATATAATAATATAATAATATAATAATATAATAATATAATAATATAATAATATAATAATATAATAATATAATAATATAATAATATAATAATATAATAATATAATAATATAATAATATAATAATATAATAATATAATAATATAATAATATAATAATATAATAATATAATAATATAATAATATAATAATATAATAATATAATAATATAATAATATAATAATATAATAATATAATAATATAATAATATAATAATATAATAATATAATAATATAATAATATAATAATATAATAATATAATAATATAATAATATAATAATATAATAATATAATAATATAATAATATAATAATATAATAATATAATAATATAATAATATAATAATATAATAATATAATAATATAATAATATAATAATATAATAATATAATAATATAATAATATAATAATATAATAATATAATAATATAATAATATAATAATATAATAATATAATAATATAATAATATAATAATATAATAATATAATAATATAATAATATAATAATATAATAATATAATAATATAATAATATAATAATATAATAATATAATAATATAATAATATAATAATATAATAATATAATAATATAATAATATAATAATATAATAATATAATAATATAATAATATAATAATATAATAATATAATAATATAATAATATAATAATATAATAATATAATAATATAATAATATAATAATATAATAATATAATAATATAATAATATAATAATATAATAATATAATAATATAATAATATAATAATATAATAATATAATAATATAATAATATAATAATATAATAATATAATAATATAATAATATAATAATATAATAATATAATAATATAATAATATAATAATATAATAATATAATAATATAATAATATAATAATATAATAATATAATAATATAATAATATAATAATATAATAATATAATAATATAATAATATAATAATATAATAATATAATAATATAATAATATAATAATATAATAATATAATAATATAATAATATAATAATATAATAATATAATAATATAATAATATAATAATATAATAATATAATAATATAATAATATAATAATATAATAATATAATAATATAATAATATAATAATATAATAATATAATAATATAATAATATAATAATATAATAATATAATAATATAATAATATAATAATATAATAATATAATAATATAATAATATAATAATATAATAATATAATAATATAATAATATAATAATATAATAATATAATAATATAATAATATAATAATATAATAATATAATAATATAATAATATAATAATATAATAATATAATAATATAATAATATAATAATATAATAATATAATAATATAATAATATAATAATATAATAATATAATAATATAATAATATAATAATATAATAATATAATAATATAATAATATAATAATATAATAATATAATAATATAATAATATAATAATATAATAATATAATAATATAATAATATAATAATATAATAATATAATAATATAATAATATAATAATATAATAATATAATAATATAATAATATAATAATATAATAATATAATAATATAATAATATAATAATATAATAATATAATAATATAATAATATAATAATATAATAATATAATAATATAATAATATAATAATATAATAATATAATAATATAATAATATAATAATATAATAATATAATAATATAATAATATAATAATATAATAATATAATAATATAATAATATAATAATATAATAATATAATAATATAATAATATAATAATATAATAATATAATAATATAATAATATAATAATATAATAATATAATAATATAATAATATAATAATATAATAATATAATAATATAATAATATAATAATATAATAATATAATAATATAATAATATAATAATATAATAATATAATAATATAATAATATAATAATATAATAATATAATAATATAATAATATAATAATATAATAATATAATAATATAATAATATAATAATATAATAATATAATAATATAATAATATAATAATATAATAATATAATAATATAATAATATAATAATATAATAATATAATAATATAATAATATAATAATATAATAATATAATAATATAATAATATAATAATATAATAATATAATAATATAATAATATAATAATATAATAATATAATAATATAATAATATAATAATATAATAATATAATAATATAATAATATAATAATATAATAATATAATAATATAATAATATAATAATATAATAATATAATAATATAATAATATAATAATATAATAATATAATAATATAATAATATAATAATATAATAATATAATAATATAATAATATAATAATATAATAATATAATAATATAATAATATAATAATATAATAATATAATAATATAATAATATAATAATATAATAATATAATAATATAATAATATAATAATATAATAATATAATAATATAATAATATAATAATATAATAATATAATAATATAATAATATAATAATATAATAATATAATAATATAATAATATAATAATATAATAATATAATAATATAATAATATAATAATATAATAATATAATAATATAATAATATAATAATATAATAATATAATAATATAATAATATAATAATATAATAATATAATAATATAATAATATAATAATATAATAATATAATAATATAATAATATAATAATATAATAATATAATAATATAATAATATAATAATATAATAATATAATAATATAATAATATAATAATATAATAATATAATAATATAATAATATAATAATATAATAATATAATAATATAATAATATAATAATATAATAATATAATAATATAATAATATAATAATATAATAATATAATAATATAATAATATAATAATATAATAATATAATAATATAATAATATAATAATATAATAATATAATAATATAATAATATAATAATATAATAATATAATAATATAATAATATAATAATATAATAATATAATAATATAATAATATAATAATATAATAATATAATAATATAATAATATAATAATATAATAATATAATAATATAATAATATAATAATATAATAATATAATAATATAATAATATAATAATATAATAATATAATAATATAATAATATAATAATATAATAATATAATAATATAATAATATAATAATATAATAATATAATAATATAATAATATAATAATATAATAATATAATAATATAATAATATAATAATATAATAATATAATAATATAATAATATAATAATATAATAATATAATAATATAATAATATAATAATATAATAATATAATAATATAATAATATAATAATATAATAATATAATAATATAATAATATAATAATATAATAATATAATAATATAATAATATAATAATATAATAATATAATAATATAATAATATAATAATATAATAATATAATAATATAATAATATAATAATATAATAATATAATAATATAATAATATAATAATATAATAATATAATAATATAATAATATAATAATATAATAATATAATAATATAATAATATAATAATATAATAATATAATAATATAATAATATAATAATATAATAATATAATAATATAATAATATAATAATATAATAATATAATAATATAATAATATAATAATATAATAATATAATAATATAATAATATAATAATATAATAATATAATAATATAATAATATAATAATATAATAATATATTATAATATAATAATATAATAATATAATAATATAATAATATAATAATATATTATAATATAATAATATAATAATATAATAATATAATAATATAATAATATAATAATATAATAATATAATAATATAATAATATAATAATATAATAATATAATAATATAATAATATAATAATATAATAATATAATAATATAATAATATAATAATATAATAATATAATAATATAATAATATAATAATATAATAATATAATAATATAATAATATAATAATATAATAATATAATAATATAATAATATAATAATATAATAATATAATAATATAATAATATAATAATATAATAATATAATAATATAATAATATAATAATATAATAATATAATAATATAATAATATAATAATATAATAATATAATAATATAATAATATAATAATATAATAATATAATAATATAATAATATAATAATATAATAATATAATAATATAATAATATAATAATATAATAATATAATAATATAATAATATAATAATATAATAATATAATAATATAATAATATAATAATATAATAATATAATAATATAATAATATAATAATATAATAATATAATAATATAATAATATAATAATATAATAATATAATAATATAATAATATAATAATATAATAATATAATAATATAATAATATAATAATATAATAATATAATAATATAATAATATAATAATATAATAATATAATAATATAATAATATAATAATATAATAATATAATAATATAATAATATAATAATATAATAATATAATAATATAATAATATAATAATATAATAATATAATAATATAATAATATAATAATATAATAATATAATAATATAATAATATAATAATATAATAATATAATAATATAATAATATAATAATATAATAATATAATAATATAATAATATAATAATATAATAATATAATAATATAATAATATAATAATATAATAATATAATAATACAATAATATAATATTATTTAACACCAAAATTAAATGAACAATCGTTAATATTTTAAAATAAGTATTACACCTCCAGCAAAATTCTTGAACAAATAGATGGATAATGTTGGTCTTTAAGTGTGAACAGTATTTAAAAAATATTGGAGATCCTTCACTCAACTTTCCAAAATTTTAACCTGACTTTTTACCAATTCGGAGGAAATCACTAAAAATATACTTGTTGATATTGCAAAGTGATATTACTTATGTCACGGAAATTAGGCTAATCGAGCTTACACAATTCTGACAGATTTTTTTCTTTTTATTATTATGACTTAGTAAAAACCCAAAGGTACTGGCTGATAAGCTGTTTTTTTTAATGTAAATAGGAGTTTAAAGTTATTGTTTACATCCTTCATGAATCCTTGGAAGCTGACGCTAAGATTGTCTTTTCTGAATTCAATATGGTCATGATTTTTGTAAACTTAAATGTTTCAAAACTAAGATGGAGGAATTCCGATAATAATCTTTCATCATTTAATAAAGAACATCGTAAACTTTGTGTTTATATCAAAGGAGTTAAATTAGGAGCTATTGTGATGATTTTGGTGGTACATCGAGAGTTTTTACAATATTGCACGGATATGCTTAGGTTTAAACGTTTAATTCTGTGATCACTGCAAGTAATCACTGGTATTGATTAAAAAAAATAAAATTACCAGCCGTTGAACATTCCACTGCGTAGGAGATGATCCTTCCTCTAGGCAAGTAATATACAAGCTAGTAAACCACTAAGGCTGTGCATAGACCACAGTTGTCAATGCTGCATTAGGCAATTTTATAATTAACTAGAAGCCTCCATTGACCCTGGTGGAACTGTACACTGAATTCTTTCAGCAATATGTTAAGCTCCGTGACATCGCGGCCTCAAAATAGATTCTAATGAAATTGGTTATTTGAATCACTCTTTTGTCAATTAACGAAATTACCTAATTATTCAATAAAGGCCCGTGGAAGAGTATTTTTTCGGATCCCTGGAAGATTTCAGTTATTTGTTAAATTAGTTAACTGCAATTTGGTCGGTCTTATCAAAACATTGTGAATCAATGGTTTCTAATGTCTGGTCGAAGTACATCAAACCTATCGTTTCTCCAGTTTAGCATGGGTTTTTTCTTGGTAGATCGACGATCACTAATTTGGTCACATTTTGGTACGATCTATTTTGTAGTTTTAACTCATTGCCAAGGCCTTCGATATAATCGCCAAGTTAGATAACTTGCATTTCAGTATCTCCCCGTTAGATGATTATCGTGTTATTTTTTAGATCGGTCACAGTTTGTGAAAATTTTCGATTGATCTTCGCGGTATTTTATTACTATGTTTGGAGTGTCTCATATTGATACTCTCCTATTCATAATATTTTTCAACGATGGTGTCAATAACTGGAAAATATTTACCCCACCTGCCTGCAAGCTGCTGCAATGGGAATAATTTTCTTGAAAGGAAAATGTCTCACAGACCCAGACAGGATTGAAGTAGTACAATCTAAAAAATCTGCTGCCAAGTCATATTATCAAACTTTCTGTATTGCTCTTCACTTTAGTTCCTGCACAGTTTAGGCCTATCCTTTAGACTCCTGCATTGTTGAGCTTAGTGACCATATTTGTAACATTTTAAAGGCCTTTTACTTTTTGAATTCATCAAATAACATCAGCTACCTGGCCAATACTCTAATTGGTATTGTAAAACACTTTGTTCCCAGTGCTTTCCAACTCTAGGAAAAAATCCCTCTTAGTATTGTTATGAATATGAATAATCCGCCTTCATTGTTGACCAGTTTTGGTGGTAGAATCTTTCTTGATTTTAGCTGTGTGCATTATAAGCATCTATGGTTTTACTTATCCTTTTATCTTGATTAATCAAAATGACGTGTAGATCCGTTTCGAGTCTTATTAACGCAATCCGAGTCTTATTAACGCGAGTTAAGGGAGATCTATAATTAGCTTATTACGGTATGTGATGAACACCGTCGAGTTAAGAGTAAAAAGAGGAAATAGGAAAAGAAGTTCAAGTGTAAATCACATCGGAATCACCAATCAATAACTATCCAGATTTGTGGTAGTTTATGTCTGCAGCAGTACCAAGTTCGGATCAAGTTTATACGTGCTACTTATTGGACGGGATTTAAACCGACTTTCCACAATGAAACATTTACTGTCAGTACTTTTTTTTACTGTGAACCCAGAAGGAGAAAAAAATGCTAAATTACTTTAGAGTGACTAAGATAATCGTTTTTGTTTTTTTTGTTGTCTTTGTCACTCTAAAGTAATTTAGTATTTTTTTGTCTCCTTCCGGTTTCACAGTAAAAAAAATAGGGACAGTAAATGTTTCATTGTGGGTAGACGACTTTTTTTTTTTTTTTAACAAAATTTCCTTTATTAACATTTTTTGTATATCAAAAAAGGAAATTTTATCAATGTAAAAATACAAATGTTATTGTTGTTGCTGCTGCTGCTGGTCATCATCATCGTCATCGTTGTTGTTATCTCCGGTTATATCGGTCAGCCACCAATATGCCTCACATATTTTAGCATACTCGCCCTCGTCAATTTTGAAGGTGGTTATCAAAACGTAAATGTTCATCCGGATTTATGAATTTGGTTGCATCAACCCACTTCTCGTTTGGCCACCTTTTGGATGTAGCCCAACCTGTCTAAATAAACGAATAAATTCGGTCCTGGTACCGTCACGTTCGTCGCGTATAGTTTTGCCATTTGATCGTCGACATGGTACGGTCCGTAAATCAGTGAATTTTCTGTATTTAGGCATGCGCGTCGTGTGTGATTGCTCGTCAATTTCAAAATGTGTAAGTCAATACGGTCCGAGTCAAATTTCTCGTATTGTATTCTGTTCGATATTTAGTGGGTAAAGTCCGTCTCGGCTTTTCTGTAAAGTCCGTTACAATGACGTAAACATTTCCGTTCAAAAATTCGGTATTTTTCTATGTATCGAGGAACTTGATTAAACCATACCTGGCAACCGTACGTCAGTATTGGCCTAATCAGTGATTTGTACGCTATCAGTTTTACACGTTTGTCCAAATGCTTGTTGTAAAAAAGTTTGCGCGCCCCCATAAATGCACGTCTCGCTTTCTCTAGTTGAATCTTTGTATGATGTGCCATATAACACATTTGGTCAATGTTGACGCCCAGGTATTTTATTTGCTCACGTAATTTGACAGGTTGATTTTGAATTTTTACCAACAGTTAACGCCAATTTCTCTTTAAATCGCGCGTCGCATTTTTTAGTGGTCGACGAAAGAGGATAGCCTCACATTTTGATGAATTTATTTCCATATACCAGAGATCAAAATAATTTTGAATAAAGTTTAAAGATGTTTGAAGATTTTTTTGAATGTCGCCAACGCGATACGCCGAACAGTAGACAAGCATGTCGTCTGCATACGAACATGACTGTGTTGTTTTAGAATTTAGTTTTTCGTGAGTAATTAAATCAGCCGTATACAGATTGAAGAGAATAGGAGCAGTGATTGAGAAATTACTGTTCCTATTCCATTGGAAATTTCGAAAATGTTTCAAAAGATTTTTTATTATTTGCCAAATTTAAGATACTCGTCAATTGATCCAAAGTGATGAAGTAATTTTGATCATCTCGTGGTTGCTGAGGTGCAAACGCACGAATTAAGGTCGAAAATTGAGTTTTAGTGGTGTGATCGGCTTTATCACGTTTGTGTTGATTAATAATAGGCGAGATTAGGTTTTGAGCATCACGTTCCTGCTCTTGATGTTGCATCGAAGTGGTAAGATTAGAATTTTGTACAGTATGTTCCTGTATATGATGGCCAAGAATGTTTAAATTGATAATTTCGTCGAAAATTTGATATTTATCCAGAGTATTATTTTTATGAATTTTGCTCCAATCGATGTCCAAATGGTTGTAACGGTTTATGTCCGCCGCGTTAATTTCAAGAGAGTTTATTTTATTTGAATTTTGCCGATTATTTTTGGAAATTTTTTTAATCTCGGACCACATTTTGGGGCTCGGTCGAATTCCTTGCATGATCTTCGTCCAATATTTTTCAATTTGCAGCTTAACATTTTGTTTAATCAGTTGCACGGTACGTTTAATTTCGACCTTCCAATCCGAAATTTTGTTGTTCAAAAGTTGTTGCTGTTGATGATGATTGCCCGAATTTGAATTTCGATTATAGTTGCCTAAATTACGCTTTAACGATTTGATTTTTGTGATCAGGAAAGATTTGTGCCGATATAGATTTTCGATAATGTGGTTCGAGTAGCAAACCATGAACCGACGTTTTTTCGGCGAATTTTGTTTTATATTGTCGAAAATTAATTTTGTAAGAAGCGAGATATACGCGTTACATTCTTCGTCCGAAAGGTTACGGTCCGATGGAATCAAATTTTGAATTGTGTCGACGTCGTTGATGTTGTTTGAAAATTGTTTCTGTTGTTGTGCCACCGCTGTCCTGTGGGCTTTGTCCAATTCTTGCTGCCATTCCTCCCAATCCATGCCAATAAAGTTATATCTTGTTGATTGTTCGCCGTCCTTGTCATCATCGTCAATTTTGTTGGTGCCATGTTCGATGTCGCCCACTTCTCGAACCCCAGTGGGTAGACGACTTGATTTATCGATGTTTTCAATTCATCACACACTGATGTTGTTACTCTGAAATTTACTGTCAATTTGTAAGTTTATTGGTTGTGTAAGTTAGTAGATCATATGTTCGTGACAAGGTGATTGCGACACCATTTTATTTGCCTGAAATATGTTTGATGTCCGTCATAATTTGAGACATAACATCTAAATGGCGGGTTTGCCTAAAATATTTAACTTATATTAGCTTAACCAATTAAAAGCTGACATCAATCGATAATCAGCTTTGTAGGACCCAGAAACTTATATTTTACGATTCGTATATAACAAATTTTGCCATTTAACAGTATCTCTTATTCATTATCAAACCAGACAAGAAAAATTACATTGTTATCACAGAAATAATATACAATTTTGTGTTGTTGTTGCTGTTGCTATTGTCTGTAAAATAAATAAAAATATTTTCTTTAGATCCTCGGAAAACAAAAAATAAAAATTTTCAAAATTAAGATTTTAAGATTTCGTATATACAAAGAAAGGAACAACAGTAAAAAGTTAATTTATCACACAAAAAAAAAACGGTAAAATTATGATAGTCCAACTTAATTCTTAGATAAACTGATTCTGTTATTTTGTATTTTAAAGCTTTTTTTGTGCTTCTTTTGTACTCGTTTATAATAAACTAAGCTACTTGGTATATTTATATAGAAATAAATTTAGAGACAGATACACACAGAGAGACAATATAATAAAACTTTAAACAGCAAGAATATTTAAAAAAAAGCTTTTTATGATATACATTTATTTATTTAAGAAAAGCTTTTGGTGTTAACCCTTTATCATCTTAACATATTTTACGTTTATGATAACATAGTATTAAGCCCAACCATCATCAACAGTCTAATACTCTGCCATTTACTCATATTTCAAATATATTCATCAAAATAATCGAGCTTGGTGAGAGATGTCACCCTTCGAAGGAGACCACTACTTTTTAAAGCTTCCTTTAAAACTTTCAAACCAAATTAATAAACCAATACTGAAGAACTAGATAGAGTAACTGTTCAGAATTTGTTTTTTGTATATGTATAGAAATTTGATCTAATGAGAAGTTTGGAATATTCGAATAAGGTCGAAAAAATAGTTTCACGAAGTATTCCCTTCGAATATCAACAGCTTGGAATTATTGCAATCAACTCTCAGAGAAGCGTTTTTGTTCAGTCTCTGCGAGGTCAGTGTAAATTTCTCGTAGGGTGGGTCCTCTATGCAAACCTGCGCTGTCTATATTTGACAACATTCAAATACAGCATTTGACACTTGTTGAACATTAAGTAAATCAGAACCCTTTTAGGTGACGAGTACTGAATCGATGTTAACACGGTGGTTACCATTCTGGTTCCAAATTGCGATAGACCTAGATCTGACCTATGTAGGAAAACTGTCATCTAAGCGTTGCAGTGGTAAATTGATGATCACAAATTTAGCAGTCAACCGATAAGATCTCATATCTTGGATGACCCGAGACTTTCCGTTACTAATTAACAAATGGCCAATTTGACATTAAGATGTCTTACGAGGATGTGTCCAAGTTTCCAAGTGAATATTTTTTGAGGAAAGAATGTGCTAGCCACAATAAGGTCATTCAGGAATGCAAAGTACATCATTCTTTCCCTATTATCGGTTGCTATATTTTGTCGGGAGTATGGGCCTATATTTTCACATTAGTAAGTTTGATTTCCCCCTCCCCCTAGCTTTAAAGTCACCACTTTAATAAGCTTGAATATAAGATGGATGGCTATCAACAACAATAACTGAATCCAAATCTGATCGTAGATGGTACCACTGAAAGTTCTTTAGAGCCATTGGCAGTAACTGGGAAAATTCTAATTCTACTGCACAACTCAAAATGCTATTTTGAGTTGTGAATACACGTCTGCAAAAAATAATAACTGGACGTATGCAACCAAGAGCCAGCATGGGGAGGTGAAACTAATCATCAAATTGGAAAATAATTTAGTGAAAAATAAAGTGATACAACAAAAAAGGAAATTAAAGCATAAGCTTTACTCTAACGACATCGAATTTGACATGCAACATAAAAGAACCCAAATTTATTTTTGTCATCACTTAACCACTTTTCGTCACTCCTTGTATCACGAGGTCATTAAAATTTAAGAATCGTATAATTATAAATACCTGTGGATCCAAGCCAAACTGTATCTCCATGTCAGGATTAGTTCTACGTGCCTGTCAAAGTATATCTTTACTTAGGCTTTCTTTGTGGTTTTCCTAAAAACTTTTAGTATCGAAAGGTGTGAAAGTTGTTAATATGATTGCGAAGAGCTTACGTATTTGTTGTGGATGCCAGAAAAGAGATGCTTCTGTTAGTGTTCTGCTCCAGTGTTTTTAAAGTAACCCAAGTTTAAGACATAGCTCTCTGCAGGTCTGGCATATTCCACTATAGATCGTTCTCAGCGCTTAAGATGTTGCTCGCCCTACTTCATGGACCACCATTCTCAAAAAAGTAACACTCAGTATTATTGGTATGAATATTCTAAACTCGACCCAACGCCTAAATATCCTAAATATCTATTTAGGGTGCCCTGTTTTAATATTTCTTGTTGCAAAGTCTTGTTTTTGATATTCCCTTTCTTGAGCAATGACCATGCGAAAAGCATGGTTTTCCCAAATTGATACCAGCTATTTTTGATGGTTGCCCCTGGATTATTGTCATTGCGAAAGCAAGCCTCTCATTGTTAACTTTTTTGAATTGTCCTATGCAAAATTTGAATCAGACGGAATAAATGTTGTGGAAAAAGGGTCCCTTTGATTTAGACGACGAACGCTTCGGCTTCGAACATGTCACTAATTTTTTTAACCGCTTTCCTAAGCCCATTCCCGTGGAAAAAAAGAAATGAAATCTTAGAAAAATTTGTATCGGAGCCCTTAGACCCGGGGTCCAGCCTCTTCACAAATATCGTATGGTCTGTTCTGGACATGCAACTTATACATAATAAAAATTTCATGACGATTGGTTGAGCAACTGAGGCGCCCAGACTTTTATTATGAATCATCTCACAGTATTCCAGGCTTAGATCGACCGTGAAGGGAGAATCTGTGAGGGGAGAAATGTGAGGGGAGAAATGCCAAGTGTCGTGACACACATTACACAAAGCCGCGGCCACATCTTGCAAGTGCTTGTCCTACCCACTATCTTCGTATCAGCAACATATGCCCACATGGCAAAGTACGATTTACTCTCTCTGAAGCGTTGCTCTGCGGAGAATAAACCGGAGTACGCTCCGAATTTTCATAGCAAATCCTTAAACAGAGTAGATAGGAACTGTTTTCCGTTGTCGGATTTAATGGCCGCTGGAACAGAGAACAGTAGGAATAATTAATTCTTCAAGAATGAGCACAATGTGGACGCCGAGGCATCACTTGGAATAATAATCCAAAATTATACAAACAACGGTGTTTTCACGTTTAGACCTGGGATGCGGACACAGGAAATCAACGAACAGTTTCTCAAACGGATGTGAAGGCACAACCGGAGCCACCATAGCTCGTCTCGTCGTAAAGTCCACAGCTTTAGTCAGCTTCTATTCAATACAAGCCGCCACGCACTTTTTTACTTGAATTGCCATATGAGGACAGTAAAATTGTCGTTGCAGTCATTCCAGCGTTTCGCGGCTGCCTAAGTGTCCTGAAGTGGGAGGTGGGTGAGCCTGTTCGATGAGATCCCTAAACATAGAGAAAGGCAGAAAAAGTTTGTAAATGCAGGGATCGGTATCGAGATATCGATGTTCATAAGATGGAGTAATAAAGAGTTTGTTATCTTTGACTTTCAAGTTGTATTCTGAATCCGTCATCAACTTGACTTTCTCAATTCGTTCTTTATAATCGGTGTCCGGAAAAGATGGAGAATTCAGGTTGATATGCAGCATTGGAATTGTGACGACAAAGCGTCTTGGTGCGTTGCACAGCCTAAAAGGCATCACCTTGAAATGATACAAGGACCATCCAGAAACTGCAAACGCCGTTTTATCTCGGAATTGCTGGTCGAGAGGTATCTGCCAAAAGGCATCTTTTAAATCAATCGGCGATATAAAGCGGTTACGCATCTTTGATGGTAGCCTTATTCTATTCTCTATAGCATCCAAGTACAAACGAACTTTGCCATTGGCCTTTCGCACCAAAATGACCGGTGGGCACCAGGAACTTTGTGACTTTTTGATAACCCCCCAAGAAATCATCCGATCTAACTCAGCATTCATGAACTTCTGTTTTCACTGGAGAGACGGAATAAAAGCCTTGCTTTACAGGTTTAGTGGATTCAATGGAGTGAGATAAGTACGAGGTTTCACCCAATCCCAACTTGGAACTATAGATGGGAAAAATTCTTTGACCTCTTTCAAGGTGGGTCATTGGGGTGTGGTAACCTTGACTAGTCTTAAGACTGAATTGTCTTAGGGCCTCTCTTTCTTCTTATACATTCAACACATAATTTTTGAAATCATTTTTATAGGTTATCCAACGGCATTTGTTTAAAATCTTGTACTTATTTATGCAACTTAAGATTATGCATTTTTGGCGCATAATATAGATACTTTTTACAATACATGGCACAAATTAAACGTCTCGTGTGTGACTTAAGATACGCTTTAGTTATCTATCTCCAGCGAAACTACAATGAGGTGCGCCCGTATACTTGTTACTCTGTATCCTCATTATTTATAAATAAAATATAATACTAAATAATATTAAAATATGTTAATAATTTCATAAATTTTATTTATTTTATTTCCAGGTAAGAACCTAATAAGATGCGCTTATATACAAGATTACATAAAATATTAAAGGTAACTAGCAATTTTTCATATACATTTCACAATGAAATATCCATAAACACGAAAATACAAATTTTATACCAAAATAATTGTCAAAATTTTATTACACCAACACACATTCGTACTTTGAAAGACAGACAGAATTTTCAAGAAAAGCAATTACATTTTTCTTTTTATTATTATTTTTAGAATATAAGTTTTATTTTCAACTTGGTATTTTCGTTGCTTTTCTAGACATATGGTATACATATATGTCATGTATCTACCCTAAGGCGTTTTATTTTACTTTGTTTCGAATGCAGGACCTTACCATTTCATGTGATTTCATCTCAAAGTTCATAGACACCTCGATTTACACGGTACAGATAAGTTATCAATTTCTGCGAACTCTGCAATTTAAAATTGTATTATAACGAGGGCATTTTTAATTTTAAAATTTTTGGAGCATTTTCAATGGTCCAGTCGACATTGCTTTTCTACTGAATGTAAATGTAATTCACTTCACAAAGAAATATATACATTCTCTAACTAGAAAGCGTACAGAATACCTGTCAGATCATTCATAGTATTCACTAATGACCATCGGTATAAAAAAATATTCCGATATTTTTTAGCTACAAACCGAGCGCACCCAAAAAATCGGTATAATTTTAACTCCACTTCAATTAGAGTTTTGTCGGGATATTTTGTGTCATTTGTTTGTGTACAGATATTTTGTTTGTTTATTTATATTTTGTTTTGTTTTTCCAAATTCGTTTTACTTTCAGAATTGGCTTTCCCCTTCTACCTCTTCTCTTTCCAAAAACTTATTTTCACCCAATCTGCTGCTTTTTAATCGAGAATCATACCATTATTTGTCCCATATGTTCTTACTTGATCGATATGCCGCCTGGTCTAGGCCCTAAAACCTTAGTTATTTTTGCTCTAACCCATTCGTTGCTATTATGATTGCTATACTGTCTTATTACAACATTATCATTATTCTTGAATCTGATTATTTTATCTTTACTTGTGTCCGCATCACAATTTTCCCTTTTATCATTGCTTGGTCTTAATAAATCCAGGGCACCTTTAGGAGAATAGCTTAGCAAAACCGAAGCTAGAGATTTTCTAGTAGTACAATGATTTGTCATTCTATAATCCAATAAAAATCGACATAAAATCGTGTCGATATCCCCATTCTTAGCTAAGCTAGCAGCTTTAATAGCATTTTTAACTGTGCGCACTGCAATTTCTGCAGCTCCATTCGTCGCTGGATGACCTGGACCATATAATTATGTTTAACACCCCGTTCAATCATAAAGTTCTTAAATATTGTTGCAGTAAACTGCGATCCATTTACTTTTAACAAGGGTTTATGATCTGTTGCCAAAGTAAAATGTTTTCCAATTAAATGCCGAAAATATTTTTTAGTTCCAAAAGCAATAGCTAATGTCTCTTTCTGCAACATATCGTAACCTCTTTCCGCATTTGACAAGACTTGGGACGCATACTCAATTGGTCGTTCTGAACTATCTGGAAAAATATGCGCTAAAACTGCGCGAATTCCTACGTTCGAGGCATCACAAGTTAATATTACAGGCAAATCGGGATAAAATGCACTTCCGTTTTATCCGAAATCATTTCTTTCCTGATAATATCAATTGCGCTCTGGCTATCTCGATTCCAATTTAAAGTACCTTCTTAATGTTTTAATAATTCATAAATTGGGCTTATTTTTGTTGCCAAATTCGGAATAACCAATCCTGAAAATGACCTAACGTCTGAAATGGTTTTTGGTATTGGACAATTTAACACCGCTTCGTTCCTATGTTCTTTTTGAAAAATTCTTCCCCTTATATTATATGTCCTAAAAACTCTAATGAAGCCTTTGTGAATGCACATTTAACCTTGTTCAATCCTGCCTTTTTTAGCCTATTGAAAACTCCTTTAAGTCGTTGATTGTGAATTTCATCATTTGGTGCAGAAATTACTATATCGTCTAAAAAATTCACCACACCATCGATTCCTGATAATATTTTTGAAATTTCTCGCTGGGAAATACCAGTTGCAAGCTTAACCGCAAATGGAAGCTTATGCATTTTAAAATTTTCTAAGTGCGTGCTCCATGTACATAATTCGTTTGACTCATCATTCAGCTCGATCTGATTATACGCTCGACTTAATTCTTTTTTGGAGAAGATCTTTCCATTGCTGGTACGAGCAAACAGATCGTTAATTCGGGGAAGCGGTAAATTCGTATCCGACAAAATTTTGTTCACGGTTACCTTATAATCAGCAATAATTCGCAACTGACCGTTAGCCTTTAAGATCGGAGCAAACGACGTACCCCATCGTGTGGAATCAACTTTCTCTATAATACTCTGCTTCTCCAACTCATTAATTTGTTGTTCAATATTCCATCTGCTTCTTTTATTGGTGGTGTTGGCTATTTTTGTCTTTTTGTAGCTTTCCATAAAGAATACTCGCTTTCTTTGTGGTCAGACAGACATATTAAATATTTGTTGAAGATTACCGCTTTGGTTTCTTGTATTAGCTTCTGCAGTTTATTTTTGAGCTGATTGAAAATAGTTTTGCTCTCTGGTGCTCGATTTCTATGCCAGATTTTGCGAGCTTTCCGCTGTTCTCTGACCAAGTTTCTTATTTCCGTTATCGGTTTCATTCAGGAGGAGTGTTTTTCCATGCTGCGATCTGAATATTATTTATGAGCAGCTCTCCTTTTTTTCAAGTTGTTTTTAGTTTTTGATAGGGACTTGAAGATCAATACTTTCCTCAATTAACAGTACGAAGGTTTCCCAATTGGTCTTTCCGCTCGTTGACCTTGGTAGCTTTTCTTTTTTAATAATTTTTTCATTGTTCATTAGCATTCCAGGTTAGTAGTCTCAGTGTTTTGTTATTTTTTTGTTGTTTGGTCAGGGATCAGATACAGCAACTTTTATGCTACAAATCCGATTAATTTTTTCTTGGTGTCCTACTTGCTGTTCAATATTAACTTGTCTTTGGTTTAGAAACTCTATATTTTCCTCCATTTTAGAGAAGCGATTTACAATAGCATTTATAGTGTTTTGTATTGTTGTCATAGCTTGTTGAATACAAACATTTGCTTTTCAGTATGAAAATCTCTCTGCCACTTACGCACTATGGAACGTAGCGACAGATTTCATCGGGATTTCTTTTTATTTCGTTGCTTTCATTGACTGGTTTTTGTTTGCCCTATTTTGCAAGTTTTTCAGTGTTTTGTCTACTGCCCACCTTCTATAGCTAGCAGGGTGGCATCTTTAGCTTTTAGCACATTTTGTTGGAGGGGTTTTTATTTATCACGCATTTTTTTGTATCATGTTTTCCCGCATTTTTTCTGTTTTCACGACTGTAGTATTTTTGCGTGTGGTTATGTGACTGACATTTTTTGCATTGTGGTATGATCCTTGTTGCCTTTTTCAATGCCTCCATTCGGATAACCATTTCTAATCAACGGATCTGCAACGGACGACATTAATCAACGCCATCAATGGATTTCCGAATTTTTTCTGATGTTTTAATGAAGGTGGAGGATTTATGATCTGTGAGAAGTGACATTTCTTACTGCATAAATGTACGGTTGATATTTTTTTACAGCCCAAATTATGGCTAATATTTCACGTTCACTTAATATTCTGGACCCAAAGGCGATTCATGTTTTAACCTTATCGTGCTTTTGAAAAAGTACAGAACATAGTGCAAACTCAGATGCATCTGTAGTTAAGATAGAGGACATAATCATTTTAATGGTTTCGAAAGACTTAACGAAGTCTAAGTCTTTGATATTAGTTGCAAGTTATTTCTTTAGGAACTTTTCATAGGGTTGGTGATCTGGGAATGATTCTGAATGAAACTACGATTAAAAACGATCGCCTTAGAAATTGCTTCATTTGTATTTGGGTGACTCAAAGTGTGGTAATCGACTACTACTCTGATTTTTCGGAGACCGAAAGCTTTTTTTTGTAATACCCATATTGGTGAAGAATATGGATTATTGTATTTCCCTATAATTCCACTCCACTATTCAACATATGAGAGTTTTAATGATTTTAGTTAAGGGAGAAAATTGTGTCTTATACAGTTACATTTTCTTTAACATCTGGTGCTATATCAGCATCGTTTGAGATTTCAATATTGTTAACTGTATTATTGTTGAATGATTTTCTTGACCGTATTGATGAATCAACTTCTATCTGCGTGGGTTCATTTTTTTCTTGAATTGCCAAGGAGTTTTCCAAATATTAGGTTGTTCTTGATATTTGACATAACCAAACTAAGTTTATGCGTAAACCAGAGATAAAGCGTCAAAGGCGTCTTCGTCAAATAAAGGTGTAAATTTCCTGCCACGATCCGTAATACAGTGGATTTGTTTAGCTAGTGACTTTGTATTTAATAACGGATACCCGGCATATGAAATATTTTTTCAGTAGGTGTGTAAAGATTTGTCGGCGTTCCAACTCTCGAGCAAGCAACATTTAATTGGCCGTGCGAAAAACAGGTATTTTCTACATTCAAACCAGCAACACTTAGTGATTGGCCTTGAGCTTCCTTGATGGTTGTGGTAAAAACCAGACGCACTGGAAACTATAATTGCTTGAAATCGAAGGGCAAATCGGTGGAAATCATTGGAATTCATAATATCAGCACCTTCTTCTTTACATTCGCCGCTGATATCGTTCGTAAATACTGAAACCAAGAATTCACCAGACAGTTTCATTACCGCTGATGTAACGACCAATCTGAAGTTGAGTGTTTTCATCGTTTCGATTTGAAAGCCCGAACACTGCGATGTCACTACCTTTGTTAACATATTTGCATATGTACTTGTTGGAATTTACGGAGTTGCAGTATTTCACATTGATATGAGCTTGAAATGGTTTTGACAGTATTGGACTGCATGGAACAATTCATCTGTTATCAATGTTAATATCAACGTTTTTTACTTTAATGGTAAAATCCTGCATCTTCTATCATCACCAGTTTGAGTTTCATTATTCAAATCGCGTGGATATCTTTTTGTGCATTTGCCGTCTTTTTTGCAAGGCGAACTCATATTAAATGCTCCACATGGGCCGTGAATCATGTTCTTGCAGATAACGTCAAAAAATATCGGATCTTCTTGTTGATTCGGTAGTTCAGCAGATATAAGACTATCGATTTGAATTTGAACAATTTTTTCTTTCAGCCAAATTAGAACATGAGCGCCTATGACCCGTAACGTATTAACCCAATTTGAGATGTTTTTAATCAACCTTTCTCTCTAACTGCCATGCCTCATGCCTTGCCAATTCCTGTACCAACACAGCATAACATTTTCCCTGGCTGCCCTCTCTGCTTCTACGACACCAAGTTTGCCCTTGTTCTTATATACTCCTTTCTTTTCCTCGGTCATTATATTTACTGGCGTCACCTCTGCGATGGCCAAAACAGCAAATCAGGTGCTGTTCTGTATTAGCTACAGATTCTGAGCTGCTACGGTATTATACCGCTGCCATTTTGAATTTTTTCATTTTTAGGATGTCTGCCCATATTTCACTTAACACTTGATCTGTTTTTTTTTTAATTTAACTTTCTAGGCTCAAACCATGATCACTTTGTCATGTGGTAGTTTGACTCATAATCTGATTTAGCTGGCGTTGAACATCGTTTGTGCCCAGACGATTATTACTGCTTCAATATCGTCTGCATATCCCACCAAGAAGGTGTTCTCTAGCAAAATGCAGGATTCCATCGTAAGATGCGTTCGAAAACTCAGGTGGACTGATCGTTGGGTGGCATCTCCTTTAATTGGCTAAATTATAGCCTCCGATCACAAAGGTATAGCTATGCACAAAAGGTAGTATGGCACGTGGAAAACGTATGTCAACGGCGAAAACAGTAATTTATTCAGGATCTCTGGTTATTTCCATTACTGTTTCTTTTCCTGCGTCTATTGGCCTGTCACTCGATCAATGTCACTACCGGAGGATCACAATTTCCTACCAGAAACCACAAGACCTATTGTGAACGTTGTCACAACTATTGCAACGGTGATCAACTTCTTCTTTGTCATCTCTTGTGAAATAAATTTGCAAAAACTTGGAATCTTGATCCAAATTTGGTTGGAAGAAGCGAACCGATTTGGTGGTAAACTTGTCCTTGCACTTTAAATGTTGGTGTAAAACCTGGAGAAATATTTTATTTTTGATGTATTTTTTTATATAAAAAAAAACGAAAAAAATAGACAAACCTGTATTGCTAACAATGTTTGTAGCTCCAAACAAAGTCATTTTCGAAAGCTCGAATTGTTTTTCCGAATGTTTTCCAAAAAATGTTTGGTCAACGCTGTGTTGCCAGAAACGTAGCTTATAAGTGGTTGAGGTGGCTCAAGCAACGGTGACAACTTCATTTTACCATTTGAACAACACATGCCGGGTAATTTCTTTTGAAATTTCAGTGCGTTGCAGTACAAACAAAGAGTGATCATCGGCCCGATCACAACATTCGGATGATTACTGTAGTCGTAGTTTTTGTCATAATTGAAAGCCGCCAACTGTAAATCGATTCTTTGTCGCGATTGTGCCGCTCGTAATTGATGACCTTCAAGCCGGTTTTCATGCTGTTGGGTATAGTTTCAGCAGCTCCTGCTGTAGTATCTCTGATTTGAACTTGTTCTGGATGTGCTTCATATTGTTCGGGTGTTTCTACTGCTCTGCCGCAATCTCAATACCTATTTGACTCTAATCGCATTTCACGTTGTTTTGGTGCTTCGGTTGCTATTGACTTCGGTTGACACATCGGTTGGATGGTTTCAAAGTCTATAACGAACATACATAGACACATTTTTTGTGTTTTATATATATAGACAGATTAACAACTATGAGTGGATTATGGCTCGCCAATAGGCAAGAACAAAAAACGTGCAACAGATCACCAATATCTCATGCATCAAGGCTCACTCTCTAGCTTCAGGCTAATGACAGTGACCAATCAAAACATATCCACAGCTTTAAACAAATTGACTCGTATAATGTAGGCGTTTGTATGGTGAGAACCTTGGACCAGAACATAAACACACAGATGCAGATAGTCTTTACAAATTAAAAATTACTGTGCTTAAAAATCAATGTCATCAGGAATTCTTAGCGTAATACAAAGCGAAGGTCAAAACATTCTTCATCGAACGCAATATTGACATATTGTTAATATTCGAAACACCCTTCAATAAAAAAAAATTTACCCGTTACAAACGAAGCTATCACTTTAACATATTTTAAGGATAATACAGTTATTTTAGAACTGCGTCAAGCGAATAACAAAATCTTAGAAAACCCTTTCTGTTCCATTTTTAAAAATATTATCATTTGTTTTACTCGTTAACTCATTTATTTGTTTTATTTACTGGTTAAGTAAGGTCATGCACATCTCCATAAAAACGTTCAGCTGTTAAAATAATGATTGACATTGAAAAAATATTTAAAAACCAATATTATAAACTGAGTAGCTCTGTATTTTGTTTTTACAATTTGTCAGTAGTTGATATTTTGTGGTTGGTTATGAAGCGTAGATTGAGGTATCTACCGTTGTAAGTTCATAATCAGTTGATGACCTATATTTTATTATTTCTCTGTACGTATTTCCCATCCCATCTGTTTAATCGTTAAGTACCGACCACTTTTTTTTCTAATTCTAAAACGGGTTCGTAGCCCTTATTGTATATACCAGTCCATATAAACAAGCTATGTAAATGTATTTGACTGTTCACTAATCATCGTACATGCAACGGTGAAAACGATAATATATATGCACTGCTTGCCATACCATTTACAAAGGTGAGCGTTGTGTCCTCAGTTTTATATTTGTGATCGAGAGATAATGGTGTTCATGATAAAATGCATGGTTATAGTGAAAAAAAAGTGGTAATAATTTTTTTTTTTTTTTTTTTTTTTATAGTTTTAATTAGTGTAAATTTAAGTTTAGGTTTTATTTTTGTGTAGTGAATTAATGTAGTGAATTTGTGCAATAACATTTATGTGTGCGTCACATATATAACTTTGGTTTTAGTTTTAATGATGTACTATGGTAAGGCTCAACGCTAGACGTTTCGTTGTCTGCTATGCGGGACAGTGTGTCGACGACGATGTTGTGTTTTCCTTGTACTTGTAAGGTGAAAATTGGCTAATATAATCCAAATGTCTCGATTAACTTTGATTACGTTCAGTGTGGGATTGAAGGGCTTTCGTCTCGTCAGAGGTTTGCGGTCGATGTATATGATGAAATTCCGACCTTCGATAAAATATCTCAAATATTTCACTGCTCGATATATTGCGAGCAATTCTCGGTCGGATGCTGAATATTTTTGTTCATGCTTTTTCGAGAAGAATCCCAATGGATCAAAACAGTTTTTACTATATTGTTGTAGAACTGCTCAAATGGCAGTGTTTGAAGCATCCGTGGTGATACTGAAATAATCATTGTTCAGTGGATTCGTTAATAAAGTGATCTTGCCCAATTCATTTTTGAGTTTGTTAAATGCTATTTGTTTACCATACTGATAAACTGCTGAATTTTAATTATTGATGTTGGAGCTGGGAGATCACTAATGGCATTAATTTTCTCTTAGGAAGGTAGAATATCATTAGGAGTGATCTTGTGACTGAGAAAATCGAAAGTTGTGGCGCCAAATAAGCATTTGGAACTCTTAATAAGCACGTCAAACTTAGATAGTCGCTGAAAAAGTCGTTCCAGATGGATTTTATGCTCTTTTTCATTTTGTGAAGCCACAAAAATGTCGTCAATGTAAAAGAATACAAAATCAAGGTCACTTACTACTTCGTTTATGAATTGCTGAAACGTTTGTGCGGCGTTCCGTTGGCTAAATGGCTTTCGAGTAAATGGCAAGAGTCCAAATGGTGCTGTGAGTGCCGTCTTCTGCACGTCTTCAGGTGCTATGGGAAATACGATGATATGCTCTGACGAGGTCATTCTTGGAGAATATGTTCTTTCCTTGCAAGTGCATGGAGAAGTTTTGTATATGTGAGATTGGATAACGGTCCGGTGTAGTTACCGTATATAACCCGCGATAATCACCACATGGTCTCCAGTCGAGATCTTTTTTTCTCACCATATCTAATGGGCTTGAGACGGAAGATGCAGACGGTATGCAAATTCCCAATTCCACAATGTGTTGGAACTCGTTGAACGCAGCTTTGTGTCGTACTGGATCTAGTATGTTGCGGTCTTGACTCACACGCTACCGTTATACTAGCTATGGTAGGATTATATGACGACGATGGCTGGCTTGCCTTGTGTATCCGATCTAGCGAATCTGCACTAGCACATCTAACGTTTGGGTTTGCGGTTGAGCAGCTAGCGCAATGCGGATGATTTTGGGCATTCGGCAGACCCACACAGATCGAATTACTACGTTTGTCACCCTCTATCCACTATACTGAGCGAATATTACGTAGCGTTTCGGACGGCCTGCCATCATCAAGGTGTTGGACGGGCTGTTGCTCGTCCGAAGGACCCAGTCTTTCAATCAGTTAATTTTTTATGGTATTGTAATAGTTTGTCGTCGGTGGATTGACAAGGTGGTCGCCAAACGTCTCAGGTGTGAGAGACCAAACATCTCAGGTGTGAGAGAGGACAATACTTGCAAATATTTTTGGTTGTCCGATTTTATTTACTGGATTTCAAATGTGATTTCCGAGAGTTTAAACCATTTGGCTGGTTTTTGCGTCCAGAACTACTAGCCTTATTTTGGTTCTTCATATATTATATGATACAGCTCGAAAAGCTTATCCAACTGACACTCCCCTAAATGTTTTAATTAAAAATTACAACTGAACCCACAATTTCGACGTATGTGAATGCTATTTATGACAATAAATATCCCCGGAATCAATGTAAACCTTAATAAAAAAGCACAACAAGCACAATACATAGAATAATAATATCGCTTTAATTACCAACGATGACGATATAATTAACAGACACAGCTAGTCCATTGCCATCACACAAAAAACATGTTTAAAACAAACCAATGCTCTATATACCATCCATAATTTAATAAGAATTAAAAATCCTCCCAACCCTCGTTAAGTTGAATAAAAAAATTCCTCCCACAAAAAAAATGGTACACAAAACATTCTACATTACAGAAAACCCTTAGATTGAAAAATAAAAGATGTGTAAAAGGGTGGTAGGAATTAAATAAAATTGAAACAAAAAAAAAACTTAAGCCAAATGCTAAAAAGACATTCATGATGATGATGATGATAATAATGATGAAAATAGGAGCAGCTTTTAGATTTTTTTTGTGTTTTATATTTTCTAATTCCATACGACTCTAGATTCTAATTTAAATATTATATTTATAAATTTAATATAAGTAGAAAAAAAAAATATAACAACAGCACATAAAAAAAAAAAATGTTATAATGTAACAACAACGAAACGAGAATGTGCGGTATGATGTGGGGAGTATAAAGTGATGCGATGTTGCGAACGAGAAAGAGATTGAACGCAATCCTTATGCTAGGATACATTGGTTTGGTTGTCGTTTCGTATTTATATAAATATTTTTTTCTACCTTATCGTCACGATAACACAAACTACTGTGCATACACATATGCTATTTTATGACATAGATTCCGCTACCATTAGAAAAATATCTACATTGTTTGTTACATACATATACATCAACATATGTTGCCGCCGAATTAATATTTTCTAATTTAAAAATCTTCAAATTATAATCAAGCTTAACCTAATCGCAAAACAGTTGAATGACAAATTTTTGATTTATTTACATTTGCAATATCGTTTCGTATATATACGACTGTTCATGGATGCCACCACCCCATCAATACTTAATTTAAATGCGGTGAAAATATTTTGGATTACATTTCGAAAACATAACCAAAATTCGATTTTTGTGCAGTATAGCAACAGAATTTTGTTTATTTTAGTTTGTGGACAGTTTTATGGTTCAAAACATGAACATAGATTGAAATATTGGTTTTTGGTGAATATTATCACAAATTTGATAAATTAAAAATGTTGATTCTTTATAAAAAAAATTGTCTATCAAGCCGTTATTCTTCGATTAAATTTTTTTTGTTTTTAGTCTACTTTATTTTTAGTTTACTTTTAGTCGAAAATGCTGTGTGCCTCATCCATACATGCGAGGTTATGTGAAGGCATAGTCGTATATGTTATTTGTTCATTTGTTTTATTATGCCAAATTTCAAATTTTTAAAACAATTACATACTTAACTTGCTATATTTTTCTGTAAAATAGAAGCGAAACTAAGGCTGTGTCCGAAACCGATAGTAAATATTTGTGAATACAATTTTTGACATTTATTTTTGTGTTACTTACAACGAACTTAAATTTTTGTTTTTTTATGTTCATATCAGTAATTATTAAAACATACAAACCAATCTTTAACTTTATACTAAAAAGGTGATTTTTTAATAGCTATAGGAAATTTTTCCAAAAAAAGACACATAAAATTAAGAAAAATGCATGAAATCTTTATTTGAATCGATAGTACGGTCCATATAATTTAATGTTTGAAGATTATTTCATGCAAATATTAATCGCGGCTGCGTCTCAAAACGTCCATTCGCTTAGTCCAATTTTTGCATACACTTTCTAACATTTCGGGCGGTATCTCACGAATAAATGCTTCAATGCTGTCTTCTAATGAGTCAATCGAAGCAGGGTTATCAGTATAGACATGAGCTTTAACATAGCCCCACAAAAAATACTCCAAAGGCGTTAAATCGCACGATCTAGGCGGCCAATTGACCGGTCCCAAACGTGAAATAAAGTGTTCACCGAGCTTGCCTCTCAATTGGTTCATAGTTTCGCATGCTGTGTGGCATGTGGCACCGTCTTATTAAAACCACATGTCATGCAAGTCAAGCTCTTTCATTTTAGGTAAAAAAAAATGGATATCCTCTCACGGTAGCGCTCACCATTGACAGTTACGTTGCGATTCGCATCATCTTTAAAGAAGTACGGTTCAATGATGCCACCAGCCCAGAATCCGCACTAAACAGTAACTCTTTCTGGATGCATTGGTAGCTCTTGCAATGCTCTTGGCTGATCTTCACTCCAAAATCGACAATTCTGCTTATTTACGAATCCATTCAGCCAAAAATGAGCTTCAATTTTTCGATAAAAAAAATGGATCTTCCGCCAACTTTTCAAGAGCCCATTCATCAAAAATTCTGCGTTGTGGTAGGTCGTTCGACTTCAATTCTTGCACCAGCTGTATTTTGTAAGGCTTCACACCTAAATTCTTCCGCAAAATTGTCCACGTTGTTGAGTAACAGAGGCCCAATTGCTGCGAACAGCGCCGAATCGATAATTGATATTCATCACTAACACTGGCCAGTACCGCTGCGATATTTTCTTCAGTTCGCACTGTACGTAAGCGTGTTGGTGATTTAATGTCCAACAATGTAAATTTGGTGTGCAATTTAGTCAAAATAGCCGCTTCAGTGGGTCAATTAAACTGGCCAAAAATGTAAGAAGCGCGTGATGAACTTTCTTAACAGAGCACTCATTTTGATAATAAAATTCAATGATTTGCAAGCGTCGTTCGTTTATAAGGCGATTCATGGTTAAATTATAGACCAAACTGAAGATGTTTTACAGTGACACAAAACACGAAACATACGTGACATGTCAAAAATAGTGTTGCCAAAAACAAAATAGTTAAAAAATCACCCTTTATGTTAAATCATAGATTAAGATATAAAAAGATGATCCAATTAGAACAAAAAACCAAAATAAGTGGCTTAAGGTCGGTAATACTAATTTGACCAAAAATTTAGCTAGCTAAGAGCGAGATAAAATAATTTCGCTCACCGGTACGCAGCACAACGTGGAAAAATCATAAAATTTTTATAATAGATGACATTATTATGAAGTCTCCAATATTTTCAAGTCGATTTATCTGCACAGTATAATAATTGAATGCGAAAATTTGACATTTTTAATTATGGTTTTGTTTTATGCGTACATGTATATCGTGAATATGGGTATTGCTTTGAAAAAAAAAACTTATTTCCATGCAATTATTGTTGTAAATTGAAAAAAATTAACCAAACCATTTTATTTATATACGATAATATATTTGAGTTAAAATGGAGTATGTCGAAATTGATGATTTCGATCAGTTACATGATTTCTGCTTACTACATGGAAGTGAAGAAGATAATGATCAACCAAGGCCAAAAATCTTGAAAAGACCCGACATAAAACAAATTAGACATGTCAAAATTTATCTCTACACGTTTTTTTAGAGCGATAGTTATCTATACATTTGTGGAGGCCGCGTTAAAATTTAGCTTAGCTCGAGCTCCGTACCTCTACCATTACTGGACAAAATACAAAAATATATTTTTAAACTACAAAGACAATTTTATTACATAGAAAGGCTACTTGATTTTATTTTTTATTCTTTCATTGTCGAATGCATATTTTACAAATCTTCATTAAATAGTAAACAAGAAAAATGGTTACAATGATTTTTGTTGCTTGTGTATGGTCTATCTTTATTATATCTTAATCTATGGTTAAATATATTGAATTGTTTATTCCATGCATAAAATCGTTTTGGTTTTATTTTTGTGTAAATAAATAGTAGGATGCTTATATACTTCCTCTATGTAACTACGATTAACAATATTTATTGTGATGTGAATTAGTTTTTTTATTATATTACTGTATATGTATTGAGACCAAAGCCGGCTTTAATCTCTTTTTAGAAACATGCATGTTCCCGTCTTACACAGATATGTGTAAGACGGGAACATGCGACCAAAATCCATATGAAAAAAATTTAATTTAGTTTTGAATAGTTTAAAATAACCTAAACTACTATAACGTCATATAAATTTAAGCATATTATAACACTCGTAGTGAGAGCGAATTATTTTATATTCTCTATATAAAAACAAACAGTTGAAATAAAACAAAAAAAAAATTACAAGTTTTACTCAATTTTTTTTATTTCCTCAGTTTGCTGTTTTGTTCTTTTCTCTACATTTTATTCACAATCATATATAAACGATGACATAATCTCTCGAATACATTTAATATGTTATATTTTTCTCATTTTTGTACAGCTATGTATGAGTTCATTTGGGCTCCCTGTAAGGGATTAAAGACGGCTTTGATTGAGACCAATCGAAATATAAAAAAAAAGCTTGTTTAAATATGTAAATTTAGCTTTATGTGTAACCGTTTTCCTTTAATGGTTACCAAAAATTTGGAACTTAAATCGTTTAAAAAGTTTCCACTTAATAAAAAGTTACATAATTTTCAATCATGGGGAATTGCAAAAGAGTTTTTTCATCACTTGATTACGATCGATCTACTGATAACTTAGAAATTCTTCCTATCAGTCAATAGATTTTTGAGTGTTAATTTTATTTGATTGCGCTTTGCTTCAATAAGTTGACAAGCATGTCAATCTTCTTTCCAGATGTAAATCTCAGTATAAATCTCACTTCTTGTAAATGTAATGTGAGGTAATTTTTTTTTTAAACTCTTATTCCATATCTTTAGCCATTCTTCAGTTTTGGTTAAATTATTTTGCAGTTCCCCTGACGCAGTTTTTTATGTGACACTAGGATGGTAGTATCATCAGCAAATTTTGCTTTTATTACTTTGTCAGTAACAGGTAAATCGGAGGTACACTATAATTTTAAAATTGATCCTAGAACGCTGTTTTGTGGGCCGCTAATATTATTTAAGCAAGTAGTTACATCATTTTGTCTAATCATGCCTCTGTTGAAGGTAAACTGTTTATAGCGGGTATATCCATTTCAGCAAATGATTTCAGAATATGTGTTAGATTTTTTGCTGCCGGATGGCTGCATTTTGCTGGTGTACTAATAAAGATATCCAGTTGACAGACTTGTTCATCTAGCCCCCTACATATGGTATCTCTTTAAAATTTACTGATTTCGATGGAATTGTGCGGTGCTACTCGGATGATATCACTTGTGAACATGTCTTTCGTTGACTTACCATACTTGGTATCTATGTAATAGAGTTCCGCAGAGTTGTATTGTGTAATGCCAATAACGTAAATTGGTGATGGTTTTTTTACCTTTGGTCAGGTCTCATGGTAGATTATTCCGAGGTGTTCCTTTTGTTTCTTCCATACTAAGACAGTTTCAAACTGGGTTTTGGAATAAATATGGTTTGTGAAATTTTTTAGGTTTCAGGTAACTATAGCCCGTTTTAATTATACTTTTGAAAATGTACGTTATTAATCTGATACATTTTTTCCGAAAGGATTTTAATTACTTTTCCGCTGATTAGCTCATGTTCCTCTGCTTTTTTTGGATTTATGATTTTGAGTTATTTTTTGTACTTGGCGCCACTTGTACTTAATTGGCTGGATATCTGAAGCTTTCTGATTTGCTCGATAGGTGTAAATACTTTACTAAGATGTTGACCAAATAAGCTACTGAATATTTTGAGATGGTTTCTGTAACTTTATGTAAACTGAGCTACTGGGTGTAGCATCTGTTGCAGCTTGTTTTAATACATCTGTTAGTTTTTTTACTGCCTCATCAATTCCATCTTTTGTTTTTAGAGCGACATTTAATAAACATTCTCTGGTTGTTGTAGACTTGAATTGAGTCCAATTTGTATGTCGTCAGGAATCTAGGTGGCTACAGTTTTAGCATGTTAAGAATTGCATGTTAAGTGTTATTAATACCGGTGAATGATCAGAAGACAGGTCTTAGCACTTCTCAGCCATTACAAGAGATACTTAAACCTTTTGTTATACAAAAATCTTGTAAAATAGAATTGTTCGCCTCTCAGTTGGCCAGGATGTTGGATGCTCAGCACATATTTGATCCAGTTTTTCATCTTGCATGCTTTCCAACAATTGTTTTCCTTTATAGGACCTTAAATTTGAACCTCATTTGATATGATTGGCGTTGTAGTCACCCTCTACAATAAACTTATCTTCCAGGGTTTTAAAGTAATTTGCAAATTGATGTCATTTTATCAAATGTTTCGGTGGACAATAAATTGCAGATATGATGCATTTCCCCGTTCATTACTTTAAGCAGATGCTAGTTGCTTGAATATGCTCCTCACCATATTTTTGGAGTTCATAATGTCGTATTCTGTTCCTTATAAGGATAGCAGATCCACCTTGTGATTTTCCGCTAGGATGCAAAGAAGTGTATTCTTTGATTTTGAGATGACTCATTAGTCATCAAATGTGTTTCAGAAATCAGCATAATATCAATAGTTTGCGGTGTGGTTTTCCCCACAATAATTGCATTTTCGAGTATCGGGTTTCCTTTTATCGAGCTCACACTTTCTGGTGTCATGCAGTTTCCCATATATTACACAAACAGCTGGAAGTTTGCAATAATTTCGCGAGTGTCCATATTCTTGACAGTTGGTGCATTGTAAAACAAAATTACGTTTATGTGGCTCCTCATATCGCGTTTTTACCTTTAGTTTTTATTACTTTAGGTTCTAGCTCAACTTAAACAATGGTTGAGGTTTTCTTCCGCAGTTTATAATGCTAATTACATTTTGCATCTTGAAGTTCAACCTTCCCATCTCTTCGCTGATTTCTTCACGATGGATTCGATTCCTTTTATCACGACTGTGATTCTTTTCTCACTCTTCAAACAATAAGTGTAAAGGCTTTTCTTATTTTGTTCTGATGCGGCTACAATTTTTCTGTATCCTCCGATGTTTTTTGCTTGAAATCTGGTTTTACTAATGTTACCATGTTTAAAAAAAATTTGTAGTTGCTTCAGCATTTAGCATTGCCAATAATTGTTTTGTTGGTGCTTCTCTTAAATATATTGGAGGAAGTTAGTAGAATTTTCCTCCTCGTTTTTGTTTCACCTTCCACGTGCAGAACTTGTTAGTTTTTTACTCTTCAGAACTGAATCAGCTCACTGTGGAAAATTTTGGTTTCTTTTTCTGTTTGTCGTTACTGGAATGCAACGTCCAATCCCGGTTTGCACTGTATGCGGTACATTTTCATTTTCCATTACTTCACTGCCTCGCACAATTTTATTTGTTTGGTCAATTGATGAGCTAGCACTTTTTATTTTAAATTTTAGTACTTTTAGAAAATTGGTCGACACTGCATTGTTTTTATGACCAGAAGTTATTGCCCTTGGGCTATTTATTTTAAGGTTCACTTTATTTTGATAATTTATTTTGAATATCCTAGGATTTTTCATGAATGCTCTGTATCTTTTTTAAATTTTTTTTACATCTTCAGATAATTTGCTCAAAAGATTTGTCTTGCTTTTGTTTGTGGTAGAATTTTATTTCTTAAGCTAAACTGAGCAAATCAGTAGCAAGTAGCTAACTTCTTTATTTCCTTTGAGCAAGTGAATCAGAATATTACTTTTATTGGTAAATATAGTCAAGCTCTACGCTCATGATATCGAATAAATATCCCAAGATATCTTTCCGTGCTCGTAACCTGAATCCGAGGATATGTATCCGATGTTATGAACACAGCGTTTTTGCTTGGTCCTTTTTTTTAAATTTCCTGCAGTGATAAGATCGTAAACAGGGGCTCTTTTCGAATTCATATTGAATTTAATTTCGTACATGACTTTTTTTGGTAAACTTAATAGGATTTTTTCCCTTTATTTTTCGGACTTTACCATTATTTTATGGGATTTAAAGACTTGATCTTTATGTACGGTTGAAAATTTTTTTCGAAGAATAACGGATAACTATAAAATAATTATCTTCGTTATTCGAGCCCATTTTCCACCTTCTATCCTTATTGGAGAAAACTGAATTGCTTGTTTTTTAATTTTATTGGTTGCTTTTCAACGTAAACAATTAAAGTCATTTGTTGAAGTAGCGCAGTTAAATACTCGAAAAATATAGTACCTGGGTACTTGGCTTTCTGTTTTCGAACTGACCGGATTTTTGGAGTGAATTTAAAAGTTCTTTCGCAGTCTACGGACGTTTACTGTTTCGTCATTAGAGAATCTCCAAATAAGTTAGGTTTCTATCAAATTAATTTTTTTTTTTTTTTTGTTTTATGACTGCGAAGGCAAAGTTTTTTTGTTCGTTTTTATAGCATTTGGCTTGCTAACCGAGATGTGACCGCTTTTTCCAAGGGTTCCACAATTTGTGAAATTTCATTTAAAGTTCTAATTCAGCCATTGCATTGTAAATACACTCACCAATCAAAATAAAACGGTTTATCATTGTTTTCAATGAATTTTAGCGTGTTGGCTGTCAAATAGTCAAGTATAGTAACGTCAAATTGTGCCCATATGTTTTATCGGCATAGATATTTCTGCTAACCGCCATTTCTTAGAGGCATGATTATGAGAACTTTGCAGATTCGTCTGGTTTTATCGACAACTACCCCAACATCTTCCAATAATTCTAGTGGGCATTCAATACCGTCGATGTCAGAGTATAGTTGTATTAAATGTTTCAGAATCGACAGTTATGCTTGTTTGAAGATAGGCCGTATTTATACTAGAACTGTAAGCATAACTTTAACGAGTTTTCCATATCGTCACTTTAATCCATTAATTTTGGTTAACCCAAGATTAAATATTTCGGAATTGGCAAAATGTAGAGAAATGTTGAAGAAACGAATACTATTATTATTGGTCCATTCGTCAATTACTGCTTAATTTTTGATGTCGGTTTAGTTCGAATTTTTGTCAATCTCAAAATTTGGTTACGCAGTTTTTTGTAGTTACGTGACTTTTAGGCGTTTCGTAATTACTAGATGAATTACAACCTCGAGTAGCCTCAGAGTTCATGCCTCAAATTTTGCTTAAATAACGTTTAACGATTTTCTTTTTAAAAATTTAAAAAGGGGTTCCAGTTGGTGGTTCCAGTTTTAGTCGTTTAAGGTAAACGAACTAACCTTTCCTCGAAAGGTTAGTTCGTTTAAGCCTTCTGACAATGTTCGAATTGTTTATAAGCTGTAATGCATCTACATTAGTATGTACCAAGGTGCGTTTACAATAGTATGCAAAACTTTATTTTGGAATCGTTGCATTATATCGATGTTGCTATGTCCACACGGATTTCAAGATTTACTTATAAAGCAATAGTTTATTATTAGTATATATTTGTGAGTGTCTGCCTGTAAGCCAATCCATTTTATGAAGTTTTAAACGTAGTTCTTGATTTTTATTTTTAGTATAGGCTTTCCACTAAGTACTTGGCTGTATTAACGTATGGAATTTGTTTCATATTTATAAATACTTATGATCTACTTTTTTATAAGTGAAGGCTACATGAACAGATTTACTTTCATTTAATTGGATTCGCCATTTTATAGTCCAGCGAAGAACTTTCTCGATGCTTGCTTGTATTCGTGTATGATTTTAATGTATCACTGTATTGGTATTTGATAGTAAAGTTTGCGGTTACTATTTAAAACCTTCCTGCCACACTTTATCAAAAGCTTGTGAAACATCAAAGAATACTGTGGAGCAGACCTGCTTTGTTTATTGCTTTTCCAATAACATTAGTAATCTTATGCATCTGATTCATTGTGGAGTGCTTACTTCTGAATCCAAATTGATGATTCGGAATACAGTCGTTTTCTTTAACTATTGGCAGAAGCCTTTTCAGAAGTAATTTTAGAAATTACTGCAATAGTGATATTGATCTGTATGATGTTGCTTCCTGTGGTGGTTTTCCAGGTTTGATAATCATTATGACTTTACAGCCACTTTCCATAATTTGTATTCAAGTTTAAATGCTGCATTTATTAATTTAGTGAGCTTAATAATTGCAGTTTTTGAGAAGTTTTTCAGTTTTTCCTGTTATTAAGCCAAAACCGAGCGCTTTTTATTTAGTATATCTATAATTTCAGAGCACGACGTACTGTTATCAAGAGTTCCTCTTCGGTGACTGCTCAGTGTTTTCTGACTTTTTAATTGGATGTTGTTGGGTCTTTTTAAAGTTTTGGTGGCCTTCCATAACGAATCTTAGTTTGACAAATTTAAAAGATAACTTTTTTGTTAAATTCTTTACATACTCTTTTATTCTGAGGAGCTCTGGTCTGATGCCATTTATTCCTCGCAGATCTTATCCTTCGCAATAGATTAGTTATTTCTTAAGGATTACTTTTCCTTATAAATTTATCTTTAACTATAGGAGTGCTTTCTAGCATCTAGTTCTATGTTTTCTATTGAAGTCATAAGTTGTATTTTGTTATCTAAACCAACTCTAAAATAGTCTCAATTTGTGTGCTTATTCCAAAGATAGGCTGTTTTTTCTTTTTGTAAAATGTTTTCACTAAATATTAAAGTGATAAGTGAGTTCATTTCGTGACATTCTTCCACTGAAATGTAATGCTTTGAAATATTCCTCGTTACAAAAAAGTCGATTAAATCTAGTGTTTTGGTTAAGTCTGATGACCAGTACGTTGGTTTACCTGTTGATAATGCTTCACAGTTGCTGTCTTATATTAACTTCAAGAGTCGCTTTCCTTTGGTCGTTGTTAGTCGGGACCATCAATAAATATCCTTAGCATTAAAATTTACGCCTGCGATAAACTTATTTCTCATACAGTTAAAAAATTCTTTATATTTCTTAAGAAAAAGTCTTGGCGGGCAATACAAGCCTGTAACTGTTACTGTATATTTTGCCATTTCATTAGCAACTGCCGTAGCTTGCAGTTCATCTGTGGGATATTTTTCTTTTTCAAAATGTTTATTTTTTCCTTTATTATGACAGCACTTCCACCTCTAGCTGAGTTGCTTGTCGGTGAAATGTGTCTTTGATATAAGGTGTATCTGCAGTATTTCTACTATTTTTATTTTACTTATGCGACGATTAGGGTAATTGTTTCTGTGAGCTGTGCGTGTTTTTGCCGCTTATATTTTTGTCTTTAATTCTCTGCAATTCAACAGCTACTCTGCAGCCTCTATAATTTGCTGGATGATGATCTCCGCAGTGTACACATTGTGCTAATGCATTTTTTTAAATTTATTTCTAGATGTTGTAGGGTGTTTTCCAAGACATTTTACGCAGCGTGGTTCTTTGAAGCAGTAAGCTTGGGTACATCCATACGGTTGATTCTTTTTACATTAAGAAATGAGTTTTAATTTTCTCAGGGGCTGTATAGCAACTTTGCAGCATAAAATGTTTTTTATTTGGTATATTTTTTCAATATTTTCTTCTGAACTGAAAGTTAACATAAACATATTTAGCGACCATTACTCGTATAGGCCTAGTTTGTTTACTTGCATAAGTACGCCAAGCATGTTTGTCTTCATTTAACATTTTAGTGAGATCTTTATGCATTTTGGAATCTTCCATATTAATGTTAACATTATTACCATTCATAAGTTATGTTTTAAACTTGTCTTGGGGAATAATTGTTTTGATTTTCTTATAAAGAAAGTCATAATCTTTCATTTCATCGATTATTACTGATGATGGTGGAGATACTTTCTTATGGTTGTTCTTTTTTTCGTTAACTGATTTTGTCTCCTTTGGTTCCTTTGGTTCAGGTGGACTAGGCGTGCTGTTTAACTTCTTTTTTTCTTTGGCCCTTAACTCGAACCCACTCAGTTTCTCTTGCTAAATCATCCTCATCCGTAGTATAAATGATATTTTTCGGAACTTCTGGATCAGTTTGATAGTCTAATTTTACATTTTCTTTTTGTTTTTTTTACTTTTCCCTCAAGAATTGTTTTGTGCTCTTGCATCCATTTTATAGTAGCACTAAGTTCCTTATTTTCTTGTCTAGATTCCGCTAGAGTTATGAGTAGTTCCTCAATTTGAAGGCTTTTAATATTTTCTTGAGATGATTTAGTCGTCTTTAGCTGTAGTGTACAACTATGCTTACATCTGTTGGCCGTAACATTGTAGATCTTACAATTTTTCTACTCTTTTAAACATTTTTTGGCAAACTTTGATTTATTTCGTTATTATCTCTATCTAAAAATAGTTGGTCCACCCCAGAATCCATGTAACTGACCTCCGAAGATTGTGTATTTTCCTGAATTTCAGGTGTACCACCTGGGATGTATCTTTCGATCTTTTATTTTTATAGAAATACTACATTCATTGCATCAGGGTACTGCTAAATCAGATTTTTTAAAGTAATCTCATGTCTTGATTAGACTGTTGTTTAAATATCTAAAGTTTCAAACTCCAATTCTATGTAATTTTTAATTAGTTTTACTAACACTAATTTCAAAATAACTAAAACTTACATTTTCTATCAGGTTTTCGCAGAAATACATTTTATTTTAAATAAAACAACAAGAAACCTAAAGTGAATTCAATTATTTTTTGACGTTTAAATAATTTGTTTTGCATAAAAGTAACATGAAGTATGCCATAATTCCCAAAATTTACCGTGTTTATATACTAAGTTGAATTGACGACTTCAATTCAAAATTCAAAAATGTAATCTTATGATCAAATAAATTTAGCTAAAATATGACAAATCAAATTTACCGATAGAGGCGCTGAAATCACTTTAACAGTTGTCAATTAGATTTAAAATTAAAAAATATCTATAGTTTAAATTTAATGACGAACACAATTATTCGAAAACCCGGGTACTTTCCGCGATTCACCTAAGTTGTCGTGGACCAGAAATAACCTATAATAGTCGAACAACTCGAGACTTTTTCTGATTGAGTCATCTTATACTTTTTGGAATTACCTTCAAATGTTGAGTAATATTGTTTATCTTAGTTGTATATTGATGAGATCTTGTTTGCTGCCATATTCTCCTCGCTTTTTTTTCTGACAAGAGTTCCCTAAAGTCCTTAGAGTAGTTATTTATTTTTATTTTACATTTATATTTTTGAATACTTTCCCAGGCTGATTTCTGTATATCATGCATAAATTGTTGGACTTTATTTTCAATTTGCACTCCGCTATTAAATTTGTAAGATCAATTACCTTGTTTGTGGTTTAATGTTTAAAATAAAGAAAATTAAAACTTCACCATTTTAATTATCAAAAAGCTTTTTACAAAAAAAATGAGGATGTCTTTATAATTACTTTGAAAAAAATGTAAGTAATAAGGAACTGGAAACGTTCATTCACTAAATTTTTCCCGATTTCGTTTATGTGGTAACAATATTTTTACAGAATTACCCTTCAACAAATACATTACTGTTACAAAAAAGAAATCAAAAAAAAAATTTTTGATAAGCTTTTAGTTTTAGGAGATGATATATATATATATATATATATATATATATATATATATATATATATATATATATATATATATATATATATATATATATATATATACATATATATAAGACAATTTAGGTTGAAGGTCGAATGAGACTTTTTCCTTTTTAAATGAATTTGATGGAATGTGATTTGGGCTTTCAGTGATATGTAATTTAGAAGGTGAACTTTGTTCGTTGTCGTTTGTGTTTTCGAGATAACATGGTTTCAGTCTGTCAATGGAAACTTTAGTTTGTTTCTCGTTGATCTCGATTATGTAAGATTTTTCTGAACGGCTGATGACCAAATATGGACCGGTGTAAGGTTGTTGTAATGATTTCCTTAACGCGTCTGTTCTAAGAAAAACATGAGTACAAGTAGATAAATTTTGACTAATGAAAATTTGTTTATTGCAATGTCTAGATGCTGGTGATGGTTTAATCTCATCGAAATGTTTTTTTAAATTTAAAATGAATTCGTTTTGCGGAATTTGGTTATCAGCCGGTGAATCCAAGAATTGACCAGGTACGCGTAGTGAACAACCGTAAACTAATTCTGCAGAAGTTGTTTTAAGTTCTTCGCTGAAGGAAGTTCGGAGTCCAAGCATAATGGTAGGTAAAATAAAAGTCCAGTCAGGTCGCTCGTGACACATGATGGCTGATTTGATAGTGCGATGCCATCGTTCGATCATCCCATTACATTTAGGGTTTTAGCTATTTGTTCTTTTCTTCTGGAAACTCAGTAAGAAAGACAATTCGGTTAATAATTGAGATTCGAATTGCGACCCTTGGTCTGTAACGATAGATTCCGGTACACCAAAACGAGCTATCCACGTAGAATATACAGCAAAGGCGATGGTGGCTGCAGTGATATCTGGAACTGGAATTGCTTCTGGCCATCGTGTATAACTATCGATTAACGTAACGCAGTATCGCTGATTCTCAGGAAAGCGTTTAGACGCTAATTTATAAGAGCCGAGAGGAGATTTTGTGTGTCTTGAAATTTTCGATTTTTGACAAGCTAAACATTGTTGAGCCATGATTTTTGTATCTTTCTTTATGGAAGACCAAATAACTTTTTCAGTTAAAAGTTTGATGGTAGCCTGAATATCAGGATGTGATAAATTGTGAAATGATTCAAAAATCTTTTTCCGAAAATTAAGTGGAATAAAAGGTCTAGGTATAGCTGTTGAAACATCGCAACAAATGGTTTTAGTTGCGGAAAACGAGAGTGGTAATTGTTTGAGATCCAAACTCGTATCACTTAGCAATAATTCTCGAAGCTCTTAATCGTTGATTTGTGCATCTGCTATTGTGGTATAATCAATGCTTTCAGGAATAGAAATTTGATTAATACGTGATAGAGTGTCTGCAACGACATTGTTAATGCCCGAGATATGTTGTATATCGGTAGTAAATTGACCAATTAAATCTAGATGTCTAAATTGACGAGGTGATGCTTTTTCTGGATTCTGAGTGAATGCGTATATGAGTGGCTTATGGTCGGTAAACAATGTGAAGTCACGACCTTCTAAAAGATATTTGAAATGCTTAATGCCAGAATAACCTGCAAGCAACTCTCTGTCATAAGCACTATATCTTTGCTGCGTTTCAGTGAGACGTACAGAATTAAAACTGAGCGGCTGCCAGTTGTCCGAAACATACTGCTGAACTACAGCGCCAATTGCCGTATCCGATGCGTCGACCATTATGGCTAATTTAGCTGTAGATGATGGATGTGCAAGTAAAGTAGCTTGACATAACTTTTTTTTGCAATTATCGACGGCTAATATTGATTTGGATGACCAATTAACAGGAGTTTTACTGTTTTTCTTGTAACCTTTCAAGAATGATTAACTGTGGTAGGACGTTCGAAACTTTGAATTACTTCGATGCGATCTTGAGTGGGTAAAATGCCTTGTTCAGTGACTGTCTGTCCTAGAAATTTAATTTTGTGTGAAGCAAAGACACATTTATCTGCATTAATAATTAAACCGTGTTCCGATAATTTTTGGAAGACTGTATTTAGATGATCTAAATGCTCTTCATAAGATTTTGAAGCGATTAATACATCGTCCAAATATACAAAACAAAAATCTAGGCCTAATAAAATGGAATGCATTAATCTTTGGAAAGTTTGTGCTGCGTTCCTGAGGCCGAAAGTCATTTTAGTAAACTCGAATAAGCCAAAGGGAGTTGTAATAGCGGTTTTAGGAATATCGGATGGTTCATTCGGAATTTGATGATAAGCCTGAACAAGGTCTAGTGATGAGAATATTATGCAACCTTCAAGTTGATATGAAAAATCTTGAAGATGCGGTATCGGATATCTATCGGGAATAGTTATGTTGTTTAGTGGCCGATAATCTCCACATGGTCTCCAATCTCCATTCTTCTTTTTTACTAAATGTAATGGGCTTGACCAAGCACTGTTACTTGGTCTGCATATTTCCTGAGCCATCATGTGCTCGAATTCCGTTTTAGCTATCAGTAATTTGTCTGGAGCTAAACGTCGTGGTTTGCATGATGATGGTTGTCCTGTAGTTTCCAAACGATGTGTAATTGCATGTTTAATAATTTTGTTGTCCACTGAATTGTTGGTAATTTCGGGAAATTTTGAAATTAAATTTTGAATTTGCGGGTCTAATGCAGTTTTATCAATTTTTGAAAGTGACGGATTAGTATCGAAAAATAGAACTCCTTTTACGAACAGAGAGGTTAATGGATCTATAATCCTCGGCCTCTGTACGTCGATAAGAAGGCCAGAATATTTCAAAAAGTCAGCTCCTATGATGGGCATTGATACGTCTGCAACTATGAATTCCCATGTAAATTCGCGTCGAAAACCTAAATTTAATTTCATAATTTTTGTGCCGAAAGCTTGAACTGGAGTACCGTTAGCTGCAAACAATTTAAAGGTACAAAGTGCTTGTGGTATTTTAACTAAATTTTTAGGTATGACCGACACGTCGGCTCCAGTATCAATAAGAAATGTAAATTTTGATTTAATGTCGAAAATCATTAGACTTGATTTTTCGCCATCGAAATTTGTCGTCAAAATTTGATGGTAATCTAATGGTTTTTGGAATTTCAGTATTTGTTGTTTTTCTAAAAGTCTTAAAAAATTTGCATCCATTTACACAATTTAAGGCGCGATCTCCAAACTTAAAATGGTAAAAACATGTGTCGAATTTTGGGTTCATTTTCGACCGTGAACTTGATCTTGCCCTATTATTAGATTTTGATCTATAATTAGAACGGCTACGTGTCTGATTAATAGATAATGCCGAAATTTGTTGTGAAATTTTGTTAGTAAAATCTTCAAATTTGGCTTCTAAATTTTGGTAATTACATGGACAATTGTCATTGTAATTATTTGGATTTTTAGTAATATTATTTATTTGAGCCTGAGACATTGTTTCAATAATGTTGTCTGCAGTTTCAGCCAAAACATTGATAGTAACATCTTTCTTAATTGCAACCAAAACAATTTGGATTTGTTGTGGTAGTCGTGTCAACCATAATTGTTTAATGGATACTTCACCGAAAACTGTTCCGGCGTTTAATTTAAAATCACTTAGGAGTTGTGACGGTTTTTTGTCTCCTAAGGATAAGCCGTGTAAAATATTATTTAATTTGGATTTTTGTAATGCACCTAAAATGCGTAATACTTCCGTTTTAAAAGTGGTATACGGAATATTACCTTTATCTCTAAGTATTAGATCGGCAAATTGATTGTGTAAGCGTGAATCCAGTGCGCTTACAGCATGTGAAAACATGGTGTTTTCCGATCTAATATTAGCTAATTTAAATTGCTGCTCCAAAATGGTAAACCAAACCAGCGGGTTTTGATTGTATAAGTTTTGGGGTGCCTTGAAATTTATATAATTTATGTTTTTTTTTCTGGTAAATTTTGTAAATTTTGGTTCGTTGGTGCTGAACGATGAAGAATTTGTTCTAAATTTGGATTCGCCGAAAGTGCATTCGTGGATGTAGTTGCTTGTTGACTGTCCATGAAAAGCCTCATTCGCATTTCAATCATATCATCTAATTGTGATTGGGTGAAATGTAGAATCGGTTCGGGCTCTGGAGGGTCTGAAGTGGAAGCGATTGATGTATCGTCTACGCAAAATGTACAAACGCGCGAAAAAATTTACATATGGCAAAAAATGCCAAGCAGAACAAAAATAAACATGACGCGGCCTCAATCATATTGATGAGTATGAGAAACCGAGTGGTAACAAAAAAATTTAAAATAATGTCTTGGCAGACAACAGAATAAAAATGCAGAAACACTTACAGTTTTTTTTTTAAATAAGGAAGATGATGTTGCTGTTGATGCTGCTTTTGTTGCTGCTCTGCTGTTGTTGCGTATTGCTATAGCTATTGCGTGTTGTTGCTTTTATTGCTGTTGCAACGCTGCTCTTGTTGCGTGTTGCTGTTTTTATTGCTGTTGCTTCGCTGCTCTTGTTGCGTGTTGCTATTTTTATTGCTGTTGCTGTGCTGCTCTTGTTACGTGTTGCTGTTTTTGTTGCTATTGCTGCTATTGATACTGCTGCTGATGTTGTGAACTTAAATCACGTCGGGGTTACCAATTTAGGAGATGATATATATATATATATATATATATATATATATATATACATATATATATATATATATATATATATATATATATATATATATATATATATATATATATGTTACGGATGTGAAGTATTTCCTAAACAACAACAAATTTTCTAAAAATTGCAACAAAAAAATAAACATTTGTATGTATGTGTAAAAACTACGTATTATAAGTACGTATTATCGAATAAATTATTTTTTATAGTTAAAAAAAAAACAAATCAAGCGAAAACTATTATTTTAAGTTGGAATCAAGACTTATTTTCTAAAACCAGTGCACTCGTCGAATAGACAAGAGTCTATTCTAAAGGAAAATCATACAGATTTTCAAAATTCTAGGGGAACAGGTAGTTAGGAATGAACATTTTTGATGTAAGTTACATAGTAGCGATACATCAATTTTTCCATATTTTTCATGGTTTTCCTGAAAAGCGGACACTCTAGCGGAAACTTGTTTTGAGTAGACAAGAGTCATGGACAATTTCATGAAAAGGTAATGGTGCTGCAATCGTAGCCGTGGCGGCCATTTGAGTGATATCGTTTTAAAATATTAATAGCATACCTTCCTTTTTCCTATGAAATAAACATTCATTTATTTCTCTTAAAATATATTCGTTTTTTTTTAATATCAAAATTAAACCTCATATTGGAAAACCCTATATAATTTATACATATATAATATATTTTTTCACTGTATCAAAACCAAAACCCTCTTTACTACAAGCCGTATTGTTTGCATACTCATGCTATACAAAAATATATACTTTGATTGTATTGTAAGTAGAAAATCGTATCGGGATATGATAGCGAATATTGTGTAAAAGAAATAAACAATAAAATTAAATAATGCGCATGCGTTTACAATTTTTTTTATTAATTTTATATGGAGTTTTGATAGTTACTAATACATCTAAAGTATATATTGTCACTAATACATTTTAAAAATACATGATGATGTTTGTCAACGAAAGTTACAAGACAGCTTGTAGTAAAGAGGGTTTTGATCAAATCAACGCAAATGTTTTATACAAGCCGTGCTATACCAACACACATGATATACAAAAAGTACACTAGGAGTAGGTGTATTAGTGTCAAAAGAAATAAAACAGTACAGTAGAAACGTAAAAAATTACAAAATACAATACATATACGTTTTCATATCATTTTATGTTAACGGTAAAAAACGTTAATGTACCGATTGTTTTAGTGTATCTGTGTACAAAAGTTGGAGCACGGCTTGTATGAAACATTTGTGTTGGTTTTGACTGTTTTAACTTATAAAACGTTACTACCGATAGAATATTCCTTTTCGTTCGAATTTCAAAATATATAGTCTACAATTACTACTATTTTTTTATGTGTATATTTTTTAAACATAAATAATACAAATTATAATGAAAACAAATAGAGACAAAATAGGATGCATCAATGTATATTGGTCATCATTTGTGTAAAGTTGTACTGTTTATTTCCTAATGTTTAATTTTTTCATTTTATTATAGACCTAGTTAGTTAATATTCTTATTTTTGTGGTTGATGTGTAACTGATAAAATATAATAACGTTGTTTTTTAGTAAAGTTTATAAATTTATTTAATTATTAATTTTTTTAAAATTATAAGTGTTTAATAATAGTGTTCTACATATACTTTTTTTTGTTTATACATGAAACATAATCAACACAAAATGAAGGTTGAAAAAATAACAAAACTGCATTCTAAACCTACTTTCTATAGTAAAAAGTTGGATAATTTAAAACAAATTGAAGTTAAGTTTAATAAGATTTTAATAGAAACGTTCGGTGAAAATATTAACTTAACAATGCCTAGAAGTAAATCCGCTATCTGGTCAATTTTTTGTGATAAGTTAAATTTAAAAAGTTCTTAAATTAATCATCTTAGATTATATAAAATGTGGCAAAAAACTAAAATATCAAATAATCTCGACGGTGTAGTAAGCATTGATTTAGACAAAACTGCGCCTTTTAATCAAAAGATCGAGACTTGTTATGAATCAAATAGTATTGATTATAAACAGGGTGATTTAAATATCGAATCAATGGAAATTATATTCGATTTAGTAGATACTACTACTTGGTTTCCACGAGGTCAAATGCATATTTAGGTTGACCCGACAAAATCATGGAGCAATGAAAACCTTAGAAGTGCAATAAGGGAAACATTAAGCACCAGCAAACATTCATGCGTGTTGCAATTTCAAACTTATAACCTTAATAAAAGGCACAATAATATCACGCAGTATGCAAAATGCATTTACGAGAACCATCGGCAAAAATTTAAATTTGTCATCATTGCCTTAAATACTATGTTTATTTTTACCAAAGGAGAAGACCTTAAAGACCACGGTTCACTTAAAAAATTCGTACAACTAAGAGGCAAACATCGAATGAATACCCAAGATGAACTTGAACAGTCGCACGCCTATTTTCAAAGTTTGAAGCAACTCAAAAATAGTGACGTGGATTTGTTAAAGAGAGGAAATACACAAAGCATAGTGTTGGCAACAAATCTGAGAAAAGCTCGTTCAGAGCGAAAATTACTGGCAGACGTAATCCAAGGTTGTGAGATACTTGATCTTATCTACCGAGTTAATTTTCAAAAGAAAGAGGAGAGGTATATTTTTCTCGCGTCAAATCCTTTGTTTGTAATTTTATTGAGAGATGAAGCCTTAAAATTATTAAACAGCGTCCAAGTCATTCATATAGATGCAACTGGGAGTTTAATAAGAAATCCGAAATATTGCGTTAATCATGATTATAGTCGGATTTATTTTTATGCGTGCGTAGTCAAAATTAATGACATTATTCTCCCAGTCGCAGAATTAATAAGTGCGCGTCATGATCAATCAGCGATAAATATTTTCCTCGAGTGCTTTATAAGCAAAGTCGTCCTTCACAAACCAAAAATTAAACTACCAAAAATTTTCGGGTCATGGGTTTTTATAAATTCGATCCTTACAAAAATTAATTTAATGGATGTTAGCCTACTTGCAATTTGCATTTAACGTTTTAACAAAAAAGACCGAAATTAAACAAAAAGTTGATGTTTTCATTTGTTGTTCCCACTTCGCTGCTATAATAATTAGACAAATAAAGAATAAAATTCCAAATTGCCGAAACAAATTAAGGGAACACATAATGGTATTTGTGTTCCTTCTCATTGATGGCCAACATTTTTTCGACCTTGACCTTTATTTGACATATTTTGTATCTTGAGCTGCTCTAAATATGAAAATAAAATATATTTCGAAGCGCAAAATTGGCTACTTTTATAAAGGCGATCCTTAGCAATAATAAGGCTCCAGATGTTATTAATAGTTTAGCGAAAGATTATGATTCAGATTCGAGCACAGACCTCGAAGATTCACCTTTCTATTGCCGACATATAACAATTTACAATGGTGTGATGCAGAAACTTCTGGAGAATGATAATACTGGCAGCCCCAACAAATTATCCTGTGAAGAATTCATATATTTTTTCATTAAAAGGTATATGAAATACTTACCACTATGGTCAACCATTTTTCGAAAGAAATTTGGAATAAAAGAACGGGTGTCCAACGGCCCAATTGAAAATTGGTTCAATATTCTAAAAAATAATTTATTGAACGAACTGCACATGAAACAAGAGCGTTTTGTAGATGCTCTTCCAGAAAGAACGTCATTGCTTCTAAAAGCTGTAGAATGTGGACCATTTTCAAAGCAAAATAAAAAAAATGTAAATAGAATTAAATTAAATACTCCTCACACAACTCCGCTTTCTTCACGTAGAGATGACGAAAAAAGTCCAGACAGACCTAATCAAGAAAACTGGCGAAAAAAAATTAAATCGCGAGATCCAAAATATGCAAGCAAACGAGCATTACAACGGTTCATCCCTAAAATAATTGTATTAAATCGAATGCCTGACGCATATTACCGAATTAAATTATCACTTGGTAATTTTTAAATTTCAACATAACAACTTCTGGGAGAGCTGTGTCTACAACAACTGTTTTTGTTCTTTAAGCGGGATAAATTTAGTTCTTTAAGCGCTTTTCTGACCTGCGATATTGTGTACAACGCTATTTCAACTACGCTAAATGTTCCTGAGACTAGTAGTGTCTGTCTAGACCAATATGTTGCCATGAAAATTTTTGAAAACACTATTGTGTATAGAGTACTAGATCAAACAAAACAGAGGGAGCTAATTTTGTGCGCCAGTCCAAACTTTGTTATTTTTCCCTATTGCACTAATAACCATTGGACAGTGGCTATTATAAACTTTATAGAAAACGAAATTATTACATACGACCCACTGAATCCAAATAAATCCCTTTTTAAAATGGATGAAAAGGTGCGACATTTTGCTCATGAAATAATGCGATACCATAAAAAAGAATCAAGAATCTTTAAGATCGTTCCAGGAAAGGGATTGCCGCAACAACTCGATGGGTACAACTGTGGAGTATACGTAATTTACGCAGCCGAATATTTAATCAACCATAAGAGGATCGAAAATATACACTCAGATGATGAGGAAAAGAATTGCTCAGCACTACAAATGTATCGTAAAACCACTAGGGATAGATTGGCGGAGAATTCTGATAATATGGAGGAAAATTGTCTTTATTGTTACGGTAAGTTGGATGAAGACAAAACTGTACATTGTGACTATTGCAAACGTAATATTCACGAAAATTGCAGTAAATTTCTTGAATTTCAAAATGGTAACTGCCTTTTTTGCAATAAATTAAAAACCTAAGAAACTGATAGATGCTAATTTTAATTGGAATAAAGGTGTATTTGGATTAATAAAAGAAATCAATAAAACATTTAAATAGTTTTTCAAATCAATACTATAATAAAGTACCATATCGGGAAAAATTGATGTATCGCTACTATGTAACTTACATCAAAAATGTTCATTCCTAACTACCTGTTCCCCTAGAATTTTGAAAATCTGTATGATTTTCCTTTAGAATAGACTCTTGTTTACTCAAAACAAGTTTCCGCTAGAGTGTCCGCTTTTCAGGAAAACCATGAAAAATCGGGAACAATTGATGTATCGCTACTATGTAACTTACATCAAATAAGTCCATTCATATCTGTTGTCATGAACATTTTTATGAGTACAGTTGTTTTAGAAAATAAGTCTTGATTACAACTTAAAATAATAGTTTTCGCTTGATTTGTTTTTTTTTTTAACTATAAAAAATAATTTATTCGATAATACGTACTTATAATACGTAGTTTTTACACATACATACAAATGTTTATTTTGTTGTTGCAATTTTTAGAAAATTTGTTGTTGTTTAGGAAATACTTCCCATCCGTATGTAGATACGTGAAGTTTTTCCTAAAAATTTCCTAAGTTTTTTTAGAAATAATTTAGTAAATACTTCACGTGAATTATATGTTTGAATTATAATTCTACACCGGTCCTCCTTCAACCGGTGTAAAATGACCGTTTAAATAATATTTTTAATATTATATGTTTTATTAATATAATTTATTAAATATTAATATTTTGGAATATATAATCATTCAGTTTGAATGTTCAACTACTAATGTATCTTTTTTTATTTTTTTTGCTAAACCAAACTAAAATTTTTATATTTTTTTTTTTTAAAGGTTGTAAGATTTAAAAAATAACAACTCAAAAAGTATTGCTAGAAGCAATAAAAAAACTGTATTTTTTCATTTTTATTTCGTTGTTGCCAAGACTCCAAATTACTTACAAAAATTTTATTGTGTGCAAAACGCCACATACTGAACAAACATAGGTTTTTCCGTTTTTGTAAACTAAATACATAAAGCTTGTTAAATATAATTTTAAAGCTCTCGAGAATATTTTGGTAGTATATATATACTGAATACTATTTTAATTGGTCAAATATTTGTTATCTAAAAAAAAATATTACTTTGACAGCTGCATTTGTTTTTCCGACCAAGTCAGCCAGTAACATAATTTAGTTAAATGACTAAACATGTTAGCCAGACTTAATAAAGCTTTGGCTAAAAACGAGGTGTGTCGACCTGGTGTCCTTAGGCGTCCTGATGGCGAACTAACCTCGTCGTACAGGGAAATTAGGGAACTCCTTCTTTCTTGTCATTTTCCCGACTGTGACATAATCAACTCTGATTATGTTGCTGTCGAACCCTCAAATACAATTGTTGATAACCCGAATTGGGACCTTGCTCGAAGGATTATCAATTCTGATATCCTTCGTTGGAGCATTTTCTCTTTTGATTCTTTTAAAACAGGTGGACCTGATGGAATTTTTCCGGCTGAATTACAGCAGGGCTTTCCACTTATTCAGGATTATCTAACCATGCTGTTCCAAGCATCAGTTGCGTTCGCGTACATTCCGCAATCTTGGAGCAGGAGTAATGTTGTGTTTATTCCTAAAGCTGGTAAGTCCGATTACACGGATCCGAGGGCTTTTCGTCCGATCAGCTTATCCTCGACTTTTTTAAAAGTTTTGGAAAGAATCATTGATAGATTTATCAGGGATGGTTGTCTATCTATTAAACCACTCAGTAACATGCAGCATGCTTACAGAGTCGGGAAGTCATGTGAAACGGCCCTACATGAACTTGTGACTAGGATTGATAGATCACTAGATTATAAAGAGTTTCTAGTGGGTACCTTCTTGGATATTGCTGGTGCTTTTGACAGTACGTTGTTTTCAACGATTACGAAGGCATGCGAAAATTTTGGAGTCGATCAAGACATTATATGTTGGATTGAATCTATGCTTAAATCTCGAACTGTTGAGATAAAGCTGGATGATCAGTCAGTTTCCGTCAAAGTTGCCAAAGGTTGTCCACAAGGTGGTGTACTGTCACCTCTTTTGTGGCTCTTGGTAATCGATGAGTTACTTGTTATACTGCAACACTCGGGCTTTGTCGTGCAGAGTTATGCTGATGATCTTGTTCTGACAGTTTCGGGTAAGCACTTGAATGTCCTATCAGATCTAACGCAGCATGCTTTGTTAATTGTTGAAGCCTGGTGTCTCGATAAGGGCTTACATGTTAACCCTCTAAAAACGGACTTAGTTGTTTTCACCAAGCGCAGGCATATTGGTGACTTCTCTGTTCCATCTCTTTTTGGCAAAGTTATTACTAGATCGGATTATGTCAAGCAACTTGGTGTTTTCCTTGATAGTAAACTTTCCTGGAAGAAGCATCTTGATAGTAAGCTGTCAAAAGCTACTGCCATTTTTTAGCAATGCAGAAGAGCTTTTGGTAAATCTTGGGGACTGACTCCTAAAACGTTAGCTCTTATATACAAATCTATGGTCTTGCCAATGCTCTCTTATGCATCGGTCGTTTGGTGGACAGTGATTAATCTGAAATCATCCATAGCGAAGCTTTGTGGCTTACAGGGCACTGCTTGTCGGGCTATTACCGGTGCTATGTCCTCCACACCACTTATTGCTATGGAAGCTATCCTTTCTTTGCCTCAGTTGCACTCTTTCATACTTGGGTCGGCGTGTTCTGCGGCGTTCCGTTTGAGGTGCTTAGGGGTTTGGAATAGTTTCGGATCCATTTTGGGTCATAGGCTCATTATTTCTCAGTACAATTCACTTATACCAGAAATTGATATGGTTAATGACAGACTGCTACCTGAGTTTGACTTTTCCAATTCATTCTCGGTAGAATATCCGTCTAAAGATCTGTGGGCTTCGCAGGTCTTTCAAAAACGATTGTCTGAATCTATAGTATTCTTCTAGGATGGATCGCGCTCTGAACTTTCTGCAGGGCTTGGAACATACTGTCCCGCGTTGGTTCAGAGTTCGTCTGGTTGTCTGGGTTCGTACTGTACAGCATTTCAGGCGGACCTAATTGCGCTCTCGCATTGTGTGTTTGCTGCTTTAAAGTATAGCTTTGCTGAGGAAAACATCATAATGTGTACTGATAGTAAAGCTGTGCTCGATTCATTAATAAACCCTTTGACTGTTTCCAAACTAGTCAAGGATTGTAAACTTTACATTAATCGTCTTTGCGTATTAAATAAAGTCTCACTAATGTGGGTCCCGGCTCATTGTGGCATCGAGGGCAATGAGTTCGCGGACTCCTTAGCTAAAGCTGGTTCTCGTTTGGAAATTTTCGGCACTGAACCAGCTACTCCCCTTTCTTTTAGTTTGGGTAAGCAAGCTATTAAGAAATTCATTATGTCTGTTGCAAAACAAAATTGGCGTGTTTCGTCTGGCTGCCGCTGGGCGAAACAATTTATTAGTGAACCCAATTTGAGGTCGACTAAGTTTGCTTTGTCTTTAAGGAAAGATCAGTTGAGAATACTGGTTGGGATTCTTACAGGTCATGGCCGATTCAAAGATCTTCTTCATCGCATGGGTGTAGCTCAGGATGGTGTATGTGAGGACTGTCTCGAAGAGGTTGATGATTGCATTCACTTTGTCTGTAGTTGTCCGGCCTTTGAAGGAGTTAGGCTTCAGGTCTTCAACTCTAGGTCTATTCGGTTAGATCAAGTGTCTTCCCTGCCTTGGTTCAAGCTGATTCAGTTTGCTAAGGCAGCTACTCGCCTTTGTGAAATTTAATAGAATCCTAGGTTTGCACCATGGGCCCGTTGTGGCATTGAGTGCGGAATCCTTGAGGGTTCCAGCCATTTTAATAAAAAAAAAAAAACATGTTATTTGTATTTAAGTTAAATAAAAAGTGACTTTTATCTCGTACATATACACAATGACACATTTTCAATCAAAAGAAACATACATATACAGATTCAAAACCTCTTCTGAAGCTAAAAATAAATTAAAATCCGATAAAAAAAAAAGTAACAATCTATAGTTTTGTTTTAAGTAAATTAAATTTTTATTCATAAATTTTATTTGAAAAAAAAAAAAAAAAAAAAAAAGTTTCATTGTACTTTCTTTACATTCATACTATGCTCGCACACCGCACCCAGTATAACTTGTGTACACCACGATGAGACAAAAACAAAACGGAAAAATAATGAAAACTTTTTTTCTCGTTTTGTTTTTCTCAAGCAGGTTTTTTTTTCTGTACACTTATATTGATTTCAATTTCTAGTTCTATTTTTTATTTTTATTTTTATTTTTATTTCATTTTTCAAAAGCTTTGTATGTGTGTGCATATATCGATCATATTGTCTTTGTACGATTCCTATCTTTGTACACGATTTACTGTCATCGATAAAACAAAATATAACAGATTATTTTTTTGGGGAGTTCTACAAAACTGTTCCGTATTTATTTACTTCCATGTACACATAATATATGATGTCGAAATTTGTTAGTTTTGTTTTATATTCCTTGGGGGGTGGCAACACAACTTACTTTGTGTGTGTGTGTGCTTGCAAGCTTTTATGTCGCGTCTTTAAATACAAACAACAAATTGAATCTTTAACTTATCTACCATTTTAATGGAGTTCAGTTTTCGTGAGGAACATACGAGATTCGGAAAAGATAAACCAACTAAAATGTTGCTAAGTAAAATTGGATTAGTTTTGATCATAATCAACATTATTGCGGAACTGAGAGAAATTGTAAAAAAAAATTCCAGTCCTACAATATTTCTTTTCCCTTCAAAGTCCAATGAAAACATTGTTATATCACACAGTGTTATCTTTAGTTAATCCATCTTTATTTCTGTTTCCTTATGTCAGTTTCAAGGACTAATAGCTTCGTGACAAAATCAATTTTTGTAAAAGAAATCTTATGTTTCCATTTCTAATGGAAGTAGCATTGATTTTACACACGAGTTGAAGTATATCATCCCGGTCTTGTGAGATAGGAAATCAAAATGCCAATGATGGTTTCAACTTTATAAGGTTATGAATTTCAGTCAGATCCTCTTTAAAAAAAATCTTACAATTGGCTTCTTACAGCGAAAACTCTAACGTCGTGGTCATGAAAATATGAATAAACATTTTGCGCTTTTCGAGGTGCAGCAGCTTTTAAATCTCTAATTTGATTGCAAAGGTCATCCACAAAATTAGTATGATCGACTGCAGACGAATGCAAGATGGCCGTCCAAAAGAACGAGCCATAGACACATATGGTCCGTAGCCTTACCGCAAAGATTTCTTCTCCGCACTACCTTACTGAAACCAATTTGAGCTTGCAAGCAGTGGATATCTCTAACGTTCAATTTACTCTGATCCGTCAAATCGCACCGCAGATTGAAGGAAAACTTGAGTCTGTTTTGAGCCAGACTAGAACAGGTCCATAACAAAAGAAGTATCGTTTCCTCCTCTCCTTAATCCTTGCAATATGGACAGTAATCATTAAAAGAAAACACCAAGTCTACTAGCATGCTTACCAATAAGGATGTGTTCAGTAGTAACACCCACAACTGTGGTGATATTACACCATTTTATAGATATTTACTGATTAGTCCTTTTTAAGTCCAAATTAGGCCAAATCTGCCTAGTAATTAGCTTCTCTATTGTTCATATAAGAGGTCCTCTATAGGCTTCTCTATTGTTCGTAATTTTATAAGCTTCTTCTTTAAGGAGCAGTTTGCACATAGCAAGTGGAATTTCAATGTCCACCTTACATGATAGGATGAGGTGTCCCTTGTTGTGCGAGTTCATTGACTTTCATATTCCCCGTAATATTGAAAAACCCTGACACCCATTTAAAATAAAGCCTGATTTTAGAACTTATATTGCAGCCTGCCCGTAAAAATGCCAATTTCTCTTACAGATTTTCAATTAGAAATTTTACTTCGAGTAACTTCAATTTAACTACTTTAAAGCCTGTCCCTTTCAGGTTTAATAACAGATAATTTATGGCCAAGTTCCAAAGTTTCAAATGACCCAAGTTTGACTGAGCCTTTGAGATAAGCCTTTATTACACTATCAATCTTTCTAAAATTTTCAAGAAATAAGAAGATAAGTTAATGGACCTAAAGTCTTTGGGATTGCAATGAGGATGTTTTGCCACCTCAGGTATAAAAATTACATTTACGTTTGTCCATTTCGTTTGGAATAAGACATAGTTCGAGTCTACTTTTGAAACTTACCTCAAACCTGGGAACAATTAAGCCAGTGGGTTTTTGAATATCGACAGGAATGACACCATATAGACCTACCAGTAGTCCTATAAGCCTCTGGCAAAATAGGAAGAGAATCGGAACAACCCAAAAGAGGAGTTTCCAGAAAAAGCTCCAACGATTCCTTACCCGTGGAAGTCCATTGAAAAATTGGTCGTTGAAGATAACTTGGAATGGCCGGACAAGTGGCTAATATCTTACATACCCTAGCTGTTTCAGAATATTCCTGTATTTTATCACACAAAAGTGTCGAGGAATTGCTTTTGGTATTTCTTAGTTCATATTTTTAAGCTTATATTATACATATTACTCTCAGCAAATTTTTAAGAGGTTGATGTACATTTTTAATCATACTGTTTTTTTTTTGTGGGTGAGAGAGCCTTTGTGGGTTGTATGTATATGGTGAACAACATCGACTCCAATTGTACTCCTTGATCACTCATTATAGTTCGCGGCCAACCAAGTTGTAACACAAACAGTAGGCTGAGCTGAAAAAGGATGAAAATAATTTTTTTTTGAAATCTAAACATGGGTAGTGTTTGACGATATTTTGCCGTTTCCCCCCCCCCCTCCTAGATTTCTTTTTTAGATTGCGATATCGTTTAATATTTTCGCAAATTATTTATCCGAGCTCTGCTTGCTTTACTTAGGTTGGATTAATAAATAAAACCAAAGTTTTTTATTTAATTTATATATATATATATATATATATATATATTTATATATATATATATATATATATATATATATATATATATATATATATATATATATATATATATATATATAAATATATTTCGAAAGTAATTTAATTTACATATCATAATAACACAATTGATCGGAATCATTGTTCAGCACTAGAGTAGTACTGTCCCTTGTTCTCAAACGAAGGTAAATTTATTCTGGCTTCTAACCTTGATCGAATGTGTCCGTCTCTCGACTCCTCGCCGAATACTTTGGATGATGCTTCCGTTACCAATTAAACGCATCTTTCAACCGCTTGTGTGTGACAAGGAAAATTGTCGATAAATAAAACGGGAACATTCTTTTCGCTCAACATTAGCTGTAAATCTTTATCCTTTATACTCATGGTAAGTGGTGGCTCAGTCACAGGAAATTCTTGCCAATTAATCATTTCCATATTACTTCGTGCTGAGAAATTTATTTTAGGCACTTTAAAGAAACGGACTCCATGCGGCTTCTCTAGCCTAGCTTTCACTATTTTTTTAATGCCTAGCTCGCTAATGTTACAATTTTCAGGATCTGTATAGTCATCGCAAGTAACAAATTTTCCGGGTGTGTGAAGTAAGCGTTGATCGAAATTACTTTGTGAATTATTTCTCTCATATCAACTGGAAACTGGTGAGAAAGTTATATCATCTTCCACAAATGTCTGGCACCATGTTGGCATATTGAATTTTGTTTGATTTGTAACCACATGGCTGTATACACTTTTACTATAAAGTCCGCAAGGGTTTGAAAAGAATTTGATGGTCCAGTAGTCGCTACATATAATCCTAACGGCCGGTTGGCAGTTGTTAGCCATCTAACTTAAGATACTTTTCCTGGACTACTGCTTGCTAAGCTTCAGCAACAATAACCTTCACTGATAGTGCGACATATCTTATAAAGATCCTGCTGATCGGAACTCAAATCTTTTATGTTGATTACCGGTAATATACTTTGAATTGGTTGAAATTTTATCACCTGTTTCTTCTCACATTCACTCAGCTGTGCTACTATGGGTTTAAAAAAAGTATATGGACCTTTTATGTGACATCCAATTTTTTCACTAAATGCCGAAGTGGCAGTTCGTTTGCATGAAGGAGACATATACTCCATTGAAGAGGTTTACCAACATGAGTTTCTATTAAACGTGAAACAGTTAAGTTTGCAAAATCTATTGTATATTTTTGCAAGTAACATACGATTTCACGCGTTATGGCCGCCGATTTAACTGTAGCTTGAACTACCACATGTTCAAAATACTGGCTTTTTGGCTCTTCCACTAGTGAAATGTGCTCTTTTGAGTTCTTTTGATTTCCGGATCATCCGGTTTCTGTCGTAACTTTATTCACTTTTCCGATAGCCATCTTCCTTTCGCTTTTTTGATCTATCAAAATCGGTATTTCGTCGGTGGGAATTTTGCACATTTTCACACAACTGCAAACAGACATATCAGAGTGCTTGCATTTGCAGGCACATATATCAAAAAGGTGGTCTGCGTCAGTCTCAAATTTTTTCAATTTTTCTTGTAGAAAAACGGTATTTATACTTTTCAGAGGTTTAATAATATTTTGATACTTATTGCGGTAAGCTTTAATCGTATCCACTACACGCTTGTGCGTCACTGTAGGAAGTGAGGCAATCTGCCAAATTTGAAGAATTTTCTGTGCTAGTATTTTTAAAATTTCCGCAGTATGAGGTTCCTTGCTACCAACGCCTTTCAATTCTAAACGAATACTAAGGTAGCATCTCGTCGTGTCATTATACGTCGGAAGCATAACAGGTGTTGCAAAATCAAGATCTTTTGCCATTCCTAAGACATCTTCTGTACATAACGTTTTCATAACAATAAAATTTAAAATAATTGCAATTTAACAGAAACGATAACATACGAGTAAAATGATTTGACAGAACTGAGCTCGAATGCAACCATAACACTACTAAATTACTAATATGCATGCGCAGAGCATGCACAATATTGCATCATCCGTAATATGGACATGCGCAGTAGATAATTAATCAAAAATCGGTGATTTACCACCTTATGTTAAAAAACAAATATTTTGTGGGCAAAAAACTAAATTAAAAAAAAAATGTTAGTGTATTACGAGAAATACTTACCGCTTTTGCGCACTACCGCCAATCAAATATAAAAAAAAAAATTCTGTCCAACCTAACAAACAGTGATATAAAATTGTTAGCTACCGCCATCACAGTTCTATCTTTCATTGGATATACCACAGGCCATGAGGAAAAAATGATCAATAACTGTTAACAGGATAACCTTGACTAAAGGTAGTGTTCTTACAGGATCAATGTGAATATGATTGATCCTGAACTGTGGAATTTCAAATAACCCTAAATAAGATTTGGTATGCCTTACAATTGATGCTCGTCCCAGTTACCGATATCTAAATTCATTTTAAGCCAGAAATAACGTATTGTTATTTCTCAAACCAAAGAGCGTTCGTAGAAACTCTTAAAACCCAAAAGCGATAGCCCTGGCAGTTTTATGAACATGTTCGAGCGCAACAGGTATATTATGATGAAATGCTTTCAGGATGATAATCGTCACATGGTTTCCAATCATTGTTATCTTTTTTTGCCATAATATTTTAGCGATTTTGTATTAATCATCAAATAATCAGCGAAGTCTCGCATTTGAAATAGTATAATTGTCCTTTTGCGTGAATAAAGTGAACCACAACGGACTTAACGGTTGCTGTATAATCTGATGGAAAAAGTAAAGATGGATTCTCTGATAATATTTTTGAAAATGTATCATTAATCGTTACTGTTGATAATTTCAATATTGGCGTATCCACAAATACCTTTATGATGTCGCTTATGCGTCATTGCTGCGGTTAGACAAATATTGGAATTGGCATATTATGTTAATATTGACGAATCTCGTTTATAGGAACAATTACCGACCAATCAGATCCTGAATCAACTAAGAGTATCAGTTTTATGTTTTTACAGTGACCGCCTGATTAGAATTTTTGATCGGCAGTTTTGGTTTCGAAATTACAAGGTTTTTGACAATATCTAGGACGAATTCTAAAACGGTGATGGTAAAAACACTAGAATATTTTTAAAATTGGGGTTGCATTGCGATAGCGACTCTAACTGTAATGATGAACAGCTTAAGAGGATCACGAAAAGAAAGTTAGAGAAAAGTTGTCACAAGTTTTAAACCAGGATTATAGCAATAAAACCTTTTGGTCCATTTTTCGAAAATTCGAATAAAATATCTTGGATAGTATATACGAAATTTATCTATATCACCCCTGAAAGATGGGGACAATATTTTTTCTACTGCCTAAGAAAAATTTAATCTCTTTGCTATAGTCTCTGAGCTTTTCAAAGTTCTTAAGACCATAATCAATTTCGAACTGATTGGAAGATAACCATCAAATTTTCGATCGCTAGTATGGTTTTTGTAGATTGCGTTGAGCAAATGATCACGTGTGGCACAAGGGTTGGCTGTGCAAATGGAAAGCAATAATGAAGTGGTGGTGAATGATGCGACTACCGTATCCCTTTTTTTTAACGCTAGCGTCACTCAGAAACCATCCTTTGTCCATCGTTTTTTCTAATTTTCATCAATGATCTTCTATCAGCAAATCTCAATCCAATATATTCCTATATGCTGATGACAGCCCACTTTCCACTTGTTTACCTTCTACAACGCGAAACAACGTACACCCAGAAAAAATGGCTATATGCAGGATCACCTTACGTAAAATATAATTCTTGAATGAGGTAAAGCAAACAGAGATGATTTCAATCCCATCAAATTTAAATCCTGTGTTTTTTCTGGCTGAACTAAGATTTGAGATTCTCCGGAACCAATAAATTTTAAAGCTTGTCTTTTGTTCGAAATGTGCAAATGAGGATTGAACTGAATGATAAGACGTGTCCCTTGGTATACAAATTACAGAGATCCAAGCTTAATATTAAAACTAAAACTGCAAACCTGAAAACATTATTCCTTTTTTTCTTCGCTTACCTTATTTCCTTCTTTATTTACCTTTTTGTTGTGAGGTGTGTTTGCGTACTAGAACCTTCTTACTAAGGATATTACATTATTCATAATATAAATACATATAGTATTACCATCATAAGAAAAAAAAGTTTACCGATTGATGGTCCAGATGTCGGGTCGATAGAATATCGTCAACATTTCGAATAATATATGACATTTAGGCGATTATATTTATATTATGCATTATTCTAAGTGCTACGGACATTTAAAAAAAGTGGAATTTTAAAATCATCATTTTGTCCTTCCACCATTGAGTAATGTTGATGCAATTCCCGGTGTGGCAAATGCGAATGTGAATAGATTTAAGATCTACTAAAAGATCTCAGTAAAGGGTCAACTTAAGCCTGTAATGCTGTTTGTTTTTTTTCTCTTAAACTTGGATCTAGAATTGCTGTTATGATTCTATTAAATTAAGTCAATAAGAAAACCAGGCGCGTTTGATGGTACTATATCAGCCATAAAAGATTTAAGCTTAAAACTCGTTGCTCTCCAAGAAACTCGAGGGTCAAAAAGTGGAGACTATGTGTCTGAAGGATATATCTTACTACACAGTAATATAAATCGTGGTGTTTGTTTTATTCTTGGGCCCAAGGTGAAAGAGTTGTTTTAGATTTCAAAGCATTTGATAATCTTATATGTAACCTAAGTTTACGCATACGACTAGCCAGTATGACAATCATTTGTTTTCATGCGCTCACTGTTGTAAGCCAACCTAAAGATAAGACTCATTTTATTTTACAACAATTTGGATGATTAGATGGGATCCATACCGGAGCACGACATCAAAATAGTAATTGGCGACTTTAATGCTAGACCTGGCAAAAATCAGACTGGCTTATGTAAAAACATAGGTTTTAACTCCAGATAAATAGCCAGCGACTGATAATGTGAAAAGAATGATGTTGCGATCGTGCATGATCTCATTGTGGCTAGCACATTTTTTCCGAAGTCAAATTGACCATGTGCTAATTACTAAAGGAAGGTCTCGGGTCATCTAAAATGTGAAATCTTATCAATCAGCTGCTACATTTGTAGGCCGTGATCTTCAAGCTATGATGGCAGTTTTTTACAATTCAGAACTACGTATAACTTACGTTTCAACTGCAAAAGTCTGATGTAAAAGTCTGAAGTCTTCGATGTTCAACAAGTGTCAAATGCTTATTTGAAAGTTTTAAAATACGGACTGTGGAGGGGTACATAGAGGACCTAATATACGAGGAATTCATACTGATCAGGCAGTGACTAAAACAAAACTGTCCCCCCGGGGTTTATTCCATTAATTGCGAGCTCGTGATATTCGGAGGGGTACTTTGTGGAACTATCTTTTCGATCTTATTTGATTAGTATATGGCAAAGCGAAGTTATGCCTGATGAATGGAAGGTGCCGGCATTCTGCCTTATTCTTAAAAATTGCTCAAAGTGCAAAAACTATCGCGGCATAGCTCCCCTTTGCGCAGTATACAAATTACTGTCTTACATAATATTTTCCCCTGGCGGAAAAAAATTGTAAGTATTTCATCCGAATTGGTCGTCACTGATTAAGTTTTTTCGTTTTTTCAGGATGATTCTTTCTAAATATCACGAGACATTTCGTGACGTACATAAGGCGTTCCTTGATTTCAAACAAGCCTATGGCTTAATCCATCGGTATATAGCTTAAAGTTTGCTTTTCAATGTCTAGATAAGCAATGGTGTTAGAAAACTACTGGATTCACTTATACAATACTCAGCTTCCGTTGGACTCAAAATCAACGAGCCCAAAACAAAATATAATATGATTACTGGTTTGAGAGGCAAGAGATTTTAGTAAATGTGCTCAAACATTTGAAGGAGTGATACCTCGGGTCCCTTGTTACTCATGATAACTGTGTGGGAGGCGATATTAAAGCACGTCTGGTCACTGGCAACCGTGCTTTGTATGCGTTACGCCAGCTGCTAAAGTCAAAATATTTTGCAAATGATTGTCTAGAACAATACGAAGAACAAGCTCGGGATTGAATCCGATGGATCCATAATGTTGAATCGGAACAGGCCAGTAAGGACCTTTAAACGCCTTTTTATTATTAAGAATCAAGTTAGTGTAGTGGATTAATGTTTTTTTCTAATTTCGAGAAAAGATTTCACTTTGCTGATTCGGTAAGTGAACAGGAATAGTCTCATCTCAATATGTATAGTTTACCATACATCAAAGATTCTTACGAACGCAAAATTGCTTCTGACACACTGAACAATATTTAACAAAATAAGATTATCTCATTGTTTCTTAATTCTGGCTCTCCATTCGATGTTATTGCCACATTTGCGAATTCAAAGAGATGTACAGGCTTAACGTTAATATGTACATTGTTTATTTTAAGCGCTTAGTATGAATTGTGCGAAACAACATTGCGACTGTCCATTTGTATCCCCCGAACTTCTGCTGGTTTTGATTAGTTGATCGACGTCGGTACGATTGCCATTGTCATTTAAAGTTGTGATGCTGTTGAATTATTTTTGGGAAAATTGCTTATTTGTTATGCGTGACATAAATATTCTTTGATTTTCTGTCATTTCGGGTTCGCAGCGAATGTGAAGATGGACATAAAATCACAGTTATACTGCTGATATTACTTTTTTTACAAAGTAAATAATTCACAAGTAACAACTAGTGACAAAAAAACTTACCACATTGTGTGATAGTGACATCTAATAGAAAAATTATGAACTAACAACAAAAAAAAGATGGCAGTAATTACATTTTAAATAAAATCTGAAGAACTAATAACTCACAAAAAAAACTTGTTTAAATCAAATCGAGTATTAAACGAACATACGATAAGATCTGTTTCCCTGAATAACACAAACGATTCACCAGAGATAAATCAACAGAAATATTGTAAACGACAATTTATTTAGTTAGCATCGCATTGTGATACTGAATGTAATTGCAAGAGATGAATTGATGTACGATGAGTATATAAATTCGTTTAAACAAACGCTACAACCATTAAATACTATAGTCCCTTATCACCAGAACAATAAAATTTATAATTCTTATGTTTTTTATTTTTTTTTTTTATTTAATTTTTAATTTTAATTTCTTTGTACATTTCACAACTTATTTTGTATCCAGCCAGAAGATTTACTCTCCCAACTAAAATATAATAAAGTGAATGGAGTATGTAGTGCAATATCCTTGTTTGTCTTGTTTAATATATTTATACGAATAAAAGATAAAAGGATTTTAGATACATTTTTCTAGTCGGGTATAGAATCTACCACCGGTGGCATGAGTAATGTTTTAAATGTAAATTGTTCCATTGGGAATATGTGTTAATAGTAAATGGGATTTGTTTTATAAATTCTGTGCTTGATTTTAATTTTAAATTTTTTTTTATTTTTATTTTTTATTTTTTTGTAATTTTAATAAATAAATTGAAATTATTAATGAGAATAAATAGGAAAAACGTTTTTCTTTTTTTTTCTGTACATGAACAGGATACATTTGTAAATATATACATAAAACGAATGTTATAGCTAGTGATTTCCCAACCACGAATATTTCGAGTCAAAAGTCCAAAACAATAATAAAAATTAAAGTAAAAAAAAAAAAAAAAAAAAATTTAAATTGGTTATTACATTTTGTGTTTAGCTTATTCTTAATTTGAGCACGAAGTGTTTTTTATGGCTCAAACACAATGGCAATGCTATAGTTTTATTATCTTGTGAATATATAATAAAAAACAAAAGCAAATCGTGGACGATTTATTTCGGATTAATTGAGATTAATGGTTATTCGGAAACTCTTTCATAATCACTAAATTAATGACCATATTTTAATTTATTTTATCCAGAACTATAAACACCAAATAATAACTGACAATGTTTTTAGTTACGGGATTGCAAGCCAAAATACTCCTCGTAAAACAGTATTTGCTCGAAAGGAATTTCGATTCTTCGGTTTGTTATTATGATAGTATCCTAACTTATCTCTAAGAATGTGGCCTTTTGAATCACCGACTTCTCGTTTCAGCCTCCGACAGTGAAAGTTGTATTGTATCAAGAATACATTGACCTATTTGATGTTATAAAATTGCCAGTGTAATTGTTGCAGGATTTAAACGCATTTGATTTTTATTACAGGTGTAGATTGAACCCATTCCTCGATGGTTACCTATAGGTTGAATTGTATAGAGTGCAGCTCCCAATCTACTGGTTACTGATCTCTTGAGTTTAGAGTTATCGGTTTTTACAACGCAGATTTCCGTGCTGGATGTTAATCCAAAACTCTCCCCATTTTTCATCTAGTTCGTGGTTACAGTTTATCTCGAAGTAAAACGGCGTCACTTTTTCCAATGATCCAATGACCAAAGATCTCTCTGAAGAGAGTACCTCCAAAAATGCTCGATCTTAATTTAGGGGTCAAAAAGGCCTAGAGTTTAGGCATTAGAGTTTTACACGTGGTTCTTATAATTCACTGAGATGGGTTGATAAAGGCGGGATGAGGTCCCAATTTATTCGCTGTAATAGTTTAATGGGTCCCACAAAATCGGTTTCATTGCACTTATAAATCCCAATATTGTTAAGTCGGATGCTGCTTCGAAATGGGGTTTCTTGGTAGTGAGACAGATAATTATACACATGTACTCTTTATAGGCTTTATTCGGATTACTCTTGCTTTCCGAATGTTGAAAGGTCCTGGTGCATGATTCACTCTTGTATGTGTGAATGATCGTGATACAGTGACTCGAGGCATGCATTTTAATAGCTGTGTAATAACCCTAATTTTTTGGCACTGTCTTTTTGATATTCACAGTCCGCGGGGCATCTTCTGTTCCAATATGTTTCTATTAGTGGTGGTTGCTAAAAGTTCTGATTTTAAATAACCAGAGTTTGCCTTCCAAGTGAATGATGGTTTTTGAATCCTTGCTAATGTGATCATGGGGTTTATTTCTAGTGCTTTAGGACTTGTTTTGCTAATCGACTTCGGAATAATGCTCTGCATTATACCAAACGAGGGATGGTAAGATTACATTTCCTCCGATAATCTTTGTTTTTACTATTAGTAGACGAGTTTGGATGCATCACTAAATTTGTTTCAACCTTTGTTCTACGAAATAAGAGGGAATGATGGTTAAAAGGTCATGATGATTGCTAGATCATTTACTTAATTCCATTTTCATTTTGTGAAGTAGGTCAATAAGTTGAAATAGTATTCGTTGCACTGGCTCGATGGTGTCAGCGCCCAGTTGTGTTAAAAGTCATGTTAAAAAATGAAGTTGTAATCGTGTTGAGATGATCGTTTCAGATGATCGTTTGGTACCATAAATACCCATTTCAATAGTATCCCAGAAATATCTTAAAAATATTTACTTAGATTGGTTACAATTGTAATCCAAGATGTTGAACCGTTTGTTAAGTGATGAATTAAATTGGATTGAATTAAAAATACTCTAAAACTCAAACCTTTAGAAACAGAAAAAGGAACCACTGGGATACCTTCAAAACAATTATAGGTAGCTCCTTACCAGAGTTGGCCCCTAAATATCATGAATCAACACAGAAATTGGATGAGTTGGTCGATAGGGTGTCCAATGCTTTCAATGAAGCTTTTTCATGCTCGTGTCCTATTAGTAGGGCTAAGGGCAATCCTCATCCATCATGGTGGTTAAAGGAACATTTAAAAATTACGAAGAGAACAAAGGCTAGCGTAGACTGGAACTCCTATAAGGAAGTCCTTAAATCATATAAATATACGAATTAAGAAGTGCAAAAAGCAAAGCATGGAGACTATTCTGTGACAATATACAGGAGTCCTGTGAAGCAATTAGGCTACGTAAGATTCTATCTACCTGCCAATCTAAATTATCTCCAACAACCGGATGGTTATATATAAAATAAGTCATATTGGAGAAATCATTAAAAGATGAATCTCAATTTCCAATAATCAAACCTATAGTCGTGCACAATCAGCAGCAACGAAAAGGCCACAAGACGAAATACGTATTTGCCCGAATTTTGGATGAACATCCAAATTTTCCATGTGATAGACCGACTAAATCGATTATCTCTAACTAGTCGGAAGTACAAGCAACAGTGTCTTCTACGGACTTGGATAAAACCATTGCTGAATTAAATGTCCAAAGCTCCATTCGATATGATCTTCGATTCAAACAGCAATCATCATAAAATTTTCCAATCTCTCCTTTTTATTCGTTTCACTATCCACCAGTAAAGAAATGGAACATACCATTTGATGGTGCGCCTGATAGTTTAACAATTGAAGGGTTTATTTTTCGCTTTGAGCATCTTTCGCAACATTACTGAACATTACTGACCATTCTCAATTCTCATTGAGAGGTTTTAGGATCGGAGTACCGACCTAGACGTGAGGCATATGATCGACTCCCGAAAACAAAAAACCAAAGGAATCCCTTCTGGCATTTTACCGAAATATCAATGAGTTTTCGGAGGAACATGAGAGCAGGTCTACAAAATCCTTTGACGGATAAAAATATATGTACCATTAGTGTGCTGGTACGACGTTGTGTTGTTCTTGACGATTCATGGAAACGAACTAATTATGAGCCTGAAATGTTATGATCTAGAAAATATGTTAGCGAGATAAATTCTATGACTAGCAATATTTCAGGTAGTCATATTCCTTCTCAATCCAATGAAATAAATGCATCTGAGCAGGTAACGTCACTTCAAAACGACGCTGTAAACCAAAATAAAAATTCTCCTCCAGACAAGAAAATTGGATGTGGGCGACAGAATAGTGGACATCAAGAGCGAGTGTTATAACGTCACTTTTAACGGCATTCAGCACCCTATGCGTATTTAGTTAATTCCTGGTTTGAAGCAAAAGCATGGTATAGACTTTTGGAAACTTTTTCGGATAACACCAACTATAATTCCCCAAATGGAAAACTTTTCCGAGTGCTCTGATTCCAATTCTGATAATAACCGTCATATTCTATCAGATCGTCACAAACTAGAAATTTCGCACGTAATTAAAGAATTATCTTGGTTTACGAGTTTAGGCCTCGGAAAGACTGCTCTTTTATGTCACCGTATCGATGTGGTAACTGCTACCCCAGTTAATCAAAGTAACTATCTTCACCGGTTCAAATTGAACTATACAAAAAAGTTGGCCAGCTTATGGCTTTAGGAGAGGTAAAGGAGTCATCTAGTGCACGAAGTTCTCCGGTGACTTTAGTCCAAAAAGCAAGTGGCAACGTGCGCGCTTATGTCTAGATGCTCGACTTGAACGAGATGGTGGTCAACGACGCGTACCCGCTGCAAATAATCGACGGACTTCTGAGTCTGTTGGATCAAACCCAATTTATCTCGAGCATTGATCTAAAAGACGCTTTATGGCAGATCCCACTAGCTCAGGAATCCCGAGATAAAACGGCATTTACCATCCCTTCATTATATCCCACATACCATGTGTCGACTGATGCGATCATCGGGTGATACTACATCAACTTCAAGATTATGTTTTAATGTATCTGGATGACCGCCTTATCACTATAGTGGTACCTTCGAAGAACATATAGCTCTCCTTAAAACTATAGTCAGATATTTAACTTCAGTTAATCTAACTGTTAATCTTGATAAAAGTCATTTTCTCCAGAAGACTATACGTTACCTTGGTTATATTGTGGGCAATGGTAGTCTTCGAGTTGACTCATAGAAAGTTCAAACGTTCGCAGTTTCTTAAGGATTTATTCTTAAGGAAGAGCGTTACATTTAAGTGGAATAAAGAGTGTCAGTTAGCGTTTGACCAATTAAAGAATGCCCTTATTACAGCACCAGTCTTGGTTTACCCTAACTTTAGTAAACCTGTCTTTGTCCAATGTGATGCAAGCCGGTCAGGAGTGGGAAGCGTTCTATTTCAGATAGATGACGGTGAGGCTGAACATTTCTTCGCGTTATGTCTAAAAGACTAAATTCAGCTCAACAGAAATATTCTATAACCGAACTGGAGTGTTACGCGGCAGTTCTTAGCATGAAAAAGTTTCGTGCATATGTCGAGGGGTGTAATTTTACTATCCTGACGGATCATGCCAGTTTAAAATGGCTTATGAATCAAAAAGAATTCAGCTTCTTTTGGAAAAATAGGGTGTGACTCATCTGCCTACTGCTAAATATTCCCCACAGTCCAATTATTCAGAGAAAGTAAACCGATCTATCATATGCGCCATAAGAGCTTATATTTCAGACGACCATCAGCTTTGAGACGTGCATATTTCAGATATAGCGTGAGCATTGCAAAACGTGGTGCATTCATCGACAAGCTTTTACGTTTGGCCAACATAAGATCACGCATGGAGATGAGTATAAACTTCTCCATAAACTCAATTTGCTTAGCGAAAGAGATGTACAAGTACAATCAAAAAAACTAACAGGGCGGAATCTTTGAAGCTCCTACTGGAAATTCACTTCTCGGGATATTCTGAATCTTCAACTGTTCTGCCTAAAACCAATAAGGCTACTGGTTTAGCTGCAAAAATTGTCAACAAGAGGAACATCTTGTTGTCAGTGAACAGTTTTAAGCCTTTTAAGTCAGCATGTTCGGATGGCATTGTTCCTGCCGACATTCAACAGATCAGTGATTTAATGATTCTCTGGCTTGAGATGATTTTTAAAAGTAGCCGGAACTATGTTATGTTCCAAACAAATGGACTAATTTTATATCTAAGACGGAAAAATGCTTTCATTGCGACCCAAAAACCCTTAGGCATCTCAGCATGCTTACTGCAAGGAAGGATCGGTGGAAACTGAACTAAATTCTTTCTTAGGCCTTATTGAAAAATCGCTCGAATATAAAGAACTCTTTTTGGTGACCTTCTGGAATATAAAAGGAGCCTTTAACAAGGTCAAATCAGAGGCAATCACGCAGTCACTTTCAGATTTGGGGCTGGATGTGTCCTTTAGATGCTGAATGCTCAGGTTCAGGATTATTTTGGCTAAGCTTGGTGAGGGATCCGGCTGAAATTTGTGACCGCAAGAGATCTTATATGCAGAGATCTCACTTATGAGATCTTATGCTAAATGCTCTTGGTATCATGACCAATTAAACCAATAGGTGCGGCCTAAGTGTTAATCCACTTAAAACAGAATTGTTCCTTTTTTCTAGGTAGTACAAACCGCCTTTTTTAAATCCACCAACTCTTAACGAATTTCGTTTGAATATCACAGATAAAGTGAAATTCTTTAGTCTTATACTGGACAGCAAACTAAGCTGGAAACCTAATATTTTGGAAAGGGTAAAGAAGGCTATGATAGCGTTATACTTTTGAATTGGGAAAGGAAAGGTACTAAGCCCTCGAATCGTATAAACCAAAAGCTGTTGATGAAGATTCAAAGAACTGCCTGCCTGTGTATAAATGGTGCACTCAGCACCACTTCGACTAAGGCAATGGAGTGCCTCTTTTATGTAATCCCTGAAATACTGATCACTGAAAGGGTCGGTTTTTACAAAGGCTGTTGTCTAGATTCAGTTCGTGTAAAAGCTGATGATGTCAACATAATTAATTCGCCTTTTTATACTAATTTTGCAGAAATGATGGCACCTAGTGAGAAAATACCCTTGTTCATCACAGTATGGATATAATATGTCCACCCAAATTAGTGTGTTGTATATTAAGTGGCCGTACTCTTTACCTAGAAGGGCTTTCCGCTTGACAATGCACTCTGGTTTAGCTGTCCGCATGGTATATATGGCCTATAAACATTTGAAGCTTTCAATACTTGAAATTTTCTTATTAGTGATTCTAGACAGTTGCCTAAAGTTTATTTCTCACGTGGGCTAATGAGATTTTTTTCATATCGTTCCAAAGTATCAACATTTGATTTATGAATTACGAAATGTAGTTCAATGAGAGTTTCAAATTAGGTTTAGAATTCTCCGAAGAATATCTATACAGTGAACGCGTGCTGTCGTCTTTTTGCCAAAAAACTCTCCTCAATTGTTTGTTGCGTATTTTGGGATGACACCTAAATTCAAAATAACTATCTTATACACCTTATAAAGGTCATTTAGTAAGTTAAGCTATAGTTTGAACAGTTAGGTCTATCATCGGTACGTTGTTGAGCGACGGATTTTGATCAACTTTAGACCATGTATTGACTGAATTTGGTGGTAGTATATTGCACATTTACTACCTCATGATCCGGCATAAAATATACCTTGTAGTTTAAAAGGACCATCAACTCGTTTCATGTGGCCAACCTGAAAGTAGTCAGACAATAAGTCCCTAAACAATCGATAAAGTTGTAATAGTGATTGAATATTAATTTTAAATGCATTAAACTAAGAAATGGGTCTATGATAACTGCTTGGAAGTTATCGTCCCAGTAGACATGCAATTCCTAATCTAGTAAAAAATTTTAGTCTTAAAATTTGGTGCTGGATATTCCCGAGCCAATAAAAGAACGGGTTGATTGAAGTGCCGAGAACATTGCTGCCGTTCAACCATCCGTCGCAAACAAACCAAAACAGTCGATTCCACAGCGTTCTCAAGAATTGGTCATCGGTCAGACCACACTTTGGCGAATTTTACATAAGAATCTTGGCTTGCATCCTTACAAGATCAAGTTAACATAAAAACTAAAGCCACTCAATCATATGAAGCGACGTACGTTCTCGGATTGGGCTCTTAAAATGTTGGAAGAAGATGACCAATTTCATCGCAAAATCATCTTCCGTGATGAAATGCATTTTTGGCTAAACAGCTTCGTCAACAAACAGAATATGCGTTAGTGGTCAGATGAAAACCTTTGTGTGCTTCAAGAAACACCAGTTATTGGGTCATATTTTTCAAAGCCAATACGAGAGATATCCGCCGTTTCCATCGAAATGTGTGGCCGAGCTATCTAAAGTTGAGTTCATCAAATCGACACCTGCACATATGAACGATGTCGAATTCCATACTTAAATGTTTTGATTGTACTTCAAGCGAATAATAAAATTTTCCGAGATATCTCAAATGGTTTGCGTTTTATTTAAAAAAAAGTTATCAAGTTCTTATTGGAAAACCCTTTACAAAGATGACAAGAGATATGTTTCCTGCGTGTTTCAGCGTAGTCACATAATGCACTCAAACCTCGTTTAGCACTTCATCTGTCATATAATATGTTGACCTTATAGTTGATACCCTTGCTTTTGGTATTTTTGGAATGTTAAGGAATTTCGGAATGAATGCATTAGTTATTGGCCTTATCTACAAACAGCGCTTAAGCAATTTAAACTTTTGTGATTGTATATATAGGATTCAAGATTGTGAACAGCAGCATTAAATAGGCCTTTAAATGGGCACCTGGTGAGATCATACCGAATGTAGGAATGTCAACCTTGATGGTGTTGAAAGGTTACTGGGTATAATGTTGTTAAGAGTGGCTTCATAGTTGCCTACGCGTGAATCGTAACCTGGTATTAAACAATTTCCTTATATTCTTCCTAGGAACTTTATCCACCTTTGTAGATAGCACTACAAAATCCAGAGACTATATGACCATTGCGGTTGGTAACTGGACAAAACAAATTCAGCAATAAATAGAGAGTTTGATCTTACAATCTACAACAAGCTGTTGCTGTATCAGAAAATTTTAAAGTCGATAGATATGGATTTATGGTAAATAAACCTCAAAATGATACAAGCGTTTCAAGTGTTCCCATTATTACTGTTCAAATTAGCTCGATGTTCATTACCGCACTTATCAAAATTAAAAAAATAAAAGCTCGTTTAAAAGCTTAAATAAAATCAAAAACTTATTGTCGTAAAACTTAATTGGAAATACTTTTCATTAGAGCGCTAAATTTGATGTCGTGATAAATGCTTTTTGTACAAGAAAAGTTTTTTTTTTATTGTAATGCAACAACAAAAGCTTTTTCTACTTTAACGTGAGTAGTAGTAGTAGTAAAAAAAAAACGATTTTAATTATTTTAAAATAAAATTTTTGGTGGTTGATTTTTCCCGCCATCATAAATGACAACAATAACAAAATTAAACGGCAAAGTTATTTATTATTCATACATACATACGTAGAGATATTTCCCACAAAAATTGCATGATATTGTGTTTAGACAGTAGAGTTATGTACGTCGTGTGTGTGTATATAGGAACATGAACTATTTGAAACAATTATAAATAATGAAAATTCAATTAAAAATCAACACAAAATGAATAAATTAAACGCCTAATTAGGATAGAAATTTACGCCAGCAAAAAAAAAAAAAAAATGATTTTAATTGAACAAAAATAAAATTAAATTTTGTCGGATGCAGAGGAAATTTAATTATAACCAACAAAGGTATAGGGTTTGTTGCAACAGTGTTATGTGTACAGTGGGAGAATACTACCACCTTTTGTCATATTCCTGTATATTATCGTAACCCTTGAGATAATTGTACCGAATATTGATGGCAAATTTATTTTATTTAAACGAATTTGTTACGTTTGGACGTGACGTAACGTACGAACGTATGATATTGATTGATATGAAATGTAAATTATTAAATTATTGACAGATGACCAAAATTTAAATGACAATGATGTGAATATTGGTTAACCATTACTGGACAATTACTTGTAAAAGTTCAACCGTAGGTCTCTGTAACGCTCAGATTTACGTATATACCTCGATTAGATATTGCTTTTACATATCACTTGGTTATGTGAATATTGAACCGTGTCCTTGATCAGAAATTTTTCTCCAGTATTTACTTTACCTGTTTCTTGAATACCAGCTCATCGCATATTTATATCGGCAACAATTATGACATCATCTATGGTCATTTTCATGCTTCAGATTATTTTCTTTTCCGATTTCTAGCACTTATTTTCCAAAAAGGTCACAAAGCTCGTATCTGGAGACTTTTCCCAAAGATGTGTTTTCGATTACCATCCTGCTATAAATTTGCACTGATTCATTCGTCAGATCAGCCAATTCAATATCTACTGAGTGAAGCTTTTCATACTTGAATTTTTGGTGTTTAAACCCACATATTTTCTGGGTCGAAGCTCCCCCAACTCTGTCGCGGTTAATTTTTAACGTCCTACCTTACGCCATCACCAGCCAAATCGACGACGCACGAATATAGGTTCGATTTTAAATCCATCTGCAAATTGCATTGCTCCAGCCAGCCAGTACTGGCATGAACGATGGTTCGGTCCAAGGATTCTGCACTCCAACAGGGGTCATATTTTGTTCATTCTCATCAACCAATCGTAATCATGTGATGAAAAATCCCTTTTGCAACCCTTCTTCGTTGGGATTCATACCTGGTTCCACCCAGTCCCAAACATCCTAGCTTTCAACCATTGTGCCAATTTCTCGGTTGTATTTTGGGCTGTTAGCCATTAAACACGTAAAAGGTCTACCACGAATCATTTTTTAGCAAAGTACATATGTGATAACGTAATCGTTATTTTATTAATTAATTTCTGGGTCTCCTCTTAGAAATTAATACTTACTGCCTAGCAGCCACCACTATTGATGTAAAGTCACTGACCAGGGAGCCGCTCACTCTAAATTATATACTATGAGTCATTTGTCATCAAAATTAATAAGACGATTTTTACAGGCCATTGCTGGCTCGTACCACATCAACATTCTGGCTCCATCGGATTCGATTCCGAACTTTTCGTATTGTTGTAGACAAAAAAAGTCGTTCTTTATCCCGAGGAGCCATCGTCGTCAACTGTGACTTATACGTCTGCCAAATGACGGCTCTCCTCTCATAGATCGCATAACCATTTGTTTAGGAACGGCTCGCAGAAAGTGACCAAACCAGCGTACTCACTGTCTTTTTATTTCATGAATTTTTATTAAACTCCTGATCTCGTGGTTGAATAAAACTCGGTAAGCGTCGCCATCGTCGCGTTTGGGGTCATATATCATATACGCACGATTCTTTTCTCAAATATCATTAACCATCTCTCATACTCGTCCGACAGGGTCCAACCCTCAAACCAATACATGACAATGGGTCTACAAAAAAAGAGCACACATTTTGCCCCCTTTACGCTCCATCATTTGGTCCACTGACCAATAATTGATTTGACTAAAAATTGAGTAAATGTTTCTCCTCACCCTTTGCTCCAGTTCAGCAGCCCACAATGTTTTTTGAGATCCTCTGTGATGAATTATGCGACTATCTTCGGTATTTTGGTAACTGCGGGTGTCCAATCAGGAAATGAGATGGCGTCAGCGGATCTACTTCTGTGTTATTTATAATACATAGAGGTCCAGAATTAAGAATTACTTCTATATCTCTGCGAGTAAGGTGTTCATTTCCTCGAGAGTCAAGATTTCTTTTCCTATTACTCTCTTGATGTGGTATTTGGTAGACTTTATCGCCGCTTTCCACAAGCCTGCCAAATGTGAAATACTCAAACAAATAAAAAGACATAGGCTCTATAAATTGTCTGCCCTCGTCCTTTAGCGAGATGAATTTGGAAAGGTTCAGCGAAATCTACTCCAGTCTTTAAAAATGGGCGTACCAATTTCACTCGCAACCTTACCACGTCACCCAATAATTGCTTTTGACAGTGTGCTTTGATTTTGATACACGTAATGCAATTCCGTACTACCTCTGTAGCTTTACATTTGCCGTTGGGTATCCATTACTCTTGACGATAAATGGACAAAACAGCGTTGGACCGACGTGTTTATTATTTAGATGAATATCTCGAAGGGTTAATGTAGTAATTTTGGATTTCTAATTATCAGGTGTTTGGTGTAGTACGGAGCTTAACTTTTTTGGAGTCGTCCTCCAATACGAATTAACCCATCGTCAATAGTGAAATGCTGCTACCCAATCTTTAAAAAATTTGGAGTGCTCGTACTTGCAGTGCTTACAATGTTAAGCAGCTCTTCCTCTGAAGATAAGTACCCTAGATTTTTTCGGTTTTAAGCTTTGCTGCGTTGCCAAACAAAAGATTTGGAGACATAACACTTCACTCTGCAATTTGAGAAACGATGAAAACCTTTGTAACATTTCGTCGAACCATCAGTCATGTGAAATTGATTTGATGAGAGTGAATAGAAATGGGGTTCGGGTTCACTGGGTAATATGCCCCGAGAGGCGCAATCTGCTGAGTTTTCTAGTGAAATTCCACGCGGTTGTGTTCGTTAGTGGTTTTGTTTAATATACTCTTATTGTTGCATTTCCACTGTCTGAGCTGTAATCCGTAGTCGTAGAATTTTGTGTTATTTGGAAGTACCCTGACCTGACAGTAAACTTTTCCACGTCTGCTGAAAAAGCGATCCGATGTTCTCTGAATCGAAAAATTATTGCGTATAAATTAGATTGGACAGTTGGTCCAACTGCAAATCTATCATTATTGAAGGTACCTGAACTGGGTTTTGCCGATCCATCTAATACGATTCTGAACTTTCTAGTTGAGCTAGAGGTTTTCAAGGCGCCGTGGTGTGGTAAATAAATCCGCTCTCAGTTTTCTTTGGTGGAACTCAGTTCCCTAATTGATTGGGTGATTTCTCAAAATTAAGTTTTACGATGAATCGACCATATGGGCTCCCCTGTAAATTTTGCAAAAAAATGATTTTCGCAAAAGGTTTCTTCCGCTGTTAAAATATTTGTTTCATGATCAACAGACTTTATCGAGGACGGACTCTTTATATTGGGACTCTATTTATAGGGTATTCAATGAATTAGTGAACTGGACTCCCCGATAATACCTAGCCATGTTTTCTGTAAAGCGGGTGCGTCTGAAGAGGTTTTGACTTTGCCGTTTTTGATAATGGTAAAGAAATGGTCAGTTCTGATTAGGATATCAATGCTGTTCCTCATATTGAGTTGAGGATCAGCCAATTTGATTCCTGCAAAAAATTTTATATTAATTTGCAAATGTTACTTATTCCTTTGATATTTACCACAACCAGTCTGACCTATGCCACTGATTGATATTTGCGCATTCTTTTTCTTTAATTGAAGCCGTTTAGCACAGGGTTCCATTATAAAACTGACTTGGGATCCGGAATTTAACAGAGCAAAGTATTATTTTTCTCGAATTATCGATAGCTTTTACTATTGCGATTGGAAGAATTCTAATAACACTTGAACGTTGAGCGTGATGAATATGAAAGTGATAACAGTATAGGGTGTTGTGTTTTTTATTGTGCACTTTTGGCAATGACGTCTCGAAACTTGAATATTAAATGATTATTTCTTTGTTCTGTGGCACACTGCACATTGGAATTTCGGGAATGATCTAATGGCTGCGTTGCAATCTGTTACTGCCTGTGATTCTTCTGAAGAAATGTGACTTTTCACTTTGGTTATGAAACTAACTAGTTTGGATGTTGCAATCAACGACTCTATAGTGTGTTTTTTGTTGTTTTTTTTATATTTTTTTATTTACAATTTTAAATCTTAATTCTAAAATTTCCGAATTTATTTGTGCTTGATTCGAACTGGAATGACAAATGATTGTGAGTTGCCTAGTGAAGATACCAAAGGGTTGTCAAATTTGGAACTCGATGAGTAGAATTTTGATGTGAGTTTAGTGATAAATTGGGATATGGTAGGACTATTTGCTAGTTCTTAGAGTTAATCTGATGCATTTATTTTGTACTATTTGTATTTTGTAAATGTGGGTTTTTGGCTGCGTTAGCCCAAAGTGCACATGCTATACTAACTATTACTATGTTAGTATAGGTCTAATGGCTACTTTGTAAAGTAGTAATTTGTTAGTTTGGTTAAGTTTTGATTGCCAATGAAAAAGTGCGACATGGCGTATAAGGCTTTGTTAGCTATGCTAACTTAAGAATTTATATAGGGTTGGAATGTCAGACGGGAATCCAATGAACAACCAAGGTTTTTGCCCTTACTCTGCCATTGCCAAAACCCTCGTTGCCGCTTTTGATTTGTCAATTTTTGAGTTAGTGAATATAACAGTTTGGGTTTTGGTAGTGTTAACATTGATTTTTCATAGTTTATAAAACTGTAGAATTTCAAGGAGGCTACCAATCTTTTGGACAATAAATTAAATCAACCTGTGGTGATTGAAGATAATACTGCTTTATCGTCCGTAAAAATAGCCAATTGGCAAAATTTGGGAGTGAGTAGGACGTTTGTGAAGGGGTATGAAGATTTAAAAGTTCATCCGGTGGAGTTTGCAAAGGAGTTCATCGTGCCACACCGAATCAAATGCTTTCTCAATATCAAGCATGATCAGTCCAGTAGACTTATTCAGGTTTGATATGAAGGCAACATGCTCTCCAAGTCAAACGAGTTGATGTTGAGCAGAATCACTCGATCAAAAACCAAACTGAAGGCCAGCTATAATTTTAAACTTTCTACATGGGAAAGTATTCTAGTGAGAATGGTGCGTTTGAGGATTTTTCCTAGAACAGGAAGGAGGCTGATTAGTCTGGACACATTTGAAAATAGCTTATTAATGGCTTGTGAATTGGGATAACTTTGGCATGTTTCCAAACTAACGGAAAATTTGAAAGGCGAATGCATGCATTTAATATTGCTAATAGATACATGATGATTTTTTTGGGAGATTTTTGATTACTAGAGGTGACAAACTATCTTGGCTAGAGACCTTATTTGAACTGATTTTTTAAGTTCCATGCCTGCTGATTGAAATATCTTTGATATTCCGTCTTTCAACGTGACAGTGGAATCAACAGAATTTGTACCGGTTAGTAGATCGTCGACATATATATTATTTTCAATGGCGTCGGCGGTTACAGCGAATGATTTTTTGTGGTCTATAGCTAAGTGCTTCAAACATCTTGTGGCAAGTTACGGCGCAGAAGACGAACCATATGTCACAGTTTTCAGCTTAAAAGTCGACAATGGTTCGGCAGAAGAATCTCGCCACATGATTAATTGAAACTTCTGATCATCTTCATACTTTAAAATTTGCCGATACATCTTGGCAATATCGGCGCTAAACACGTATGGGTGTGTTCGAAAATGGATCGATATTGAAAACAAATCCTTTTGAACTACTGGTCCCACTATCATTACTGTATGCAATGACTTTCCGCTCGAAGTTTTGGTGGACCCACCAAAAAGTACCCGTAATTTCGTTGAGGAGCTTTCAGCCTTCATTACGCAAGGATGTGGGAGGTGAAAATTTGGTGATGTGATGACTGTTGAATCGATGTGTTCCATGTGGCCTAACGATTTGTATTTAGCAATAAACTTGGTATAGCTGGATAATAGTTCTTCTGACTTGTGGAACGGTCTTTTTAGATTGTAAAATCGGAAAAATGGCCACAAATTTGGAATTGGCCAAAAGTGAATTTAGTGAAATGATTTTCACTAAAATAGAAATGAGAGAGATTTTTGATGGTCCAAAACTTCTCTATTGGCTCGCTCAACTGGCTCGAATTATCGACAACCACATGACAAGTGTGGTTAGATAGTGAGTGAGACGATAATTTTCAGAAAACCATACCCACCCTAGTACGGTATTCTGCAGCAGAGGCAGATGAGCAGCCAACTTGATTTGTCCCACTGACAGTAGTTCATGAAAAATCTCCGCATCTAATATCAAATCCAATAATGCTCTCCCACGGAGTCCAATAGTGTTCTCCTAATCACACAGTGCCGGAAATGGTCAAACACTTTGGCTTGTGCCGTGGCTAAGTACACAAATGATGGTGACATCACTCTGGAGTTGGCACCAGCAAGCGTTGATGCTGATAATTTGATGGCAGTTATTTCGTTGCTTGAATCACAAATCGTAGCAGAAAGAATCGTAGTCGAAAGTAACGACGGTGGCTCAGTTTTTGAATGTGTGTTATGAGGTTCATAGTCAACTTTGTGTAATAGCGAATGATACTGAAAATTGCAGTGTCGACAGCGCAGCGCCACTGGACACGAAGAAATTGCGTGATCGAAACGAAGATAATTGTAACTTGTATCATGATCTAATTTGGATGCTATTAAATAGACAATCAGGTTATATCATTGCTTATGGGTCTTTTTAATGCTTCAAGTGAACGCAAATAAGATCGAAAATGGGCCAACAGCCCCAATAATTTTTTGGAGTCTTGTCGATCGATCGATTTCACTGTAAATATTCTCTGTATGTGATGTTGTATGATTAAATTTGTAATTCTCATCACTTAGTTCCACTGCTGCCACCACGCTAGCAGCGTAACCTCCTAAATCAAGCTTCAAATAGTAGAATCTTGTTTGATTTATCAACGATAGGTTGTTGTGAATTAGCGTGTTAAATGTTCGAATGAATGAATGCCAGTCTAAATACCCACCAATCGAAGTTGGTAATTCGATTGTTGGAAGCTTAGCACTCATTGTTGGTAGATCGGCTTTCACTTAGTTAGGCTTTTCTTCTTCTACTTGTGCTCTATGAAAATTCTCAATTCGCTCCCGAACTAACTTTGTCAATAATTCCGTGTTCATGATCTCGTATGGAGGCAGCATTTTTAGGTAAACTAACCATCTTTCACCAACATCCGCTAAGCGGTATTGGGTTTTCTAAATTTTTGCAGCTTCGAGTTGAGTTTCGATAAACTTTTCATATCGCCCCAATGTCTCGATAAAGTTTTCAATAAACTGTTTAAGCGACGTGGATCTACGGCTGGAGGCATTTCACGATACTAAATATTGGAGAATAACTATACTCACGAGTTAATCCAACTATACAGTAAGATTACTATTTCCATTATGACCGTGGTAAAAGAAAAAAATGTGGGTTTTGTGGTCCTTTTGTATCTGAGGGCGTGGGTTCATATCCAACTTCTGGCACCAAATAATGGAACACAAGAGTTTTTCTCTTCAATATTTAGGAAATTCACCACACTGCATCGACATTATGCGTCGACAGGCATAGTGCAATTCTAAGTACGGTTGCAGATTGACGCTCCATTCCCGTATTATTGGCAATTCAAGTACTGTTTTGGTACTCCTTGTCTGTTGGTGAAAAAGGTTGCCATGTGTATTTGATTTGGTTTTTGCGGTTTGCCACTGATTTGACTACAACTCCCGAGTTGGTGCTGGCCAACTTCACTGTTTCGGCCTCTACTTGATGAAGGCCGAAAATTACGGCCGTATATTTTAGTTCAATTTCGGGAGTGAACGAATGGAACTGGTGAGAAAGTCTTCCCAGATATTGGATCAACTGTTGATTAGATCCTGATTTTTTGCGTTTAATCGCACTCGTCCAGTGCGATTAAAAATTTTCAAAATTGATTGGAGATTCCAATTAAGCCTGCGCATTTTGCACGCATTTTGCACAATGACTCGACCTCCTCAATCTTGCAGTCCATAATGATGGTTTTTTCCTTATCCAAAGGCTCTGCAACACGAGCATTGTTAAGAGGCTCAAAACGGCTACCTACCGGAATGGTATACTCCAGGAGTGGCTTTTTAAATCGAACAAATTTACCAACCTGTACCTAAAAATATTTTCTACCTGTTCAACATTGATGACCCCAAAATTATATTCACTCATGTCACACAGCTATACCATGTCATAAGAAAACAGTATATAGCAGAGCTAATAATTCAATCAAGGATAATAAACTCCTTAACAATTTTTGCTGACAAAACATAAAATACAAAAAAATGGTGAGCCAATGTAAAATCATAATAATGTAACAACAACAACAATAAAATAGAGTCATTTAAAATGCATCATCATCGAAAAAGAAAATCGAATCAATAATTTATATGATGAAAATTAAGTTCATCCAACTTTCAATGATAAATTGATAAAATAAAAAAAATGGAAAAAAACTAAAACATAAAATTATGCTACTCTATAAATTTTATATTTATGTTCAAAGAATTTATAAATGTATAGACGTATGTATACTGGATCTTGTTCCAGTGCAAGCAATATAACAACAAAAATCTTCATCGCGTGCTTATACTTGTCTATCTATCTACGGTATATAACTGCACAGTTGCGATTTCATCCTCTGAATCCTGAAGAAATTTTTTAATGTCGATTTCAAAAAAAAAAAAAAATAAAACTTAAAACGTGATTTTATAGTAAATAAAATTCGACTCCCTCCCATATTCCTGTAACTATTTTTATTTATTCTAAGTCTTTGCGCGCCAATACTAATGTGTGTGTGTCGGAAAAACGAAAAGAAATGCTCTAAACTATTAAGATAAAATAAAAGTTTTATTTCTCAGAAAGGAAAAATAAGAAAATTGTTTAATAATTTATTATTGAATTTTCAAATACGTACACTTATGCGCCTTCGTAAAAAACTTTTTTTTTCCTTTTTCATTTATCTCTCTTTGTACACACTATACCTTATTCCACTTTAAAGAGCTTTTTGAGCGTTTTGTTTGAGTATTACTTCTTTTTACTGTGAAATTCAAAGGAAAATGATTTTTCTCTTTACGGCAGTGTTTTTATTTTCCCGAACATAATTAATAAATGCTATAATTAGTTATTTGCAGACTTTATGTTCTGTCGAATTGTTTGGTAATATTTTGTTTGGTTTTATGGTTTCAACACAGAGAGTTGATTCTGCAAATATTTTAGAGATTTAATTTTTTTTATACTACTGCTAATGGCTTGAATCACTTGAATCTCTCTTAACCTGAAATATCTCATATTAGGAGTAAACTATGACAGTAATGTGTGTGGTTTAAATCGCCTTTTGGTTAAATAATATTTACCGACATTCTGTTCTGCGAAGCCGTCAATATTTTGAAAGTTTTTTTAAAGACTACATGGAATTTTTTGGGAACCAACAAAATTTTCTTTTGTATATCAGGCTGTCATTCTACTATTTTGACTTTGTCAAAAGCTTGTGCAATATCCTCCAGAGCTAGTTTGATCATATTTACAATTCTATGAACTTACTCTACGGTACTCTTTGGGCCACAAAACCCAAACTGGTGGTGTTCAGATAATAATGATTTTAATTTTTGTAATAACATTTTTAAAATTATGGCGCAACTTGGGTTTTGTCTTTGCTGGATTTTGGAATCGTTATGTTCAACGACGCTTTTTATATATTAGAGAGATATCCACATCTCATTATTGCATTGAAGATAAAGGACTTCACTTTTTCACTTAAATTTGGTATTGCTTTGCTTATTTGGTGTGAATACCTTTTTTCAACGGTTAGATAAATCATTAGTCTTTTCTATGTCACTTCTGGCCCAACCAGAGTTAGGATGGTGGGTTTAATAGAATTGGCCTTCTTAATTTTTTTGTTGCCTTTCATAGTGAGTAACTGGATTTTTTGGTAGCTAAAACTCTGCCTATCCTGGATTCTTTGATCTCCTTCCTCTATCGTTTAAAGCTTTAATAGCTTTATTTATTTTTAGTTCTACCACAGTAGGCGTATTTTTTGTAATTACTTGTAAACTGTTGAGTCACTCTTTCAAAGGTAACTTCCTTTTTAATAGCTATTTACATTATTAACCATTTGCTGGCAACCATTTGCTTGAGAATTAGTGCGGGAAATTTTTTTGTTACGTTATCATGAAACTTGTGATCGTTCCAGCTAGGTTATTTATGGTTCATTGTGGTTATTTTTGGTAGATATTCTGTATTGCCATGAACGAAAGCTGGTTTTAAATCAAAGGATCAAGCCGTAATCTCTAATTGATGAGACCTTGTCCGATAGTGACGTCATCGAACAACGATATACGAAAGTTAAGGCTGTATTACGGAAAGCAATTCATGGCCGCAACATAATGGTTACGGCCATTCAGGGGTAGCTAAATAATACCATGAGAATATTCACAACACATCAGAAGGAAATGTTAGAAACCATGCGAGAAAAAAGCTTCTCTGTAGTACCAAAGGATTAAATAAGACTACCAAGAATCCAGATTTCCTTCTTAACTCGAAAATATAGCAAACTTCCGTCATTCAAGATTTATTCGGAACATCGGTGCACAATTACTCCTCACTCACCGACGTTCACAAGTTGCAATACTTGAAGGGACTATAAAGAACTATAGAGAGGCATGGAATAAGCTCTGCCCACGCTATGACAACCAAGGCTTAGTTATTAAGTCCTTAATAAGGCAATTTATGGCTCAACATACAATTACTTCAGGAAGTGCGTCGTCGTTTCGTATACTCTGTGATACATCTGACGAAATCATCATAGGCTTGTTGGCAATAGCAACGGAGGCAGAGAAACTGCCCAAGCTTTAATGCTTTCTTATAATTTATTGGGAAACGTTGTGCTGCATTGGAAATGTGTGAACCGATCCAGTAAAGAAGTTGGATAGTGAAAGCATCACCGTTGATACATCAATACGATGCATCAAATGGAAAAAAGCACATAGATTGCACGAATGTAGCCACTGCTCTGAACATTTTTTCAAAAAGAGACTTCGTGGTAAAAGCGAGAGCGACTCTGGCTCCAAAGCGTTCCTAATTCCCAAAACCTACATGACAAAAATGCAGTTACCACATCGCAACTGTAGGATTCCAATCACAGCGATTACCATCAGTTTCCAGCTGGACATGAGCACTACCACGGAAGTGGATGTTTTTATTTTGGATCATCTTACTTCAAAATTGCCAAGAGTAGGCACCGAAGTATTATACGCTTTGAATGACCTACAATCGCTACAACTGGACGATCCTGTGAAAGAACAGTGTCGCAAAATTGAAATTATACTTGGGGCAAGCCAATTTTTCAAGCTTTTTCGACAAGGACAAATAGAAGCACCTCATACAACGGCCTCATTGCTCACGAGTTTTTCATAGCCACTCACTCTACAGATAATACAGGCCGGTTTATTGTGAGATTGCCTTTAGCTAAATATTCTACAATTTTAGGAAGCTCACTACAACGGGCCACATCCAGATTCATATCAATTGAATCAAGTTTGCTAAGGCAGATGGATCTCAAAAATGCGTATTCGTCATTCATGAATGATTATGAGACGCTCAACTATATGGAACACATACAACCAGGAAACCATAGCTTTTCAAACGAGTACTACTATTTACCACATCATGTCTTACGAAGGTTCGCGTGGTATTCGATGGATCAACCATTACATACACTCATACATCACTAAATTCTAAGTTATTTGTGAGTCCAACAGTGCAACCTGATCTTCGCAGCATTTTGATCTACGCCCAATAGGATTCACTGCCTATATCGAACGAATGTACATTCAGATTCGTATCGATAACCTAGACTGCGACTACCCGCGTATTGTATGGCGTGACAACCCAACGGTTCCTAGCCACTAGGAGTCTCAAATAACTGGGAAAAGCATCACAAACCAAATTTCCTCTGGCAGCAAAAGCTAGCCTCAATGCATTTTATTTGGCCGATCTGCTCACCGGAAGCGACGAAATCCCTTCAGCAATCACACTGGCAAACGAGATTACAAAGGTTCATAAAACTGTAGGTTTTCCGCTTCATAATTTTGCTTCGAATTCACAGATGTTTCTCATATCCTATTTACACTAAATGTATCTTCATCCTGGACCATCATTGCTCTCTCATTTGTCCCGACATTCATTATGGATTCTCAGTATACGAAGACTAGCAAGAAAGGTAAGAAATGTTTTTATTATCTGTTGAAGACTTAATTCCCATCCTGCCAATCAGGACATGGGAAATTTACCGCCCGAAAGAGTTACGCCAACAAAACCTTTTACGCACGCTGGATTAGATATGGCTGGGCCGATCGAAATTGAAATAAAAACCTGTAGAGGAGCAAAATTTGTCAAAGCCTACATTGTCGTAATCATTTACGGATGACCGAAAATTTAAGAACAGTTGCTTTTCTGGCCACACTCAAAAAATTTGTCATTAGGAAGGGACTACCCAGTACCATATCCTGCGACAATGGCTCCAATTTTGTAGGAGCAAAACGTAAGCTTAATCAAAATCAACGTTAACTTTACGCAAACACGGCAGGCAGTAAGAACTGAATTTCACCACCGAGCGAGGAATTATTTAGAAGTATAATCCTCCTGCGTCTCTCCACTTTAGTCAAGGCATTGACAAAGTTTATGCACTCAGGCCAGTACTTTTACTAACCACAGCTCCACTGCCAGCAATTCCAGAGATGGATAATTCGGAAATCCGAGATAACCGCTTGACACGATGGGAAAAAGTTCTAAAGCCAGTTCATATATTCTGGAACCAGTACAATCTCGAATATATATATATATATATATATATATATATATATATATATATATATATATATATATATATATATATATATATACAATTTACAAGAGAGAACTAAGTGGAAAAAGTAAAACGAGAATTTAAAATAAAGCCATATCGTGCTTATCAAGGATGTAAATCGACCACCATTATTGTGGCCACTTGCTCGAACCGTCTGCAATATCAACCATGGACAGATAGACCAGTAGTCAAAATCAGCAAGCTTATATGTTCAGGAATCTAATGTCGAGTACCTCTTCATCGTAATTAGATGTACGCCTTTTCAAGCAGTTCTAGTTGAACGTATAAATTCTTCCACAGCTGTGTCATTCTTGATATTTGCTGTCCATTTTTCGCGTGTCATGGTTTTCGTTTTAGAAGGGCTTTGTCAGACATATTGTTTCACACTGTCAAAACGATATACTTCACACTTTACACTTCCAATAAACTTACGATTAGGTTATCCGTGTTTGCACTTCCGCTGTATTAAATTCCTAAGGCAAGTATCCAAATAAATCGAATTTGCAACAGACATAGCAAATTTTCGGGTCTCATATTTTCTTCGACTGACTCCTATTTGGAATTATCATTGTGCCTGGATTTATCTTGATATGTCAGAGTTGATCACATTCGCGTCTCAATTCGCATCTTTAACCTTGATATAAAGAACTTATTTTTCTAAAGAAAGGTCAGGCAATAGTCGAGTGCGGCTCGTAAATAATTTAAAACTCTGGACTGAGTTATTTATAATGTTAATCAGTAAATTTCTAATGTGAAGGATTGAAACACTGTATTTGGTTTCCACCCAGGTCCAAAATGCCGATAGATCTAGGTCTAAAGGTATGTTCAGTCCGGTGATTCCTTTAAAGAAATTTTGTGAACTGTGCTCAGTGCTTAGTAGTCTTAAGACTTGAGGCATCCACCGTTAAAGCTTTTTTTCGTCTACAAATTTGCTTGGCGATTCTTCTAGCAAGGACCGTTTTGTTCTTTATTTGGATTATAAGACTTATTCTCGCTTCTTTATGGGCTTTATTCTGTCGCTTAACTGCCTCGGCAACACTGATGTCCTTAATTTTCAATACCTCTCATAGAGAGGTAAAATTTCACCATCAATATCAAATGAAATAAAAGCAGAAGTAACAACATGTGTCGCAAAATCATTCCAATCAGTTGTTTTGCCAACGGCACAAGTACTTATAAAGGATTAATCGGGAGAATGGAAAACCTGCAGAGTGTTATTAGATTCTGGTCACATATTTCTTTTGCGTCCGAAGCATGTATCTAGCGATTAGGATTACATAGCATCAATGCTCGTATTTCCATTAAGGGTCTTAATGATGCCACATTGGGAATATCTAGAGATCTAACACAATTAGAAATAAAATCAAGAATTGATGATTCCTTTGAAATCGAAGCCGAAATGCTGATAATACCAAAAATCACATCATATCAATTAAGGTATATCCATCAAATAGCTAATTTAGAAGAATTCCAACATTTGCAGCTAGCAGACCAAATGTTTTATCAATCGGGACAAATCGATTTATTACTAGGCAGTGATCATTTAAAAATGTAACCTTAAAAATATTTTGGGAGACAAAAGAAGTCCAGCACGCGTTATCATTAACGGAAGAGGAAGAATTTTGCCAAAGTCACTACAAGAATCTGTCGAAACTGTGGCCATTCAGGGGTCTAACACCAACATTGGTTTCTCAAGAGGCATGGCAATCAAACGATTTTATAATTTAGAAAATCGTTTTAAAAAGGATATGTCATTTCATAAATTATACCTGGAGTTCATGAATGAATACAAGGAACTGAGACATATGGAGTTAGGCAGATTCATCAGAAGTGACCGATACTATTTACCCCACCATGAAGTAGTAAAAATGGGTAGCAGTACTACCAAATTGCACGTTGTATTCGATGCTTCTGCTAAAACGTCAAATGGTGTATCATTGAATGACGGGTTAGCCGTCGGTCCAACACTTCAATCGACCTTGTTTGAACTGCTGTTGAGATTTCGTAAACATCGAATTATATTCATAGCGGACATTGAGAAAATGTTTCGCCAAATTCGTATACATGATGATATTAAATATCAACGGCTCGTGTGGCGAAATTCTGATAAGGGAACTATGCAATCATTCAATCTTCTAACAGTAACATATGGAATGGCGTGCGTCTCGTTTTTAGCAACAAGGACGCTAGTTCAACTTGCTCTAGACTACCAGACAGCTAGCGGCTCAAAGGAAGCTGTATGGTTAGTACACGGTTTGATTGCGGTTTTAAATAAGGGCGGATTTAAAGGCAATTCCTCAATTAAATAGCCAAAATTCAGTTGTTAATTTCGAAGATGAATCTCAACCTGTATCGTTACTTGGTTTGAGATATGCGCTAAAAAAGGACGTGTTTTGCTTCAATGTGAAATTAAACGACTGTAAAATGACTAAGGTCAGCATGTTATCAGAGTCAGCTAAGGTTTTTGACCCTATAGGATGGCTATCTCCAGTCACAATTAGGATTAAAATTTTGTTTCATAGTCCTAAATGGCATGATATCCGTCGGTTTACGATCACTGCATCTAACTTTGGTTTAATTTGTAAAGCAAGAAACACAGACAGTATTCCTAATAATTCCTAAGTGAAGAAAATGTTTTATCGTACCAAAATTTCATCAGCAGCTATAGACTACAGAAAACAAAATGAACACATAGTAATAGCTCAATTGGAAAAGCCAATGAACATAAAAGTTTATCCTTCCGGAATTTTTATTGATGAAACCGATGCGTGCTTAGCTGCTACTCCCGATGGTCTAATAGATGACTATAAAGGATTAGTGGAAATTAAGTGTTCATTTGCTTCACTCAATATGGACCCAGTAGAAGCTATCAAATCCGGTCAAATACGATATTTTAAATATAATAAAGACACAAATACAATATCAATTAATAAAATTCATCCATATTATTATCAGGTGCAAAGACAGTTGCACATAAGCCAAAAAGATTATTGCCTTTTTTGTAAGTTTACTTCATCTCGTTATAATCTAAACATAGAACGAATTGAGAGAGATGACATTTTCTTTGAAAATGAAATGCGAATAACGTTGATTGATTTTTATAATAATTCACTTTTACCAGAAATCGTTGATCCCCGAGTTAATCGAAATATGCCTTTTGGGAAGCACTTTAAAAACTAGCATTCATATTATTAGTTAAAAAATTGTAAAATACAGAAATAAAAAAATTTAAACAACGAAGGAAAACGATATTCCGATGGTAATACAATACGTGGCGACATATGGATTAGGCCTACCGGGAAAACCATATTAAAAAAACGCGCGACGCACCCTTCCCCACTCGGAACGCGTGGAAATGGGTACATTTCCAGAGACAGCAGCATAATTAACGAAATTATTCTATTGGCTTCAACACCGGATAAAAACGATTTTGAGTCAATCTTGCACAAATAATAATAAATATTTCACAAAATTTTAGGATAAAAAATAATTATTACAACCTTACGTGTACGTTTAATAAAAATTATTTTAATCTATGTCTGCAAGATTAATGAAGCAATTATAAAAATAAATCGAAAATATTTAAAAAAATTAATTACTAGCAATATTCTATTCCAAGGTATATTTTGTTTTGGTTTATTATTTTCATTCATAAAAGCAAAATAATAACTATGAGGTGTAGAACCAAAAACGTCTCTATAGAAAGACCAACTTTATTTTTTCGTACACTAATACTAATATATATCCGCCTCAATAAAGTAGTATTGGTACCAGAACAAATAACAAAGCAAAAATAACATAAAAAAACTAACTATATTAGTGTTAGTAAAAATATTTTTTTGTTTTTGATTTACGCTATATCTGTACACAACCAATACTACATCAAAGAGGCGCTTTGTCCCTTTAAATTTTTGAATAGTTGGTCTTTCTATAGAGACGTTTTTGGTAGAACAAAATTTTATATGTAAATAAAAACTAAAAGAAAATTTTAATATGGATGTATATAACATTTTTTACAGCAATAACAATGAAACGAAACATCCTATACATCAAAGTCTTCTGTATTGGTTTAAACTAATATCATTTTGTTTTGTTTTTATTTTTATTTTTACACTAAACACAACCATACAAATTTTGTATATAGAAATTACACAGTAAAATTGATACTTTATATATGTGTATATGAAATGACCCTCTGTCGGAAGTTGGCTACACTTATTTTTAGGAAAAATTTTGCTTTTTTTGGTTTAACTATTTTTATTTTAATTATTTTTGAATTAAAAAATTAAAATAAGTAAAAAATAAAAAAACTACGAGTCAGATTATGGATTAAAATTAATTGTTGTGAATAAGTTTTTTTTCTATCGTTGTTGTGTATTCCAATCGATGGTGCATAAGTTGTCTAAGTTTAAGAGCTAATAACAAAATATTAAAAGAAAATTTAGAAAAAACAAAAAAACTACGAGTTAGTTTTCCGCATTATCAATTTATGATAAAAAAACTCTAGAAGAAAATATTCACACAGGTGCTTAACAACGGTGCTTAACGACGGTGCATAAAATACCCTATTTTAGTATAGAACGCTCTTAAAGAAAACAGTAACCGATTTAGAGTGACGTTTTGATATAGCATCGAACAGCTTAACCGGAATAAATCATTGGAAATACACGGCATGCCCGACTTACTCACATCCAATGCAAATAGTACACTTGAAAATACGGTAAAATTAATTAAACAAGGCCTTAATATTAACCTTGATTCGGATTCATTTCAATATATCAACAAAATAAACACGCCGCATGTGAAGAAGTTATTAATAAAATTTAATCAACAAAATATTCGTGACGCAATACTGGTAGCCAAACGAAAAAAACGATTAACAACTAGTTGTGTCGGAGTCTTACCTTCTAATAATATTTTCTTTAATGAAAATTTAACTAAGTTCAGGAGTCATCTGTATGCCGAAGCGAGGAAACGTAAAAAATTGTTTAAATTTAAATATGTGTGGATTCGTAATGGTAATATTTATGTTAGGAAAACTGATGGATGTTAAGCTAAGTTAATTAAATCAAATTGAATATCTCAAATTTCATCACAGTTACAATCATTAATTTTATATTAATCTAGAATTATTTATGAAGCTCAAGTAGATAGTGATTTAATTAATAGTGTGGATAACACCAAACAGTTTTCAAATTTTCATGTCATGCATTTTAATATAAGAAGTTTACGGGCCAATTTTACTTCACTTTTGGCGAATCTAAATAGTTATGTCATTGTACCAGATATAATTTTTTTTAACTGAAATCTGGATTACTAATAATGAGGTATATTTTTATAAAATTCCTGGGTATAATTTTTTTAGTTGTTGTAATGATATAAATCGTGCGGGTGATGTTGCGGAATTCGTAAAGGATCATATTGCGGTGAATTATTTTAATTATAATATAGTAACAGCTGACTGTATGGAACTTAATTTTATAAAAGGGAATTCACAATTAATAGTTTATGTATCTATCATTATCATGCTTATTCTATTGGCAGATTTTTAAATGAATTACTACCAATCCTAAACAAACACTGCAGATCAAAGAACTTTCTACTTATAGGTGATATCAATATTGATATCTTATCGTCAAATATAGAAATAGACAATTACATTCAATTATAAGAATAGTAAATAGTAGCTCGTCATGTATATGCCATGCATTTTACAGGTTTGGATCGACAAACTTAAAAATTGTGGGTGATTTAGTTAATCTTCATATATCTAATCATATTCCAATTATACTTACACTTACATTTAAAAATTCAAATAGCTATAAAACTAGAAATGCTAGCCAAACTATATCTCGCATTAATTTAGATAAATGTAACAAACTTTTACAGACGCAGGTCTGGGATGATATATTCTTAGCAAACGATGTTAATATTTTGATAAATAAATTTTTGAATACTTTCAATTGTTGCTTAAATAATAGTAAATATCAAAAGTATAATATTGGAATAAACTATAAAATGGCACCATGGATGTCTTTCAAGCTTCACTCACTGGTGAATTTGAAAAATAAATTATCTAAGAAACTTAGAAAACATCCGTTAAATACTAATCTATTAAAACGTTTTAACATTATAAAGTGCAATATGATGATATATGCTGAACGAACTAATTATTATGTGACCCTTTTTGAGAATTGCTCCAATGACTGCAAAATGCAATGGAAGCTAGTAAATTCTCTAGTAGGTGAGGATTCTAGCAGAACCGGAATAATATCTTCTATATTAGATAAAAATGATAATTTCATTACAAACCCTCTAGATATATGCAATGTGTTTAATCATCATTTTTCAAGTCAATGTGGTTTGATACACAATACCGCAAGCCCTACATCTCATTGTTATATAAAATGGCAAAATGATTCATTTTATTTTCATGCAATTACTCCTGAAGAAGTATTTCATATAGTCGCATCAATGAACAACAAAAACTCTAGTAGGCCTGATCGAATATCCTCTACCGTTTCAAAACAAACTGTTTCAAGCATAATCTTTCTGCTTGCTCATATTTTTATTCAAAGTGTATCTAATGGTGTATTTCCTGATATTTTTAAATGTGCTATTGTCACCCCTCTATTTAAAAAACACGATAGATTGAAATTAATCAACTACCGTCCAATTTCTGAATTACCAATATTTTCAAAAGTGTTTGAAAAATTGATTCAAAATCGTATAGTAACTTACTTGGATGGTAAACAATTTTTTAGTGACTGCCAATTTGGCTTTAGGAAGGGCTTAAGTACTGAAGCTGCGCTTTTAGTATTTTTTCGTCGATATATGATTCCTTAAATAATGGTAAAGTCCTTGGTGTGCTTTTTCTTGACATTTCTAAGGCGTTCGATACCGTAGATCATTCACTTTTACTAAGTAAATTGTGGCGTATTGGATTCAGAGGGTTCATGTATAACTGGCTTAAATCATATTTACAAAATAGATTACAAAAAGTTGTAATCGGTTCCTGCTCTAGTGAATTTAATGAAATTATTTCAGGTGTCCCCAAGGTTCGGTTCTTGGTCCTTTACTTTTATTAATCTATATTAATTTATTTTTTGATTTAAAATTGTACGGTAAAATTGTTGCATTTGCAGATGACCTTGCATTAACTTATTCAGCAGATACCACAGAAGAATTGGAACACCAAATGAATTCTGATTTAGCAATAGCGCGTATTTGGTTTTTAAATCATAAAATGAAATCAAGTGAAAAATCTAGAGGCATGCTATTTAATGTAGGATCAAGAGTGGTTAAAATCTTGAATGTATTTTACCACGATGAACAGTGTAACAAATTTAGTGATTCTATCAATTGCTTTAAATTCCAATTTGTCAATGAATTTAAATACTTGGAAATAACGATCGAAAATAAATTGAACTTTAAGAAACATATCAATAATATTAAAGCATATTTAAATAACTCATTAAGAAAGCTGTATTTACTACGATCAATGTGTCCACGACATGTGTTGAATAATCCAAGCGTTTTTGGATTTTTAGAAAATGTAGAACTCTTAATTTGTTAATTTAATTTTATTTTTATTGTTTTTTATAAATTTTTAGTTTATGTTACAATGAATACTCAAAGAAGACTGACATGAAGACTATTATAATCAGAGAGGGAGCACTGAGGGAGAAATAAAATAGAAAGAAACTAAAATATAAAAATAAAACATGTGAGAGAAAGAGAAAACATTCTTATATACAAAATTATTGATCAAGGCTGTTTGCTTTAAAAGTGGGAATAAACTAATCAAAAATATTATTCGCCTAAATGTTTATATGTGTAAGATTGTTTTCGTAGTTATCCCAATGTTTGGCGGGTTACATACAAAATAATCTACATCAGTGTTAAGGCTTATCATTTCGGAAATTAAACATGTGTTGCTAAAGGTATATTATGGAATTTTCAATTCGAAGATTGAGTATGGTCTCCTTGTATATGGTGGAGTTTATTATTCAGGAATAGTCAGGTGTTGCCTTTTCGCTACTTATATGTATATAAATTCTTAAAACTCTACTTTTTGCGCAGTGGACATAAGTTAGTAAAAGTACACTCGTATAACTTAAGAGATAAAAATTCTCGCTCTATTCTGTTCACCCGCAAGGAGTATTTTAAACACTTTTATAATTCTAGTGCTCCGACGCTTTTTAATAAATTACCACCTGAAATTCAGAATGAACAATCTATTAAAAAGTTTAACAGGTTGTTGAAGGATTGGTTATTCCGGCAGGATGACGTTGAATGTTTCTTTCAAGTTTGTCAGTAGAAAATGTTGTTGGTATAGCTCATGTAATAAAAAAAATAAAAATAAAAAATAAAAAATTGAATTAACCGTTGTTTGACAAATACGTCATATAATAAAATTTAACTTTTAAAATAAATATAAATTAGATTTTAAAAAATGAATTTAACATTACAAATCAATTGTTAAATCAATTGTTTTATGACAAATATGCCATGTAATCACCGCAAATCTAATTTATATACATTTTATCTGACACAATCTTTAAAATTAACATAAATTTGATTTTTTAAAAATCGATTTAATATTACGAAACATTTCCTCATATTACCTCTGATTTTTTGAAACTATATCGCATTTAATCGAAACTACTGTGCCTCCCACATTTATACACACTATACACAAAGACATTTAAATGAAAAATAATTTTCCAAACTCTCGTATTTGACTTAATTATTTTCATTTGTTCTGTTTTTATTATTTTTGTTTTTGTATAAAAATAAAAACCAAATACCAAAATGAAAAACTCATAAAAGAAAACAAATTATCTTTTCTTTTTTTTAGGGGGGTGGCATTTTCCCACCTTATTTTCCAAATATAATATATTTTTTAACATTTTAAAAACAACAACAATTAGTTAAACTAACTCTTTTCACTGTATGTTTGCCTATTTCTGGCAAATAACATAAAATTACAAATTCAACAACAAAATCAACATATAACGAGCATAAAAATTAAATTTTCTTACAATTTTCCATTGTAGAGTAGTTTTTTTTTGTATTCCATTTCGATTTAGTATTTTCTTTTTTTTTCTTTTATTACCGAGGAAAACTGCATGAACATATTTTTGGGGTGTGTCGCGCGCACTTTGAATATTAAACTAAATGTTTATGTAGTATAGCAAAATAGTTATGTATATACTAATCGAAATTAGAAATGCACGTGATTATAAATTTCGAGAGGTATAATTCAGATTCGGGAACAATACAAATGCATATTACAATGTCTCAACGAAAAATGATGTTGGCACTAAAATTAAATATCATTTCGAAATTGTCTAGCCTTGTTATGGTTAAAAATGAAAAACGAAAATAAAAATAACAAAAATTTTCGTAAAACGTTTTCTTATATAAAAAAATGAACAAGACATTTTCCGTCCTACCGCGCGCAATTCAATCTAACATTTTTCACTTGTTTTATATGCTCCTATCTCGCATATCGTTCGTGTACACTGTGTTTCGCGGAATTAAAATGGCAAATATAAAAATAAAATTTTGTGCTCGCTTCTTATATATGTGTACACGAATGGGAAAAATGAAAAACGCTATGCCGAAATGAAAATGTTATAATGTTAAGGAAAAATAAGATGAACAAAACAAAACAAAAAAAAAAAAAATTGTTCAGATAAAATTATGGTAAATGGGCCATGAATGACTTATGACTTTTATATTTTATCATCTACATTTTTATGTATTATGTATGTATGTGGGATATGTATTTTGTGTATTTAACTTTTTTGTTCCTCGCCCTCTTGACTTTATCAAAAAATAAAAAATAAAAAATTTCCCGTGCTTTGGTTTTTTTTTCTCATTTTAAATTTTTACTCGAATGTGTGTATAGTATAGGTACTATATATTATGTTGTAGTACTGCAGATACAGGATGTTTTACGTTCTAATGTATATAATGTACGAGTACGTACGGTTGTATAATAAGAAACCGCAGATAGAAAAGTTTTTCCCGCCGTTTATTCATTCTGTTATTTGTTCCACTAAATGGCATAAATACTGAGATCGAGGAGAAGAGATAGGTTTTGAAATGTGTCAGTCGTTCGAATATTAACATAATTTTGATAATAATTTTTACAAAGATCAACTGTAGTGAAATTGTTCGATTGTAATAATAATAAGACGGTTTCGACAGGCCCTTGCTAACCCCTACCCCATCAACGTTCTGGCTCTCATCGGATTCAATTCCGAGCTTGTTCTTCGTATTGTCCTAGACTACCTGAAGAAAACAAGTCGTTTTCTACCCCGGCGAGCGTCATCGACTGCGACATCATGCCTGCCAATTGGCAGCTCTCCTCTCAGAGGAGAACCATCCTCTTATAGGATCGACCCGCAGAATGCGATCAAACTAGCCTATGCGCGGTTTCTGACACAATTTTTGGCACAACATTGTTTTTACGTTACTGTCTATTTACAGGTATTCCCAGAGTTTAGAAAGAATTATTCTCAGCAAAAAAAAATGATCAGTTACTGTCCGATTCGGGCTAAATATTTCTAGGTAGTCACCGACAATTTCTTCCTCTAGGGGAGTGATTCTCTCCAATATTATATGTAAAACAGTAATTTGTATAATATGCAAAGGGGAGCTATGCTGCCATATGAATTTCGAATTTGGTGCAATCTTCTTTATTAAGGATAACGCACAGTGCGGGCACCTAATCCGATAAGTTCGAAAAGATTGTTCCACAAATTATCCCCTTCGAAAATCAAGTATTACAATCAACCCCAGGGGAATGGTTTTTTTAGTCTCTAAATGGCCAGTATTAATTCCTCTTAGGATGGATCCCCTATGCACATCTCCGCAGTCTGTATTTGCCAACTTTCAAACACAGCTGAGTAAATCAGGGAAATGCTCCTTCCAATTGTCAAGGTTACCATCCTAGTCCCAAATTGCGATAGACCTAGGTCTAAAGGTAAGGTATAGTCCAATAACTCCTTTAAATTAGCCGCGAGACTTTAGCTTTCTACCATTCACGCTTTTTCCGTTTAGAAATTTTGCTAGGTGGTTCTCCTAGTTGCCTGGGAAGCACTGATAACCGAAATTTCCAATCCCTCCCATAGAGCGTTCAAATGATCTGAACCGAGGTTGGTTTCAATAATGCAACATCTTACAAAAATCTGATATTGTGCTTTCTCTTTTTCGTTTATCAGACTTTCACGGTTGAAACGTAAGTTATATTTTCCTGTGATCTCGGACTTCTTATACGAAAACTGTCATCTTAGTTTGCCTACAAATTTGGCAGCGGACCACAAAGATGTCACATTTTGGTTCACCCGAAACTTACCCTTAGAAATTAACACATGGTCAATTTGATTTCGGGACGTTTTACGAGGATGTGTCCATATTTCCAAGTGGATATTTTTATGAGGAAAGAGTGTGCTATGACTGCCATAATGAGATCGTGCGCGATCGTAAAATACATCATTCTGTCCTCATTATCGGTCACCAAGCACTAATCTGACGTCGTGCTCGAGTATGAATCCCATCAGATCATCTAAATTGATGTAAAAGTAGTCTTTATCTTTGGGTTGGCTTACATCAGTGAAAACACGAACACAAATAATTGGCAGGTTGGCTAGCCGTATGCGTAAACGTACCTTACACATATGAATATCAACTGCTTCGAATTCCGCAACAGCTTTTTTCACCTTGGGCCTAAGTAAAAAACCAACACCAAAAGGACATCTCCACAGTAAAGCAATGTGTAGCCTTGGCACACACGGTTACCACTTTTTGGCCCAAGCGATACTCTTTCATGGCTGACATAGTGCCATCAAACGCTCTTTGTTTTTTTATGGACTGCACATTTCACGTTCCGATCGTAAACTGCGGGTCCGTAAACATAAGCGGGGTTGGTTAAAACTTGAGCGGTACTCATTTATTATTTTGTTGGTTTTGTTAACAATTAAGTTTTTTTAAGGATGCGGGGAGTCAGCCCAGTGGTCCAACCTTTGTTTAGACGCCCCCTCTATTAACTCAAGTGTGTTTTGGTAGAATTCTAAGGATAACATGCTGGTTTAGAAGTCTTAACCATGGGAGGGTCTTCTAACCCAGGGACCAGTACTATTGTAACAGGTAGACACCGGTTATTATCAAAAAATTTATATAGTGGCTGATTAACTCTGTGATCTGATCACGTCTAAAATACGATAAGGAAACCAGCTGAAGGATAGAGAGCTACCGAAACCAAACAACCCTGCTAATAATATAAAACCGTAAGGTTTTTTTCCCTTACTCTTTAAAAATTTTGAGAAGCTGTTTGTCAAAAAAATAATATTTTAAAGAAATTGAATGCCCCATAAACTGGATTTCAAGAAAAACCATTAAACAACCTCACGGAATCAGGAAAACCAAAAATACTTACTTCGTAAAAAATATCTTCCATAATCTATCTGGATTTAGCGCAAACATTCAATAAAGTATGGTATCCTGAGGTGGAATATCCAATATACCGTGGCTTACTAATTTTAAATATTTAGAAGTTTCCAAATCCACTCGGCTTAGTAAACAACTTCAAAATTAAAAACAATATGAGAACAAAAGGTTTCAAGCGCATCAATTCAAGATGGCGGAAATTTTGTTAAAAGATGTATTTTCTTTACGAATTACTGACCAACTAGTGTCGGTGAATATTTCTAAAATAAAATTTTTTTAAAGTGTTGGAAATTCACGGTAAAAATTCATCATCCAAACTTGTATAATGCTGTTTCTCTAATTTTTAGAAAATAGCCATAAAAAAACATAAGAATGATAAATTTCGTATAATATGGCATTCGAAACAAAAAAAAAAATATAATGTATACTGGTTATTGCATGCCAGTACAAAGCGAAACAACAACATATTTTTAATTATTAATCTATCCTTGTTGCACATTATTTTGCATTTAAAGAAACTTTTATTTTTAGTTTTGTTTGGTTTTGTTTTTGTTATATTTCGTTCAAAATATAAAGCAAAATGTGTACGTAAGAATTAAAAAAAAAAAAACGTAAACGTCAAAGTAAAAAAATCCATTTGGCTACTTAGATTCGCATTTGTCTTCCTCTACAGTAGTAATGAAAAAGTAAAAACAAAAGAAAACAAAACTGAAAATAAAAAGTGCAACAAGGATAGATATATAATTAAAAATATATTGTTGTTTCGCTTTGTACTGTACCAATATACATTATATATTTTTTTTTGTTTCGAATGCCATAGTGATATACAAAATTTATCATTCTTATGTACTTTTTCTATGATATAGCATAAAAAGCCACTGTTTGGTTCGAAGTTGACTTTTACTAACGTCAAACTTTATGTGACTTGGTTTTTAGAGTATGATCGTATAATTTTTTAAAAACCGTTTTATTTTATGCAAATACTAATTTTCTTTTTTTTTATTTTTTTTTCCAGGTAACGATGCTAAATGAATTTCATCCATCTTGTAATTTAACAAACTGATTCTAAGGTATCTATATAAGATGATTCAATTTTCATAAATTATATAATAAACCGTTAACCAAATCAAATAAAACTGACAATCTATATTGCACTACAACAGTGCAAAATTGAAGGTCATCTGCTAGTATTACAAACTAGATTTTCATATGGAGCTTTATATAAAAGTAGATTATTGTGTTGACCGTTTTCCACGGATTGATATAGTACCAGAAATTCGACTAAACCAATATTTTCTGATTGTGTTCAATAACAGCTGTCAAAACTAAATTGAATAGAAATAAATTGGCCAATTTATTTGGACCTAGCCATATTTCTAATTAGATAGAGGATTATTTGTATGAAAACAATTGCATGTCTTTTTCAAATGTTATGATCCTTGTGCGAAATTATTTAGCACGAACATTAAATGAAATAACCGTTAAACTGACAAAACACTAAAAAAATAGATTCCACTCATTCTCTTTTCATCTCTTTTGGCCTTCTAAGATTGTTGATATACCGACAAATGAGCGTCAAAATTCTACTCAGATTGCCAAACAGGGAAACAGTCAGCAGGTTGCGTGACCCAATTTGGTCCATACCACTTTAATTTATGCGATTCTAATTCAGTTGGCAACATACTCGCGATATACAATTAGCTGAGTTTTAACGCGATGGAACATGTCTCCAATGTTGACGTGAACATGAATTTAGTATTACAGCTGTGCGATTCCCGATGAACGTGCGCCAACGCTTGATTATGACTTTTAATTTAAACGATTTTGGATTCTGTTCAACAGTACACTTGATCGATTTGCATTTATTTATGTTTCCTGTTGTACTTGGTTTACATGATTGGATCAGAGGACAGCTTCCAATAGCACCAGTCTGCGTTGGTTTATTGACATGCAGAAGCTGTGAATTTGGATGTTGGATGTATTGGATGTATTGGAAGTCGAAGATATGAATCGTATATCCTTGACCATTCCTTGATTCCACGTTCAAGTAATGGATCATCCCACTCTATATGTTGACTGCCCACAATATTGCTGAATGCAGATTTTTGCTAAGAAGACGTGAATCGTTGAGTTATACGTTCCATAATTTTGTTCCATATTCAAATTTTTTGAATATGATGGCCGTGCCTCTTGGTCTTATTGCAAAGACGTGGGACATATGGTTGACAACCCAAAATGAAGGTATCCATCAGCACGTCAGACAGCACGTCTTCACCATATCGGTTAAAGGTAGATGCATATGTGTTGCCACAAATCACCAAGGATGTTCCGGAACGGAAAATCAAACGGAAGTCGATGGAATAGGTTGATTCTGGATGACCCTACGCTTGACACCCCCGCCCTTATCGACATCTTATTGGGAGCTGATGTATACGGTGATTTCATCGAAAGCCAAATAATCAGAAAGAAACCAGGCACACTCAAGACAAGCTTTAGTTGGGCGATATCATACCCCACATCAATAGAAAATGGTCTTCAATCTGTAAAAGTTCACAGCGGAACGAAGATAGAACAAAAGATGTAGCAATTCTGGGAGTGGGAGGACACAACCGATATTAATGGCGCAGAAGATTCCATAAATAACACAGCTTGTGACGGTACTTTTCGGGAAACCACCCAAACGGACCCTGATAGACGATATATAGTACAGCTGCCATACAAACAAACACAGCTGGATCAGCTAGGAAGCAAATGGACGCAAGTGGTAAACATCATAATCGCCTGTGCATACGCTGTCATCGCTTCAAAATCGAAACAGCAGAACAACTGATGGGAAACCTACCCAATTCTAGAGTCAACGTAACACGACCGTTTAATCATACGGGAGTCGACTATGCAGGACTCATAAACATTCGGATGAGTAAAGGCCGCGAAAATAAGACATTCAAAGGCTACATCTGCATCTTAATCTGTTTGGCAACCAAGGCTATCTACATAGAGGTAGCATCCGATCTGTCAACTAAATCCTGCGTAAAATCCATCAAAACCCACCTGAAAAAATATATAGGCGACACAAAGCTAACTTATGAGAAATTAAGCACGTTACTAACGTGCTTAAGATAGAACCGTGCTTAAACTCCGGACCACGTTTGTCTATTAACCGAAGATCCAAAATCACTAGAGGTTTTAACACCAGGTTATTTCTTGACTGGTAATGCTCTTTCAGCCCATCCGAAAGAAGAACACCTAAGAGGCTCGGCAAACCCGTTGTCACGATGAAAAACGAGGCAGAATATGCGGTCAAAGTTTTGGGAAAAGTGGATAACAGAGTAATTACATCGCCTGCAACACCGCCCCAAATGGCAATAGGAAACCATTTACCTAAAAAAAGGAGACATCGTCTTACTTCAAGATGAACTGCAACTGCACGAACATGATGGAGGTATAGAGTTACATCCAGGAAAGGACAGGCTTATCTGTGTCGAAACATTAAAGACCTCTGACAATCCCAATATCAAGAGACAAATTCACAATCTCGCATCCTTACCAATTCAAAAGGCAATAAAGGACACCAGTGAAGACGAGACAGAAGTCCATGCACCACGGCTGCAAAGACAACAACCAAGGTGGAGAGTAAAACTAGTACGGAGACATGCCACAATCTACAATCGAGCATTGCAATATACATGTTTGTTGCTATGCTTGTTCAGCCGGGCACATACCAAAGCCACAGTGAATACGAATTCTCTCCAAAATATTGGGTTCGCGACTATCAGAGAATGGAAAAATTCAAGCATTTACTTTGAAAAGTTACCAAGGTAGAAGTATTAGCAACGAAATGGCAGCTGATTGTTTTATACGATGTAACTAATTATTGGAAAGAGATTGAAAGTGTAAAGGCTGGATTAACATTTTTGAAAAATGCTTGTATCAATGGAAAGCGCCTTACGTGTACTCTATTAATACAACAACTGCGTTGGCAGTTCAACAACATTCAACAGGGTAATGAATTCCTGATACACAATGATTTGGATCACCAGAGAATGAGAAAGGGATTGGGCAACACCATGGGGGCAGGAGATTTGTTTGGAACACTCTCTGACAATGAATGGTTGGCATCACTTGTCGTTGATTGAGTGGTTGTTGTTTACGACTGGCTCGATATAATTTAAATGATGGGTGGTCTGTGTTTTTCCATTATTTTATCGGCTAATGCGGTTATTTTGTCGCATCCGCAGTTTTTCAACTTCAACGGTATGAGGTAGACGTTGCAACCACAGATTCCGTAAGGCCGACTCGTGAATTTGGTCAAATGAGAGGAATTGCATTTCGCGGAGTAGCTGCGATGGTTTTTTGTCACCGAGTTGTAGTCTGGATGGGAGACGGTTTATTATGCTCCTTGCTGAGTCACCTAATTTTCGGTTATGGCTGACTTTAACGACTCATATTTTTCTTTAAGCGGTTTTTTCTCCATTTAATAGTTTCTGCGTCGAGAGCCGCCACTAAATGCCCATACTTGGTGTTGTCAACAGTAATTCCGCTTAATTCGAATTGATCCTTGAACTGCTTGAACCATACTTACCTCGGGATTGTCCCGATTAAACGGTGAGTACCTCATGCCCACTTTGTAAATTTTGCCGACCGGGATTTTATCGTCTTCGTTATCGCTCATAGTGTATATTGTTCAAATGGTCGAGAAACAATGCACTCTAGTGCCGGACGCGGTTACATTTCATCACAAGCGAAGATTCTGATAGGCGTATTGACACGTGCTATTTTGTTAATAACCTCAAAATTTGCTTTTTCTAATTACCGTGGAATTTCCACTCGAATTCACTTTGTTTTCAAAGCCGGGGTCACCAAATTGTGGTTGTGTGACGCTTTCTGAAGGAGGATGGTCCCCAAAGACCTCCAGACCACATCACTCGAAACCACGTGATTTTAATAATCAGAATTAATGTGATTACAATGATTGAATTAAATATTATTTCACTAATTGGAATGGTGTTAACTTGTTGGAGTCGTCGAGTTGCGCAAATCTTGATGTGCGCATTACGAACGCCAATTGTACACTGAATTAAAATTTTTCGTTTTGCTTTTTTTTTCTGTACTAAAACGAACGACCGTACTGACATCTCTGTTTGTTTTTTTTTCCTTTTTCTGTAAACGTATCGTTTCTTTTCAGCGTCGTCGGTGCGGTTGTTGATGGTTGTCGACTGATGTCGCCACAGTTCAACTTCAGGTGATGACTCTTTCCTTCTTTCGAGATTCCAATTAGTTTCTCTATCTCGTATTTTGATATAAAAAAAAAGCATTAAAATATAAATTTAATAATTAAATAATAAATTAAAATTGTAATAAAATTATAAGATTTATAAGTACAATAAATAGAACTGTCAAAAAAAATTATTTTGTAAAAAAAGCAAAAACATCATGCAATAAACGGATAAGCTTATTATACAAGCATTTGGAGCAATAAACATTTCAAAATTAATAACCGTAGACAGTAAAAACTGATGCGATATTTGTATGAATTAAAAATGTGTCGAGTACATTTTCGAAAAATTCAATACTACTCGTATATATCATAATAATCGCAAACCTCCCATGAGATTCATTAAAAGCAAAATACAGTCCACTAACAACAATAATTATCTCAAGAACCAAACATAAAAATTAAAAAATTTTTTAAATTTTTTTTATTTAAATTCAATTAAAAATATTCATTTTTAAATTGTGATTTTCATTATCTCCATAACATAGACTCAACTCATGTAGACAAGATCTATTAAATTTTTTTTTTATCTCTCTACTGTTGATATTTTCATGGATGTCATGGATGCCCAAAATTTGATCCATACATACATAATTTCCTAGAATTTACTATATGGATTTAATTCTCGGTGAACATCGAGAGTATATATTGTTACTACTATTACTATTATTACTATTATTATTATTACTATCATACGAAACGTTTATATATTTTTAGAATTTTATACAATCGGGCTGGATTGTCTATGTCTCACTCGACTCATCGTACATATTATAGTATGGTGGTGGTATATACTCGTATATAGGGTAAACCGTACAAATTTACCCTTTTATGTAAATATCCAATATTTTATGTAATATATGGAACCAACTGTAATACTGTACAACCGGGATGGCACAAAAACACAAAAGTATTGGTGGAGTGGGATGAATAGACCATCCAGCCCGTTATTATATGTTATTATATGTATATGTAAAAAATATTTTCATGTTTTCCAAAAATTTTCCGATTTTTCTTCTTTTACTTTTTTTTATTTTTTTTTTTATTTTGTATGTGAATAAAAACAATTAATTTATAGTTTTTAGTGTAGATTTCATAATTTTTGGGTAATTTATGTTTGTTTTATGATTTGGATAGAAATAATAATTTTCTGTAAAATTTTATTATGGTACTCATGTATGCGAATGGTATGAGAATCGAATCGTGAACGTAAAATGTTAAAGGGAAGGAGTTTTATATACATATAATAAGTACCCTATGTACACACACACACACATAATATAATATAGTTTTGTTTTTGTTGTAATTTAAAAGTTTAAATTTGATTAACATGAAGCTTTTTGATAGAGTTTAAGTTATTGAAGACTTATATTTATGTATATATAGTATATTTTGGTTATATAATTAGGTAGGAATTAGGATGGTGAATAATTTGTTACTGTTTTTATTTTTTATTTATTGCATAAGACATGTATATGAAGAGAGATTGATTAACATAATCTCATACCCTCGTTACGACAGTAGCATTAATTAATCGACAATTTACATAATATAACCACCTCCGCATCCGTATACATGTATACATACTTATAAATGAACATATTATATAGAACATACTCTTAACCATTTTGCCGTTTCATTCGATATAGTCTCTTGTCAAATTTTAATGATAAACAATTTAATAATATGAATAAGATGGATGTAAAATCGATTAAAATTTTAATGTCTTCATTTAATATTTTATTTCCACTTTAATTATCTCAATCATTCATCTCATTCCATATATAATATACCGATCATATTTTTACCCCACTTTATTGATATATAATATATAGTAAAGGGTGTCTCAAACGTGAGAGATAATACAAGTGTTCAAAATTTGTACAAAATATTCCAAAAATGAGCCCTTTGAGTTACTAAAAAAGGTTAACGGCGATGAAGCATAGATAAGATGGAATTCCCCAAGTCAATATGGTAAAATGGAGGAGCAGCAATCTAACATAGAATTTTCAAGTAATTACCTGTATGGCACAAATCTCTAAATAATTGTATGAGTGAAATTGTGATTGCGTGGTATTACAATGGGATGCCTCTGATTGTACAGTAAATTGGCTTTATCAATCTGACCACATACTTGAAGAGTAGTTTTCATATCCTACAATGGCGATAGTGTTTTTACCCGTTCAGAACATTAGAACCTCACTTTACAAACCCTTTCGCAATAAATACACCGGATATAGAATACACAGTCGTATATGTACTGTATTCTTTGGCATTTGCATCACCAAATCCATGAGTTCAACCGTCTCATGCCGTGTGAACAATACAAATCGTAAATTAAATCTGATTTGGTTTGATTGATTAATTGATTTAGAATCTACCACCAAGCATTAAGAAGGATCTCCCGGATATTTGACCGGGTCCACCGTACACCCGTGTTACATAAACTTGGAAGGATAAGGCAGGATATTAGTTAAATTATTGAGATCGACCTAGTACAGACACCATGGCGGCCATTAGTAAATTTTTGTTGGGGTAGGTAAAGGAAAGGTAGGTCAGTAATGACAGAATTGATCCGATTTACCGTTAGTCAATATTCGAACTTTTTTTAGCATAAGACAATCACAATTCTACTGAACTGCTCTTCATTCGGGCATCTCTTGTCAGCAACTCCAGTGAGCCACCAATCATCTGTTATCTGCAAAGGTTCCCTGAAAATAGAATCTATCAATGAACTAATAAATATTATTAAATATTACAAATCAATTGAAATAACCCGTTTTTCGACAAATACGTCATTTAATCGCTTAAAATTTAATTTATATACACTTTAAATCGTGAATTAAATTTTATTTGTAAATTTATTAATTTTGTTTTAAATTATTAAATATTCTTCTGGCCGGTTATCCTTTAAAATATCATGCCATTTTTAATTTCGCATTTATGTGTCAAAGATAACTTCCACCTAATATTAATAACGCGTTTAAGTCATTTTTTAACTTGATTGAGTGTTCTAAACTTTCAGAGCCTTACGATACGTCGTATATGTAAAAATCTCGATTCAATTCTGTAGAGGCTTCTGAAAACGACTCTAACTCATCCCCCTTATTATCAATGAAATGATTTTAATAACAGTTGTTCCTAGGACGATTTTTCGAGTAGAATAAAATACATCAGAGCAAGCCCTGGAAGTGCCGCACGATTATAAAGTTGATGATGGCTTACAATTCAAAGAACCTTTCGCATTAGAATTAACAAAAAATTTGGTTTATTTAAAACGTTGATATTTCATGGAATAATCATTCTCAAAATTTATTGCATGACGTTAGATGGCACTGCCGAACATTATGTGAGTCGAACAAACAATTGGTGAATCATCTCTGGTTTCTTATAAATTCGAATCACTTTAAGAGTTCCTCCTAATGTTTCACAGCGTCGGTTATTAACGACTAAAAAGAACTGCTGGAATTTTCGACAGGTGGTTTATACTTGTAAAGTGCCTTGGTATGGAACGTTTTAGTCGACGTCTCTTTACTATATCTTTTATATATGGTACCCCACGCTAGTTGATAATTCTGCGAGGAAACAGGTAAAAGCTCAATTAATTAAATCGCTTTACCACCTCTCAAATGATGAAATTTCAAAATTGGATCAATTTTCTTTTTATGGATCAATTTGTAAATCGAATCTCGAAAACTGAGCCACGCTATGTCTAAAACTGAATACAATGGTAATTTTAGCTCAGGGTGCCTTATTTCAACTGACAATGATGCGTTATTGAAAAATTAAACGAAAGATTAGTTGCATTACTGGCTTCTGAGTTATTGCCTGAATCATTAAGGTGGTGTAGTCGATCTAATCTTTTGCCTTCTAAAAACGAATAATTGGTTTCAAAGCATACTCTATCACTCCAACTTGATTCGGCCATTTCAATCTTTGGTTGTATTTCACAATATTTATCACAGACTCCAAACTAACTGTCATTTCCATCACCAAATGTCTTTTTAAATGTGATAAATTGTTCTTTAAAAAATTATGCTCCTTTTTCCAAAGTTTCAAATCTTCATTAAAATGAAAATTTCGAGAATGGCGTGAATTTCTTGAACGTTTAGATTTAGCATATTGCTTATTTCATCATTACCATAACTTCTTATTGAAGGTTCATACGTTAGGCGATCTCGGTAGGTTTTTACTTAACCTTCCACTTCTCAAATAGACCTAACTCATTGACATTTAAAAGTTAATCAGGTGTACAAGTACAAGTATTTTGAACCTTCTATGGTACAGATATATATTAGATGGCATTGTGTAACTTAATGAAGGAAAGTCAGTAAAAATTTGGAAGCAATCAATGAGCGTAAATGATAACACTACTATCTCAAAATGTTACACTTATCTGGCACACTCCAGTATAATTGTTGCCCATAATCCCAAAACAAGCCTTGACACTTCACGGGCGTTAACAAAATATGAAAACTAGTTGAAAATATACAGGACCCGCACGGTATAAACGTACATTTTTGTAAAATAAAATGTCACAGAATCCGATCGAATTAACTACGACTATAATTAGAGCATGGTTAAACGCAGTCTAACGAAGATCTGTTCTAAAAATATTTATATTATTTTGGTATTCGTCCGAATAAGAAACGAGCTTTCCCTCCCATTTAACTGAAGCATGATTTTACTGGTCAAATAGTTTTGAGAAAACTAACAACTACCTACAATTTATTTTAAGCCAACTGAAACAATTCGTTTGTCTTTATTCCCGTGATAGCAATTAAAAATGTATTCTGCTGATTACCAAATGCTGATTACCAAAGAATCTTCCTGTTCGGTCAAGTTCCGATAAGAGATATAATTTGATAATTGGCCTCTTCATAATAGTGCCATTTGGTAATTTAAGAGTAACAACTCTAATGACACCATCATTGTCTGGATGTACTGCAATTTGGCAATTTGGACGGAGTTAAATTTTTATTTGAAATGAGTATCGAATCGCCAATCTTAAATGTTTGATTAAGATTGTGTCATTTCTGAAATTTGTTGAATGAAGACAGGTACTCTTTGACCATCGATGTTCTGGTGTTAGGGAGTCACAAGAATCGAGTCCAATTGGAGATCTAATTGGTCTTGAATTCAGAAGTGCATCCATTTGTTTGCTGATGGTTAAAAACTCTCCGTAGGTCACACGTTTAATGTGGAACTTGCATGATTTCACCGCGGCTTCCCAAAGGCCACCGAATGAATGTATTGCTGGGGGTATGAAATGAAACATTAATTTATCGGTTTATCAGGCTTGGACATGGTATAAGTTAACTTCGGTGGTAAATGTTTTATACAGCCCACGAATCTCTTTTGATGCACCGACAAAATTGGTCCCGTTGTCACAAAATATATCTTGGCAAACTTCTCTTACCGCGCAAAATCTTTTCAGAGCTGTCAAGAATGTAGAAGAGCTTAGATTCGACTCTATCTCCAATGATATGGCTTTCGTCGCCATACAAATAAAAACTACTAGGCAAGCCTTATAAAGTTTGGTAACTCGATATCGGTGTCTTCAAATTAAAAGGTCCAGCTAGATCCGTTTCTACTTGAACGGATGGTCGGATTTGCCGGGTTACTCTTCATTTTGGAAGCTGGTACATTAATTATTGTTGTAGTTGGCCTTTGTGACGACGGCAGGTGACTCGAATCTTTCTCCGGCTCGTAGTAGCTCGTTTTCATTTAAAAAAGGATGAAAAAGGAGTAATTTAGATTTGCTAGATAAAGGTAAGTTATTTTCTATTTGTTTGATTTCAGCATGATAAACTTCAGATTGAACCATTCTAAATATTGAATACTAAGATTCCTGGTATTCTGCTACGGAAATAGGCAATTTTGCTTGTATGTCTTGTTTGTCTTTTCGTATGTCTTACAAATCTCAATACGTAAGCTAAAACATTACTCATGATGCGAAAATTCGAAAAGCGTTTCGAAAGAGTCATTAGTAACTCGGAACTCTATATATTTTAACTGTGAAATGGTGTACTAAACTTCCGACATCTGTTTTGGATAATAGTTTAGATGGTTGCGATGGTAATTCGAATGGTAGATTACACAGAAAATTTGGTCTGTGGAACCATATGGTATTATTGATGAGATCTTGCAGAAATAACTCTCTAGTGGCAAGATCGGCCGGATTTTGATTTGATTTTACATAGTATTACTGACTTCTATTGGTATAAAATAACATTTCGGATGTTCGATTGGCTATGTATGTTTCCCAAACCTTAGGCGATTGATAACCAATTCAGCGTGATTGCAGAGTCGGTGTACAAGAAAATTTTGAGAGTTTCTTTGAATTTCAATGACTCAACAGTCTGGCGTAATAATCGCGTTAGTAATTTGGCATATAATTCTAATTTTGGCACAGACACAGTTTTGGTTGGGGCAACTTTCGTTTTAGCTGTGACTAAATTGGTTTTGACATTATTATCGTGAATTGAACGAGAATAAATAACTGCTGAGTAAGCATCTTTAGACGCATCTGCAAAACAATGTAGTTCTACGGAATGAGATGTATATATCCATCTGGGAATTTTGATTTCGGATAATTGACTAAGTTGGGTTCTTATTTGAAGCCAACAATGTTGTAAATCGGTAGTTAATGTCTCATCCCAATTAATTCCTTCGACCCACAGTCTCTGATATAGAATTTTGAGACCTATAGTATTGAGAGCAAGAAAAGCTATGGGGTCATAGATGCGCGACGTTTCCGATAAAAATATTCTTTTGGTGAATTTCGTTACTTTAGGTAAGTCGACATTGAAATAAAATATATCTTTGATTGGATGTTATTTCATGCCTAGGATTGAGATCATCTTAGTTCTATCGGTTATATTCCAGGATGAGAGCTCTCTTTCCTCGACGGCAATGTTGTTCAGAAGCGCTGGGTGATTTCCAGACTATTTGGGTAATTTGTTAGCTCTCTTTAATAATGTGATTAAATCACTTTGGAGGGTTAGAGCTTCCTCTAGGGTGGCTGTGCCGGAAATGAGGTCATCCATATAAAAATCAGTCTTGAGAACCGAAGCGGATTCTGAAAAGTCTACTTCGTACCTTTCGGCCATTATTTGAAGTGCATAGGTAGCCATAAATGGTGTGGACGCGGTACCGTACGTAACAGTATATAAACTGTATTGTTTTAATTCTTCATCAGGTAACTCTCTCTAGAGTATCCTCTGGTAATCGGTATCTGATTTGCATACTAGAATTAGCCGGAAAATTGTACCTATATCGGCGGATATTACAAATTTGTGCTTTCGTAAATGCAAGAGAATATTAATCAGGTTTTCTTGTATTATAGGTCCCACAAAAAGATTATCGTTTAATGACTGACCCATATGCGTGAATTGACCGAGGCATCGAAAACGACACGTAAACGGGTGGTTGAACTGGATTCCTTAAACACTGGATGATGTGGTAAATAGAAATGTTGGTTGTATGGTTTATCTATTTCTTGCTCGGATATTAATTCCATTTGTCAAATCGACTCGTATTCCATTAATTTCATGCAAGTGGTTTCTTCTATTGAGTGTTGGCTCAGCAATTCCTAGGATTCGCCGAACTTTCTTAAGGACTGCTCAAGGTTGCATGCTTCTATGTTTGGTTGCATGTGGAATGAGAACAATCGATCGTCGCTGTTGTTTATGGATACATTCTTATAATTTCCCCCAATTATCCATCCAAATCTAGTATTTTGGGCATTAAGACCGTTGGAACTGAGATTGATTTTTCCATCAATTAATGAATGAAAAAAATGATCACAGCCAAGTAGTACATCAATCGGGCTTATGGTATTCTGGATCAGCGAGAGGAATGGATAACTTGGATATCTGACACTGCTTGGGTTCAATGATGGTTGATGGTAACTTAGTGGAAATGATAGGTATTATCAGAGCGTTGACGTGCAAATTGTACTCCGGTACTACCATTGATCGATCGAATTTTGAGGTAAGTTGCGAATTTTGAAATACCAGCTTCGGAATTAGTTCCAATTGCTCACTGCGAGACAAATATTTTAACGAAAAAAAAGTAACGGAACTCTAAAATACCTGCAAGTTACCGTATGTAACTTTTTTTAATAGTGCCCTCTTCCGATGTAATAATTAGAATTTATTTATAAATAGAAATGGATACACATTCTGATATTTTCAAAAAAAGTGTTCTTGAACAAGTGAGATGGAGTGTATTAATCAAAATAGATGTAACTTCTCTTATTCATTGTAATCACTGACGAATTCCACTTCCAGTTTCATTCCCGAATCACGGGACAATAACGCAGAACATCTCATTGCTTATGAATTAGGCTCACCTTTCGTTACAAAAATAACCGCCAGTACTTAACGCCATATATATTAGCATTGATTATGACATGCCTCTTGCGCCCTGCAAAACCTTCAAAATCTATATAATCGTTAAACACGAATTTGTGCCCTTTATGAAAGGCATTTTCAACTTAAATTGCATCTCCAGCACACTAACCTGGACCACCTTCATATGACTTTCATATCGTATTTCTCGTACGATCGTGCAATGCTCGGAGTCGAAACTAAATCCTTTGCCCACCGTCGAATTCACGAATGTTAATTCCTACAGCAGGAATTAAGTCGATTTTAACTAACCCAGGTCCTCATAATTTTCTTCTAGAGCAACGTGTTCTAAATAAAACTATTAGAGATGTGTCCTTTAATGATGTGGGTTGTTAGGCTAGCAATCCAACATTTGTTTAGTGGCTTTCTACGGAAAGCTGGTAGAATCCTAAGAAAATTAAGTTCATTTATAAGCATGTAATATCCAATAAATGGAACCTTATTATTCAATACCATATAGTGTGTTTATTTTGCTGATGAGTAGTAAGATATCTTATGGTCACATCTACCTACTTTTGTGTTTGTTTGGAATTAGTATCTGTTCGTTCTAATTGTATGAAAGCTTTACGATGTATTGGTTTTCTTTGTTTTAGTATTCATTTTTTTATTCGATTAATGAGTGCAATCTTTTGAAGTAGTTATCCATTAAGACATGACATTATTTTTGTAAATATGGGTCCTTTAAACGATTTACTGGAAAGGGTTTACTGTTTTGGACAAATATAGGAATAAAATTTTTAATTTTATATCTTTCGATAATTAAAACAAAGCAGTACTACTGGTTAGTTCTTAATGCTTTATTCCAAATTAAGCTTACTCTTCTTTAATGTATGGGTTTAATTTAAACTCAGCCTGCCTCGACCAAAGTTTGTAAGTCTTAAAACTTTGTAAGTCTTAAAAAAATTAAACACTTCGTTGGAATCAGCCAAATTATAGTCAAGTAAAGTCAATGTCAACCAAGGTCACCAAACATACTTTTGACTTCTTTGGCTTTCTAATCAGAAAACTAATCCGTTTTCCCCTATATATTTATATATATATATATATATATATATATATATATATATATATATATATATATATATATATATATATATATAAACGATAAATAAAAACATAAAATTTGGTGATATTCAAACATATAAATATACACTTTAATCATTCATCCCGCTAACGTTCATTATAGAATTGCTACTTGTTCCATTTAATTTTCTATCTTTTATCGTTTCTTATCAATTGAGCGATGATAATAAAAAGAATGGCTGTATAAAATCTGAGCAATATATTATAACATAAAAAAAACCACCTCGCACCTCTGTGCACCAAAATGTACATAAAATAAAATTTAATTTTCTGTTGTGTCATAAAAAGTTGGCGAGAAAAAAGCGGAAAAAAACGAACGAAAAGAAAATCGACAAAAATCGTCGGAATTAAATGTGTCGATGAAAAACTTTTTGGAAAACAAAAAAGAAAATTAGATAATTTTTATTATAACTTATACTCGTATACTCGTACATTTTGCTCGAGTAAATTTATTTTTGTTTGAAGACGGAAGTCTACAAGAGACCATCATTATCTTGCAAGAGTGTCAGATTATTACAGCATTCCTGCCTAATCTTCTCTAAGTGAAGTAATTTCTTTATGATTTTTGTGGTAATATTGCAAACTATTCCGCGATTTGAGAAATCTACTGCCTAAGTCTTACTATCAAAATTCCGGTATTATTCACCTACAATAACACCGTCTGCGTCCAAATCACGTACTGTTTGCGGTAGCAGGTGTTCCGCAACTTAACAGCGACTTCCGTTTCATTAACAGCTACTTCCGGTATATCGGACAATTCAAAGTCCGACATTCTAATATTTAACATTTTAATGTTTAATGAACCCTTCTATGGTTTTATCACTACAAAGCATGTAATTCGGATGGTGTGGCAGCTCTTTGAAATATGAGACTCTTTTCCACAATCACTACACAGTTTAGATCTATATCCTTAGGACTTCTAGTCTATTGAGCATTTTAAAGGCTCGTTTATTTCTTCGATTCATCAATTTACCCAACCAACCATTTTCTTATGGGATATGAGATTAACTGCTTTTTTGGCTTGGGAGGCCTGCCATGGCCATTTGTGTCCCCTGTTGATAAGCTTGCGGTCAACATCAGTCATTAATCGATACTTCTTTCAAACAAAAAGCCTTACAACGTAATTTTGGGAAATATGTATAACTGTTCCCACCGGACTAGTAAGTCCTGAACCCATACTCATTTTCCTTATCAGTTCAGCATACGATACATTCCTTCTCTTTTTAATCAAAACCGCATCCGGTCGAGTTAGTAATTTATGATTTCTTTTCTCCCTTTTTGGTACTATTTTCCCCGTTCTTTCTCCAGTTATCTTTCTAGTTGCATTAAGGCTCCAGATTTCTCAGAGTAGGCGTATTTGTTGTTGTGTGTTTCTCTACTAAAGGCCAGTCTGAGCCGGTGAATCTCTTTTTTTCAGCAGGGTCTGCATTATACGCTTCGCTTATTCTTATCTCCGAGATTAGTCGAAATTTTAGGTTTACACTTACAAGCCGCATCGTATCGCTGATTACGGACTTAAACTTTCACCACTCTCTTTCAAAGCCACCTCTGGTTTTTGCACTCTCCCTTTGTTTTGAAACTTAATATTTAAGTAGTCACTCACATTTCTATGTGAGATTACCTATCGAGTTAGTATTCCCTCTACTAAATAAGAAAATGTGGAAGTGTTGCCAAAATTCAGCATCATCTGTGGAAGTAACAAAAATACTTTCGGTAAAGGTTTACTTCTATCATTAGTAAATCGACTTGTCCATTCGGCCCAGACATTTAAATCGCACTGCAATGCAAATCAGACGATCTTGCAGATCGATTTAAGAAATCTGCTGCCTAAAGTTTTTCTATTAAACTTCTGTATTGTTTGCATGCAAAATCAGCGTCTTCATCTAATTTACGTATATTGTTTGCTGTATCAGGTCATGCGCTGCTTCACAGTAATTAAGATTCAGTTTTTCCACTCTCTTACTGACTTCTTGAAATTCTCTTTATTTTGCCAAGAATACATTTTTACCATCCTGCATTAGCCTTTTAAATTTAAACTGCTTGGAAGTTCCAACTCTATCCTTGCGCTTTCCACGTGGTCCCCATTTAGATCAGGGAGTGAGACTAATCCAGATATTATATTTTTTTCCTATAGTAGATCTCGTGAGCCTCTTCCTTTTCTTCAATGGGACGAACAAACTAATTGGGGAGCAATTCTGAGTGCTTGTTTCATATTTTAACGCTCTTCAGGTTGTTAACTTATTGCCCGGGTGGTTAATATAAATCAACGAGTTGCTGGTTTTTTATTGCATTTGTTTGTAGGGAAATAGACTGATGTAGACAGCTTCCAGATTCAGTCCTTTAGACAGATATTTGATGCTTGTGCTTAATCTTTGCCATTTTTGTGATGTTTGTATTATTTTAATCATCATTTGAGCAATACAGCTGTACCAACATGTGATTAATTATCTGGATGGTTATTGCCATATACTGAGTATCACATAGATCGATGGTTTCATTGTCAATTGAGCTGATGATATTTTTGTTATTGGAACAGAATTTTGAAAAAGAGAAGCCTTCAATAAAATCGTGATTTGGTTTCAAATCTCAAAGGGTTTTTATAGAATTCGTTCCTATTATATAATCATAGAAGTTTTGACGCAATATAAGCAATATGAACAATAAAAGCGATATAAGCAATATAAAAATTATAAGCATTATAAGCACTATAAGCAATTAACGCAATATAAGCAATATACAAGCAATATAAGCAATAAAAGCAATATAAGCAAATTTAAACAATATAATCACTATAAGTAGGGTTTATGATTTACCGGATTTTTACTCAAACCGGTTTTCGGTATTTAAAATCTAAAAATATCGATAAAAACCGGTAAAAATATGGATTTAGAACAAAATATACTAAATTTTAAAAAAATGGTTGTTTTAATAAAAAATTCTTTCATTTTACTTCTTAGATTACAATATTTAACTTTATTTCAGTCTTTCAAGTAAAAATATTAATATAAACTTAACAAAAAACTTCAAAATAAATACTTCATTTATTATAAAAAATTATAATTTAATATCAAAATAATATTTTACTTCTTATCAATAGAAATAAAATAGTATTTTAGGAACACTAATAAATTAAGTGATTTATCGCTCAGTGATTTTGACTTCGAATTTTGATTGCCAAATTGCCGGCAACGGAAAACGTCCTCTCACTTTCAGTAGAAGTAGGTTTTACTGTTTTTAAAGCAACAAAAATTAATTCAATATTTTTAGTGCGCTCACCAGTAGCCTCAAATAGATTAAATTCTTACTGTAAATTTTTTTAGAAAAGTTTTTGACCGTTTCAGCTTCTTTTGTTGATTCCGCACTTACTTTATTTAGCTGCTGATCTAATAATGGTATTGCGATAGAAATTAAACTGCTGTTTTTAATCTCTTGCTCCTCTTGCTCATCCTGAAATATATTCGAAAATATTTTTCTGCAAGTATTTTTGCAAAATTTATGGTTCCAGAGTGGGATAGGAAGTTGAAGAAATTGTACTGCATATCTGGTCTTTTGACGGAAGCTGAATTTTGAAGATATTTTGCTAAAGAAATTTAGTTTTTATTTCGCCTATCACCTAAACGTTTCTTCAGTTGTCTTAGCATATCACGGCTTATTTCTGATTGAGGGACAAAAATAACATTAAATAAAAATAGAATAGCTGCTTCTTCAGATATAATATTGGGATTTTTGTTACTTAAGGCTTTTACTATCAGCATAATTGGCTTGAGAATTTCCGAAATTTCTTGTAAAATATTTGTAGGTTCTTCGTTCCAAAAATATAAAACATCTAAATCATATAAAGCTTGTTTAATTCAGCAATTCAACAAAAAAATTCTAGTATCATTGGCTCGAGTGAATTCCATCTCGTTTTACAATCTAAAATTAAATTCAATTCTTTTCCTTCTTGCTTCCAATTTTCAACTATTTGTAAGAACATCGTATATATAAATTGATGGTTCTAAATTATTTTCCTCGTACTCGACTACGCTTAAATTCAAATTCTCAAGATCCTCGTCAGTAGCATCTCCTTCTTCGTCAATTTTTTATATAAACCGTCAATGACTGCTATATGAATGGCATGGTTAAGGCAAAGCTGAAGTTCAGTTGGAGAAATTCTACCAAATTTAACCATAACTGCGACACCATCGTTTGTTGTTGCTATTAAAATTAACCCCAAATTCTTTCAAATGATCTTTGATAATGGCTAATGTAGTTATTGAATCACAAGATCCCTTAATCGAAACCAAACCTAAATTTCGATGTTCACCTTTTCCGTCATGTAGATTTATATTGAAAAATCGCTTACTTCTGACGCTTGTCCACTCGTCAAGTGTTAAGCTAAACTTTTTACCATTTATTATGTCTACATTTATTTTTTCAACCATCTTTTGTTTTATTCGATCTAAAAAATTGTGTACCTATTTCATTACCTCTTTTGGATATTTTGGCAACAATAACCCTTTATTAACAATAGGTTCTCTAATGAACGCAGAATTTGTAATGACATTTATTGAGAATCCATCTATGGCAGCTAATCTAGCTACAATTTCATCTAAACTCTGCCTTTTGACGTAATTTAAAATAACAGTTTGGTTTTTAATATTTTTATCAGCTTTATTTTTCATCAAATTAATCCAATGTAGATTTTTAAGATGAGAAATCAGACCACTTGTTAAAGATCCTCTTGTTTTAATTTTTTTAAAACATTCTTTAAATCGCTTCTTCAGCGTTAGATTTTTCAAAGAAATTCCAAGCATCGGAATTTTTTTTTGCCATGTTAACAAGTCAGCAAATTCAGTAGTCTAAATCTTAATATTTATGGAACCTTGCAATTTAAATAAACGTTTCACTAAGCATAACCAATTTATGATGAGTTGAGGATACTTACACAACGAATAAACACACGAACGATACAACGCATTACAGAACAACAAAATAGTTTTGACGGTACATCAGAAAAAAAAATGCCCCAATGCACATACTTATAGTGTGAGGAAAAACAAATTTATAAACAGCACCCAAAGAACAAATTGCACAGATTTTGTAAGGAAAACTTTCGCGTGTCGTAAAGTTTTTTTTT